>JAMZEH010000022.1:6022500-6398240 GCA_024699665.1 Ostrea denselamellosa | reverse complement strand
TTTGTTTGGAATAAAGCACTTTTTAAAAGGGGGAGGAGTCATTTTTGGATTTTATTTCAAAGTCCCTGTTCATTTAGCAATAGATAATGTAATATAAATCATAATTATATGATAAAAGATGCATGACCATTCAATTTTGAACGATTCTTAATTTCCTGCATAATTACCCCCCCCCCCCCCCCCCCCCTCCTCCTGAAGCTGTCATCAGTAGTAGGAGGTTAATTGGAACCCTGCAGAAATATGAATAATGCAAATGAAAATGGAATTCAGTCAACTTCAGTATCCCAGGTTGTAATAAGTATGCTTATCTAATGTCAGTATTCCAGACTATAATAAGTATGTTTATCTATGTCAGTATTCCAGACTATAATAAGTATATTTATCTATGTCAGCATTCCAGACTATAATAAGTATGTTTATTTATGTCAGTATTCCAGGCTGTACTATGTGTTTATCTATGTCAGCATTCCAGACTGTAATAAGTATGTTTATTTATGTCAGTATTCCAGGCTGTACTATGTGTTTATCTATGTCAGTATTCCAGACTATAATAAGTATATTTATCTATGTCAGCATTCCAGACTATAATAAGTATGTTTATCTATGTCAGTATCCCAGGCTGTAATAGGTATGATTATCTATGTCAGTATCCCAGGCTGTAATAAGTCTGTTTATCTATGTCAGTATTCCAGACTATAATAAGTAAATTTATCTATGTCAGTATCCCAGGCTGTAATAGGTATGATTATCTATGTCAGTATCCCAGGTTGTAATAAGTCTGTTTATCTATGTCAGTATTCCAGACTGTACTACGTGTGTTTATCTATGTCAGTATTCCAGGCTGTAATAAGTATGTTTATCTATGTCAGTATTCCAGGCTGTAATAAGTATGTTTATCTATGTCAGTATTCCAGGCTGTAATAAGTATGTTTATCTATGTCAGTATTCCAGACTATAATAAGTATGTTTATCTATGTCAGTATTCCAGACTATAATAAGTATGTTTATCTATGTCAGTATTCCAGACTGTGATAAGTATGTTTATCTATGTCAGTATTCCAGGCTGTACTAGGTATACTTGATGTCAAATGAATCCGATGTCCTGACAATTGTCGTCGTTGTTGTGGATGTTAAAGCTGATCGTGTCTACATTTAAATGTTTTGTCTACATTTAGGTGATTATGTATACATTTGAATTAAATATTTTGTCGCTTTAGGTGTTTGTGTCTACATCTAAATGTTTTGTCTACATTTAAATGTTTGTGTCTACATTTAAATGTTTTGTCTACATTTAACTGTTTGTGTCTACATTTAAATGTTTTGTCTACATTTAACTGTTTGTGTCTACATTTAAATGTTTTGTCTACATTTAACTGTTTGTGTCTACATTTAAATGTTTTGTCTACATTTAACTGTTTGTGTCTACATTTAAATGTTTTGTCTACATTTAACTGTTTGTGTCTACATTTAACTGTTTGTGTCTACATTTAACTGTTTGTGTCTACATTTAAATGTTTTGTCTACATTTAACTGTTTGTGTCTACATTTAACTGTTTGTGTCTACATTTAACTGTTTGTGTCTACATTTAACTGTTTTGTCTACATTTAACTGTTTGTGTCTACATTTAACTGTTTGTGTCTACATTTAACTGTTTGTGTCTACATTTAACTGTTTGTGTCTACATTTAACTGTTTGTGTCTACATTTAAATGTTTTGTCTACATTTAACTGTTTGTGTCTACATTTAACTGTTTATGTCTACATTTAACTGTTTGTGTCTACATTTAAATGTTTTGTCTACATTTAACTGTTTGTGTCTACATTTAAATGTTTTGTCTACATTTAACTGTTTGTGTCTACATTTAACTGTTTGTATCTACATTTAACTGTTTGTGTCTACATTTAAATGTTTTGTCTACATTTAACTGTTGTGTCTACATTTAAATGTTTTGTCTACATTTAACTGTTTGTGTCTACATTTAAATGTTTTGTCTACATTTAACTGTTTGTGTCTACATTTAACTGTTTGTGTCTACATTTAACTGTTTGTGTCTACATTTAACTGTTTGTGTCTACATTTAACTGTTTGTGTCTACATTTAACTGTTTGTGTCTACATTTAACTGTTTGTGTCTACATTTAAATGTTTTGTCTACATTTAACTGTTTGTGTCTACATTTAAATGTTTTGTCTACATTTAACTGTTTGTGTCTACATTTAAATGTTTTGTCTACATTTAACTGTTTGTGTCTACATTTAACTGTTTGTGTCTACATTTAAATGTTTTGTCTACATTTAGGTGATTATGTCTACATTTGAATTAAATGTTTTGTCTATATCTAACTGTTTGGGTCTACATTTAAATATTTTGTCTACATTTAGGTGTTTGTGTCTACATGTAGACGATTTTGTTTTCATGCAGATATTTGTGTCTATATGTAAGTGATTGTGTCTAACAATCTTGTGTCAGTATGTACATGATTGTATCTAACAATCTTGTGTCAGTATGTACATGATTGTATCTAACAATCTTGTGTCAGTATGTACATGATTGTGTCTAACAATCTTGTGTCAGTATGTAGATGTTGGTGTAGGCGGTTTTTTGTGTTTACATGTATGGTCTAAGTACTTATGACTACATATACAGATGTTAGTTGTATAAGTATTTGTTTCTAGATGTTGATGTTTGTGTCTACATGTATTATTATTTGTGTCATATATATTATTGATTGTGTCTATATGTATTATTGTTTGTGTCTATATGTATTGTTGTTTGTGTCTGTATATATTATTGTTTGTGTCTATATGTATTATTGTTTGTTTACATATGTATTATTGCTTGTGTCTAAATGTATTATTATTTGTGTCTATATGTATTATTGTTGGTGTCTGTATGTATTGTTATTTGTGTTTATATGTATTATTGTTTGTGTCTACATGTATTATTAGTTTCTACATGTATTATTGTTTGTGTCTATATGTATTGTTATTTGTGTCTATATGTATTATTGTTTGTGTCTACATGTATTATTGTTTGTGTCTATATGTATTACTGTTTGTGTCTATATGTATTATTGTTTGTGTCTATATGTATTATTGTTGGTGTCTATATGTATTATTGTTTGTGTCTATATGTATTATTGTTTGTGTCTATATGTATTATTGTTTGTGTCTATATGTATTATTGTTGGTGTCTATATGTATTATTGTTTGTGTCTGTATGTATTGGTATTTGTGTCTGTATGTCATTATTGTTTGTGTCTATATGTATTATTGTTTGTGTGTAAATGTATTATTGTTTGTGTCTATATGTATTATTGTTGGTGTCTGTATATCATTATTGTTTGTGTCTATGTGTATTATTGTTTGTGTCTGTATGCATTGGTATTTGTGTCTGTATGTCATTATTGTTTGTGTCTGTATATCATTATTGTTTGTGTCTATATGTATTGTTATTTGTGTCTATATGTATTGTTATTTGTGTCTATATGTATTATTGTTTGTGTCTATATGTATTATTGTTGGTGTCTGTATGTATTGGTATTTGTGTCTACATGTATTGTTATTTGTGTCTATATATATTATTGTTTGTGTCTATATGTATTGTTGTTGGTGTCTGTATATCATTATTGCTTGTGTCTGTATGTCATTATTGTTTGTGTCTGTATGTCATTATTGTTTGTGTCTATATGTATTATTTTTTGTGTCTGTATGTATTGTTATTTGTGTCTGTATGCCATTATTGTTTGTGTCTGTATGTCATTATTGTTTGTGTCTATATGTATTATTGTTTGGGTCTATATGTATTATTGTTTGTGTCTGTATGTATTGGTATTTGTGTCTATATGTATTATTGTTTGTGTCTGTATGTATTGGTATTTGTGTCTATATGTATTATTGTTGGTGTCTGTATGTATTGGTATTTGTGTCTGTATGTCATTATTGTTTGTGTTATATGTAGATGTTTGTTTATATGTAGGCCTAAACTTAAGACTATATGTATTGATGTTTGTTCGACTACATGTTGGTGTTTTGAATTTGATTTGTTTAAATTTTCGAATATTACCCATATACTTGTAGACCAATTTCTTCAGAAAAAAATAAGGTTATAAAAAGAAAGTTTGATCACAAGGATGATATAAAATAAACGTGAAATACCACAGAACTATTCACATAGATCTCTGGGGGAAAAGATGTCTATGTATTAATGTTTTGTTGTCTGTGTCTACAACCCCCCCCCCCCCCCCCCCCTCTGCAGCCTGCAAGACTTCGTGTAATACTGTAGAACTATTCACATAAATCCCTGGGAGAAAAGCTGATGCCCCCCCCCCCCCCGGCTAGTCTTCATGCAATATTTAGCAGGCCTAACCATCCCCATACATATGTACTCAGGGTAGTTAGCAATATATATATATATATATATATATATATATATATATATAGACAAATACTATGTACAATCTACAGTGAGGTAGATTTATTATAGGTGTTTGTGGACCTACATTTAAATGCTCTCTCTCTCTCTCTCTCTCTCTCTCTCTCTCTCTCTCTCTCTCTCTCTCTCTCTCTCTCTCTCTATATATATATATATATATATACTAAAATATAGTGGACTCAAAAGATATTACGAACCGATTGTTGTACGACTTCACAGATCACACACAACCGGAAATTAATATAATAATTTCCCTCCCACCTGACAGTGACTTGTTTTCAATCGAAAGAAACGATGTAAACTGTGATATCATTTAACTGGCAAGCCTGCAAAGGCTGTGTGTAAAATTGAGAGAAATGGCTAACGCTATTTCTGAAGCCTTTGGGATACCAACACAGTTTCTGAAGCCCGTTTCAGCGACAAAGTTTTTAGGATTGGTAACAATAGTTAATATTTTGAAAAGAAAATCGTTAGTTCTTGTATACATGTTAGACAATAGAGGACCTGAAATAGGTAGGGTGGAATAGCACCTTTTGGGGGTTATTTTCCTTTGGAATGGACTTTTATGTGACATTTGGTGATTACTGGGAATTTATATTCTGATTTAAAAAAAGAGAAAATGTTGACTTGCCGTAACAGATACTGTGTACAAGTCAGAAAATATATTCTCTATAACTAGAAACTATCAACAAATCAATGAATTAATAATATTAGTAGCAGAAGGTTAATGGCAGTAGGTCAGAGAGCTACAGAACACCTGTTATATAAATCCACAATTTACAGTGCATACACAACTAATATCTACATCTATCAGTATTTTGACATTGCTCAGGATGTCAGAAAATTTTATGTAGTTAAAAAAAATCCTGACATGATAGTTAAAAAATCCTAACATGTTTTCCTGTCAAATTAGACTTTGAAACACTTAATAAGGTCCCATTTAACCTGAAAACTCACAGCTTCAGTAAAATTTACTTGTTTATCAAATTATGTAACCATTTTTGATTATTGATCAAATTGAACCTGTCTATTTTGATATTGATGTTGTTCATATTTTTCAATACTTTTGCTCTATATTTATAAACAACACATTATAGATGTTAATCTTTTTTTTCTCTCTCACAAATAATTCGCTATATAAGAATCAACTGCAAAGAAAAAACCAGCTTTATTTAAACAGATGCTATTTTCTTCAAGTTTTGTTTTACATGTAGTATTTTGTCATATTGCCTTTCTTGATGATAAACCTGGTGAAGACTTGAATGGATCGATGCATATAAGCTGCAAATGTAGGTCTGATCATGCTGCGAAAGCCCTTGCCTTATTCTTGTATCTGAAGCCACTAGGTCTCTCCAGTTCTCCATGTGATCAATCTCATGGGACAGTTTGATTTTGACACAATTTCAAACATTTTCTATGATATTAAGATCTAAAGATTAAACAGGCCAGTGAAAATTTTGGATGCCGTTTTCCAGTGTAAGGTAGCAATCTGTGTAGAGAGTAGGGAGGGGGGGGGGGTGGCAAGGTCAATTTGGAAAAATAAATTGGTGATATCCAAGAACTTTGAGAACAGTGGGCAACAAGTGATTATTTAATAATATAAATGCAAAACGCACAAAACAATACTACTGTATATTCCTTATAACTCATTTATTGCTGTTAAATCCCTTTGAATTCAGAATTATGATCTACTCCTTTATTTCTGTTGAAGAACTTATTTCTTGATGAAAAGTGCATAAAAAGTTAGAACATCTGTCTTGAGTTTTTTTTTTTTTGTTTTTTTTTTTAGACATGTTTTACTAGATATTCATATCATGCACTAACCACAGTGAATTTTGGACTGTAACAGAACTCAAAATACCTTTTTTATCATTGGACTGTATCAGAACTCAAAACACCTTTTTTATCATTGGAAAAAAAAACCCACAAAAAGTTCATATAGAATAATTGAGAGCTTGCATCATACATTCAGTGGTGAGATCATACTTCATACAAGATGCTTTAATGAGCCATTACATACAATTTTAATGCAATGAGCCACCTTAACTTTAAAAGTTTAGGAGGAACTGCAGTATAATATATATTGTTCAAAAGGAAATTGATGAATCTGAAACTGTATAAATTCTGCATAAAAATAATTACCTGTTTTCTAGAACATTTTAGGAATATTTGGTTAAATTTACAGAGAAAATGGGATCCATATAAATTCTGAATGGGCTCCACACCATGTCGGTACCTAGCGCTGATGATGCTTAAAAATATGAAATTTCAATGTCCATTAATAAATCAGTAAAACTTGATGGAATTGAGATATTGCTGTTAGCACAAAGTATTTTGCATGTGAAATGATTTTAACTTGGAACACATTGTTGTTCAAATGGGTAATTCTTAAAACATTGGTTCCACATTATGCTGTAGGTGAGGGAACACTGGTTGTTATGTCTGGTGGAAAAGGGAAGATGTCCTGAAGAATTAGACACCGATATCTCAGACTCTGAAATAGACGGCCTGTTGGCCCTGTCTAACACCCAAACTCCCCAGCCATGGGTCAGAATATTTATAAAGTTCAAAGATCAATCCTACAATCCTCAAATGCTGTAAGTATATTTGCTACCAAGGTAATACATTTTAGATAAATTCTGAGAATAAATGGAAGAGTTTTATATTTCAAAATTGTTGACTATTCAGTAGAATCTGAAATATTTGCAATGTCTGTAGAAGGTTGGTTCAGTACTAACATCATTACAACTGTCCTGGTGATCTACCAGCTAGGACGAGAAATTATTAATGTTAGGAATGATATACAAGGTTCATCAGACTGACAGAATTTCCTTCTGTCCAATGAAATCCTTCCTAAATATCATAATTTGATATAATAACTAAATTTGTAATGAAATCCTTCCTAAATATCATAATTTGATATAATAACTAAATTTGTAATGAAATCCTTCCTAAATATCTCATTGTGTGGAACCATGCTCCATAAGCACATTCATGAAAAAAAAAAAAAACAATGGTTGGAGGATGGCTGTTGGCTCCGGTCTTCTGGTGAAAAGTTTGAGGAAGTCAATTTATTTTTGTCAAAAATGCCACTCGGACCCATTGGAGGGAGATTTCCCAAGATTTTGTCATTTTTTGTGCAAGAAACAACAAAAAGTTGGGCATCATTATGACCTACATGAGTGTATAATATTCAAATCCACTTTGATGCAGATCATGTTGGATTGAATAACATCCATGTAATGATATAATTTTTTTCAATATGGTGTAGTAAGATTGACTTGAATATACTGATACTGATTTCAGTGTGAAATCACCAGACTTTTACATGGTTCCTCATACACTGCATGGTCACCTTGACAACATAAGTCAGAGGGTTTACCAGGACATGTGGAGCACTGTTTACAGTCATTATGGAGAAGGGAAATTACCCACAATGCCCTCTTTACAGGTATGTTAGCCATATACAGTAGTTCCCTCATACTGGCGTAGAGTTACAATTATGCTATATTTGAATAAAAAAGAATGTAATTAGTGAAAAATAAAACAATGGTAGTCACTGTATGTGTACTAGACAGGGACAGATTTATAACAGGGATACTACTGTGTATTATGATGCAGAATCACTTGATTTGTGTAGCAGTATTCACAGTAAGGTAGTGATAGTGATTTTCTGAAAGTTACCATCAATTTCTTTTTGTTAGTATATTTCCCTTTTGCTCCTTCAATCTAACTTGCATTTTCTCATTTCTGTCTATCGTAGTGGTTGGAAAGGTCAAAATGGTCTATGGGACCATGGCCCCATGGTTCAAATTTTCAATGGACCATTTTCAGATTTAATGGGCCATCAATATATTTTGAAGGCCAACATTTTATTGCCTTTAAGATCTATAAATTATTATTTTTCCTCCCACTGGTCTTGAATATGTCTTTTCTTTGTTCTCCCACCCCGTCTCAATGTTATCATTGCTTTTATCACCCATGATCAATATCTGACAACGGTCTCTCATTGGTGTTATTTTCTCGATTTGTTTTCTTACTCTCTGCTATTTCTACATCACAGTGTTTGTTTTCAGTCTATTTTTATCCTTTTCTAAGGGGGCATTTCCCTAATACTCTACAGTAAACATCTGCTACTGAAGAAAAGCACATGGTTTAACAGGAAAGAGTTTATTTTATCAATTTTGATTTGTATTGCTTCAACCAATCAGAATCGGTGTATCAAAATACATCACAATTAAAAACGAAAGTACAAAAAATAGTAAGGTCTCCATTCACTTCTGGAGAGAAAATGTAAGTTACAACTTCCAGTTGATAATGAGTGCTCACTTTAGATAATCCAATGCACCAATTATCATCTGAATGGTACTATGGTGCTGGGCACATGACCTTCCCAATCACTGCTATCAAGACACATTCTATGATCCCCCCCCCCCCCCCACTACCCATTAAGACATGCCTTGTAATTTGTCTTATCCAGTCATCAAAACACATTCAATATATAATTATATTTTCCACTTTTACAAGACAGGCTTTATGATTTATCTTCATGATCTCTAGCAAGACACACTGACAGTTTATCTTATATTCTCTTCCATAGTAGACTGTTTCACTAATTAGAATGGATGACTGTTTCACTAATTAGACCAGTTGAATGTTTCACTAATTAGACTAGTAGACTTTCACTAATTAAACTAGTAGACTGTTTCATTAACTAGACATTGTTAGACTAAATTAGTTTTGCTAATTAGAATTAATAATTTTTGTTTCACTAGTTAGGCTAAATGAAACTAGGTGACTGTTTTACTAATTAGACTAGATAACTTTTACTAATTAGACTAGATAACTTTTACTGATTAGAGTAGAAAACTTCACTATTTCTACAGTATTTCAGTAATTATACTAGATGCTTATTTCACTGCGTAGATGGAATGTTTATTCTGATGGGTAGATGAAATGTTTATTCTGATGGGTAGATGGAATGTTTATTCTGATGTGTAGATGGAATGTTTATTCTGATGTGTAGATGGAATGTTTATTCTGATGGGTAGATGAAATGTTTATTTCACTGTGTAGATGAAATGTTTATTCTGATGGGTAGATGAAATGTTTATTCTGATGTGTAGATGGAATGTTTATTCTGATGTGTAGATGGAATGTTTATTCTGATGTGTAGATGGAATGTTTATTCTGATGTGTAGATGGAATGTTTATTTCACTGTGTAGATGGAATGTTTATTCTGATGTATAGATGGAATGTTTATTCTGATGGGTAGATGGAATGTTTATTCTGATGTGTAGATGGAATGTTTATTCTGATGGGTAGATGGAATGTTTATTCTGATGTGTAGATGGAATGTTTATTCTGATGTGTAGATGGAATGTTTATTCTGATGTGTAGATGGAATGTTTATTTCACTGTGTAGATGGAATGTTTATTTCACTGTGTAGATGGAATGTTTATTCTGATGTGTAGATGGAATGTTTATTCTGATGTGTAGATGGAATGTTTATTCTGATGGGTAGATGGAATGTTTATTCTGATGTGTAGATGGAATGTTTATTTCACTGTGTAGATGGAATGTTTATTCTGATGTGTAGATGGAATGTTTATTCTGATGTGTAGATGGAATGTTTATTCTGATGTGTAGATGGAATGTTTATTCTGATGTGTAGATGGAATGTTTATTCTGATGTGTAGATGGAATGTTTATTCTGATGTGTAGATGGAATGTTTATTCTGATGTGTAGATGGAATGTTTATTTCACTGTGTAGATGGAATGTTTATTCTGATGGGTAGATGGAATGTTTATTCTGATGTGTAGATGGAATGTTTATTCTGATGGGTAGATGAAATGTTTATTCTGATGGGTAGATGGAATGTTTATTCTGATGGGTAGATGGAATGTTTATTCTGATGTGTAGATGGAATGTTTATTCTGATGTGTAGATGGAATGTTTATTCTGATGTGTAGATGGAATGTTTATTTCACTGTGTAGATGGAATGTTTATTTCACTGTGTAGATGGAATGTTTATTCTGATGTGTAGATGGAATGTTTATTCTGATGTGTAGATGGAATGTTTATTCTGATGGGTAGATGGAATGTTTATTCTGATGTGTAGATGGAATGTTTATTTCACTGTGTAGATGGAATGTTTATTCTGATGTGTAGATGGAATGTTTATTCTGATGTGTAGATGGAATGTTTATTCTGATGTGTAGATGAAATGTTTATTCTGATGTGTAGATGGAATGTTTATTCTGATGTGTAGATGGAATGTTTATTCTGATGTATAGATGGAATGTTTATTCTGATGTGTAGATGGAATGTTTATTCTGATGTGTAGATGGAATGTTTATTCTGATGTGTAGATGGAATGTTTATTCTGATGTATAGATGGAATGTTTATTCTGATGTATAGATGGAATGTTTATTTCACTGTGTAGATGGAATGTTTATTCTGATGGGTAGATGGAATGTTTATTCTGATGTATAGATGGAATGTTTATTCTGATGGGTAGATGAAATGTTTATTCTGATGTGTAGATGGAATGTTTATTCTGATGTGTAGATGGAATGTTTATTCTGATGTGTAGATGGAATGTTTATTTCACTGTGTAGATGGAATGTTTATTCTGATGGGTAGATGGAATGTTTATTCTGATGTATAGATGGAATGTTTATTCTGATGGGTAGATGGAATGTTTATTCTGATGTATAGATGGAATGTTTATTCTGATGTGTAGATGAAATGTTTATTCTGATGGGTAGATGGAATGTTTATTCTGATGTATAGATGGAATGTTTATTCTGATGTGTAGATGGAATGTTTATTCTGATGTGTAGATGGAATGTTTATTCTGATGGGTAGATGGAATGTTTATTCTGATGTATAGATGGAATGTTTATTCTGATGTGTAGATGGAATGTTTATTCTGATGGGTAGATGAAATGTTTATTCTGATGGGTAGATGAAATGTTTATTCTGATGTGTAGATGGAATGTTTATTCTGATGTGTAGATGGAATGTTTATTCTGATGTGTAGATGGAATGTTTATTCTGATGTGTAGATGGAATGTTTATTCTGATGGGTAGATGAAATGTTTATTCTGATGTGTAGATGGAATGTTTATTCTGATGGGTAGATGGAATGTTTATTCTGATGTATAGATGGAATGTTTATTCTGATGTGTAGATGAAATGTTTATTCTGATGTATAGATGAAATGTTTATTCTGATGTGTAGATGGAATGTTTATTTCACTGTGTAGATGGAATGTTTATTCTGATGTGTAGATGGAATGTTTATTCTGATGTATAGATGGAATGTTTATTTCACTGTGTAGATGGAATGTTTATTCTGATGGGTAGATGGAATGTTTATTCTGATGTGTAGATGGAATGTTTATTCTGATGTGTAGATGGAATGTTTATTCTGATGTGTAGATGGAATGTTTATTTCACTGTGTAGATGGAATGTTTATTCTGATGGGTAGATGAAATGTTTATTCTGATGTATAGATGGAATGTTTATTCTGATGTGTAGATGGAATGTTTATTCTGATGGGTAGATGAAATGTTTATTCTGATGGGTAGATGAAATGTTTATTCTGATGTATAGATGGAATGTTTATTCTGATGTGTAGATGGAATGTTTATTCTGATGTGTAGATGAAATGTTTATTCTGATGTATAGATGAAATGTTTATTCTGATGTGTAGATGGAATGTTTATTCTGATGGGTAGATGGAATGTTTATTCTGATGTATAGATGAAATGTTTATTCTGATGTGTAGATGGAATGTTTATTCTGATGGGTAGATGGAATGTTTATTCTGATGGGTAGATGGAATGTTTATTCTGATGGGTAGATGGAATGTTTATTTTACTGTGTAGATGGAATGTTTATTCTGATGGGTAGATGAAATGTTTATTCTGATGTGTAGATGAAATGTTTATTCTGATGTATAGATGAAATGTTTATTCTGATGTGTAGATGGAATGTTTATTCTGATGGGTAGATGGAATGTTTATTCTGATGTGTAGATGGAATGTTTATTCTGATGGGTAGATGAAATGTTTATTCTGATGTGTAGATGGAATGTTTATTCTGATGTGTAGATGGAATGTTTATTCTGATGGGTAGATGAAATGTTTATTCTGATGTGTAGATGGAATGTTTATTCTGATGTGTAGATGGAATGTTTATTCTAATTAGACTGGATGACTGTATAACTAATTATACTAGATGATTTTAAATTATTATACCTAATGACTATATAACTAATTATACTAGATGATTTTAAATTATTATACCTAATGACTATATAACTAATTATACTAGATGATTTTAAATTATTATACCTAATGACTATATAACTAATTATACTAGATGATTTTAAATTATTATACCTAATGACTATATAACTAATTATACTAGATGATTTTAAATTATTATACCTAATGACTATATAACTAATTATACTAGATGATTTTAAATTATTATACCTAATGACTGTATAACTAATTATACTAGATGATTTTAAATTATTATACCTAATGACTATATAACTAATTATACTAGATGATTTTAAATTATTATACCTAATGACTGTATAACTAAAAGGACTAAGTGACTTTTATAATTGAATTAGACTAGATGAATATTTTTTCCATTGAGATAGGATGACTATTTCACTAACTACAAAAACTGTTACTGATTAGATTAGATGACTATTACACTATATAGACTACATGTAGATGATTACACTTCACTAATTAGATGACCATTCTATGATCTGTTTTTATATACCTCATTTCACTCATTTTATTGTTGTTTAAATAGCGTTTAGAGCAGTATGGACTTTACGCTTTACAAAATAAATTTATTATTATTATTTATTATTATTATTACCATTCACTAATTAGACTAGATGACTACACTTCACTAATTAGATTAGATGACTATTTCACTAATCTAATAGACAAGATAGATTGCTACTTCACTGATATTATACTTGATGACTATTTCAGGGCCTTCAGAATATGTCTAGTCATGAACGTGTGGTGGATGGTGTAGATGTGTCAGGAATTTTACTAGGAGAGAGCTCCATTCCTAGTATAGTTCCTATGTATGCAGTGAAGAAGAATGGAGACTGTTTAATCGTGATAGAGAAGTACATTTCACACACAATACACAGCATCCTGGCTTACAGTCCAGCCATTGTCAATCAATCCATTGCTAAACCTCTGTTCCTCCTATACCAACTCCTGAAAGTAATGCTGGTTTTCCACAGACAGCAAGCTAGAATGGGGGACCTCAGTATTCACAATGTATTAGTGGACTCCAACTTGTGGGTCTACAAGTCTGCTGTGTTGACAAAGGTTCCAACATTGGAGAACCAACTAAAGTGGAACGAGAGCTGTACAAATATGGACACAGTCACTAATTCCAGGATTGACATAACATTACTGGAGAAGATAGAGAATATGGAACCCCTACAATTCCAGCATTACTATGATCAGCTGAGTATAGAACTGGGGGATTTACCTGTCTTGGTGGACTTGTGGGTCAACAGAAAAATCTCCAATTTCAAATATTTGTTGGTTTTAAATCATTTGGCTGGTCGAAGAATGGGTGACCCAAATCACCACCCTGTGTTGCCATGGGTGATGGATTTTTCCGGTTCAGATACTGGTCTTCGTGATCTCACAGTGTCAAAGTTCAGATTGAACAAGGGTGACCACCAGCTGGACCTGACCTTTCAGATTTTTTCCAATGACCACATTCCTCACCATGTTCCTGATGTCTTGTCTGATATCACATACTATGTTTACAAGGCTAGACAGACCCCGAAATCTACATTGTGTAAGTATGTCAGATCAAAGTGGGTCCCAAATGAATATCCACACAGCATGCAAAGAATGCAGGAGTGGACACCAGATGAATGTATCCCAGAATTCTTCACAGAAGTCTCCATTTTTACCTCCATCCATGAAGATTTACCTGACTTGGAGCTTCCCTGCTGGTGTAGGTCTGCAGAGGACTTTGTTAGGAGACACAGAGAGGTTTTAGAGAGTGACTCAGTGTCTGAGGACCTCCATCACTGGATTGACCTGACATTTGGGTTCAAGGTATTAAAAAAAATTGACCTCACAGTCAGGTTTAACTGCTATCAAAGTATGTCATTGAATAAGATTTCTGTATCATGTGGTGTCATTACTTCATTTAAGGAAATGTGTCTCTGCCACAAAAGTCTTGAGACATATATTATTTTGATGGCTTTAAATTTGAGGGTTGAAAACACCCACATATTCCCAGAGAGTCTGGAACAATCATTCTGTACTGTGATGTGAATAACGATAATTCTACATGTCTATATGCACCCAAATAATGACCATTCTTCATGTCTATATGTACCATAAATAATGATGATTTTTCATGTCTACATACATCATGAATAATGATGATTTTAAACATCTATAGGTATTTCAAATAATGATGAATCTACATGTTTATATGTATCATGAATAATGCAATTCTACGTGTTCATAGGTACCACAAATAATGACGATTCTGTGTGTCTATATGTATCATGAATAATGATGATTCTACGTGTCTATATGTACCACAAATAATGATGAATCTACATGTCTATATGTTAAACAAATAATGATAATTGTACATGTCTATATGTGCCATAAATAGTGATGAATTTATTACCATGAGCAAAGATGATTTTACATGTCTATACAATACAAAAATATAATGATTTTAGGTCTAAATGTACCATACTTATTAAGTGACATGTTCACATAAATACAAAGCATGTAGCTTAATTATACCCTTCTAAAAACAGAGGTTAATCATATTTACGTTTAAAATTTTATGTTTCAAAGAAATGTGACTTTTTATAATTTATTTGCATTATCAGTAATCGAAAGTGTATAATAAAAAGCGGATATGATGTAAGTTTCCATGTTGCATGTTATGAAAATCTCAATTGAACATTATGGCAACCGTAATCTTAACCTCTCTATTACTGATGACTGAAAATTGAAAACTTTTAAAATGTCTAAAACATCTCTTATTTCAGCTGTCGGGTTCTGCAGCAGTACAGAGTAAAAATGTCAACCTTCGACTGGTGGACAATCATACTACAGTTCTAAATCATGGGGTAGTACAGCTTTTCCAGGAGCCCCACCCCCACAGGATCCCCCCAGCTACATCCATGAAACCCACGGCACCCCGCCTACCAAAGAATATGTTTATCCATCATGTAAGTAACAACTAGTGTCTAGTTTTACAATTACACATTTATATGTGATACTATAAGTATGCTGGAACAAAGAGATACAAGATGAAAATTACAGTATAATGATTTTTTTCCTCAATTTGTAGACTCTACCAGAAATGCAAGAAGAGAATCATTTTGACAAAGGGTAATGAATTATGCTTGTGCAATATTATTTCTTCATGAACATGTACCTAAACAGATCAATTTCATATTAAATACATTGTACAAATATGCATATGTAAATTTTAATTAGTAATTTGCATGATTGTGCTTTATAGACAAAGAATGATCAAGGGCCCAGAAAATGACAGAATTACCTTACCTAAGATGTATGACCCCATCGCTGACCTCAATCAGCTGGAGGCTTCCTATGTTTTCTCCAGTAGGACTTTTAAGCAGATGCCAAAGAAAAGAGATCCACAGGTTTATATGTCAGCTATATACCTTGTACAGTCTTAAATGTGAAGTTTCTGTGGGTTATTATCAGGTTTTTTTATGCCCATGTAATTGGAGATTCAGGGGAATGTAGTTTTCAGTGTCATTTATGCGTTTGTCTGCAAAACTTTAATGTTGATTGTAACTTTTGAACTCGGAGTGATAGGACTTTCATATTTCACATGTCAATTCTTTGAGGCAAGCTCGTTCTTTTGGTACATGTTACAGAAGTAGCTAGCTACTATACGGGGGCATTAGTGTTTCACAAACACAGTGTGTTTGTTTGAATATTTCATGATATCATATACTGTAGATGTATTTAATTTTGTAGTTTCTATCTCTCTATGTGTTATACAGTAAATTCCATCTCTATGAGTTATACAGTAGATTCCATATCTATGAGTTATACAGTAGATTCCATCTCTATGAGTTATACAGTAGATTCCATCTCTATGTTATACAGTAGATTCCATCTCTATGAGTTATACAGTAGATTCCATCTCTATGAGTTATACAGTAGATTCTATCTCTATGTGTTATACAGTAGATTCTATCTATGTTATATGTTATACAGCAGATGTTATACAGCAGATTCCATCTCTGTTTGTTGTACAATAGATTCCATCTCTATGTTATACAGTAGATTCCATCTCTATGAGTTATACAGTAGATTCCATCTCTATGAGTTATACAGTAGATTCCATCTCTCTATGTTATACAGTAGATTCCATCTCTATGTTATACAGTAGAATCCATCTCTATGTGTTATACGGCAGATTCCATCTCTATGGGGTCTGCAGTAGATTCCATCTCTATGAGTTATACAGTAGATTCCATCTCTATGAGTTATACAGTAGATTCCATCTCTATGAGTTATACAGTAGATTCCATCTCTATGAGTTATACAGTAGATTCCATCTCTCTATGTTATACAGTAGATTCCATCTCTATGTTATACAGTAGAATCCATCTCTATGTGTTATACGGTAGATTCCATCTCTATGGGGTCTGCAGTAGATTCCATCTCTATGAGTTATACAGTAGATTCCATCTCTATGAGTTATACAGTAGATTCCATCTCTATGAGTTATACAGTAGATTCCATCTCTATGAGTTATACAGTAGATTCCATCTCTATGTTGTACGGTAGATTCCATCTCTATGTTATATGGTAGATTCCATCTCTATGTGTTATACAGTAGATTTCACCTTTCTGTAGGTCAGACTAATGCTGGATCCTATGACTGACTTTGTGTGGAGAGATATGCAGAGTTTTGCCTGTCTGGCATGTGAGATTTTCCTGAAAGACCAGACCTCATTCCAGGACAGTTCCTGGTCCCTGGAGGATCGGTTTTCATACCTGTGTCAGGTGTATAGGGAAAATCCTAGTGAGATACCCAGGTAAACATCCATAAACTGGATTAATAGGAATTACAGCACACAGTTCTAAATTCATTCCATATTAGACCAGCTAGTTGAAAATTATACAAATATGATAATTCTACACAGCTTTGAATTTATTATTTTCACATTTTCTGAGCACAGATGTTTTCAATACTTTTCATTTTAAATTCATGTTATATTTATATTTAATTTAAAGAGCATGGACACAAATAGGTAAAAGAATTGCATAGATATTTAATTAATAAAATATGAAAGCATTTGATTCACCTAAAACATAGCAACAACAAAAGTTGACACAAAGATAGGAGTGTATTTGAGACATTTACACTTTTTGATTTCAAAACGAGGCACGAGTCCTGTTTACATTTATGTGTTACATGACCCAACATGGGCCAAAGTTGACAGCTTCAGTGAAAAAAGACTTCATGATGAAAATTAATTTTTTTTTTTTTTTTTTTTTTTTTTTTTGTGTGCATGCAACCTAAATTGATTCATCCTTAATCAACACAGAAATATTGAATGATTTGACATATTTTTATAATAAAAATGCCATGTAATGGGCATTTTCTGTGGTAGGAAATTTTTGCGATTTGATCCATAAATGGTAGCACATTATATTCTGCTATTCCAATTTCTACGGTTGCATTATACCTATACGTACCTATATGCATATTTATATTTAGCAATTGTATTTTCTGCGGATTTTTCTTCTCTGCATAATTTTGCAAAAAATGGACAACCACAGAAAATACCCATTATCAGGTATGTAAATTTCATATGATCAAAAATGATGTCCATGCAACCTTTAAAGGCAGTAGTTTTTCTCTTTCACATCTGAATTGCTATAAATATCCACGAATGCTGTCAAAATAAAATGGTACATAAAGTAAAATGAAGTTGCATACTGTGCAACATTATCTAAAGATTAGCTGGAGTGTCAGGGTAATCTTGCAGAATACGAAGGCTAGATTTTATTCATACCTGCATCAATGAAAAGAGTGATTTATGATATCATTTCTCATAGGTTATACTGTATTTGTACATTGTACTCTGTTTACAGGTTATGCTGTATTTGTAGGTTGTCTATATAGGTTATGCTGTATTTATAGATTATGCTATGTAGGTTATACAATATTTTAGGTTATGCTGTATTTATATGTTGTATGTATAGGTTATGCTGTATTTTAGAAGGTTATACTGTCACACCCCATGTAGCCCATCAGAGCTCGAAACTAACATATGTCTGTCAGTCTGCTTCTGATAAAAATCATTTCAATGTATTGATTTATTTACTTATCAGTCCGAATCTGTTCATTTGGACTGATAGATCTATTTCAAAGTCTTCAGAATTCTCTCTGTAAAATGTATAAAATGATTTTAAAATCCAAAGGCAAGGGTAGAATGATTCACATTTAAAATTCGTCATGATTTACTAATTTTGTTTTCTGGAAAGTCCCTAATTTTATTAATAGGATTATTCAGTCCGTGTCCTTAAAGCTTTTGTGATATCAACAGTTGTAACAGTGTTAACGTAAGCGCTACTGAAACAACTATGAAGTCAGCACCATGGGGGTGTTCACCATGTTCAAAACCACCACCAAAGTCATTATAACGGAAAGATTCTAATGAAAGCAAGAAAAGGCATGACAGGGTTTATGAAAATGAGAAACAATCAAAAGTTTTCAGGGTAAATGGTTGGAAGTGGTTGCTGTATGACCAGGAGAAACAGTTGATGTTTTGTTCCTTTTGTGAACATTACATCATTATTTAACAGTATTTATGATAAAATTAGTTTTTGATTAAAACATAAATGTCTTGTATTGTTTCATTCTTTTTCATTTACCTCCATTTTCAGTTTTAAGTGGTGGACAGAATAATTTCTCTGCAGACTGATAAAAATTGTTGTCTATCAGTCTGGCTTGACTGGCAGACTGAAAAGTTAGTTTCAAGTCCTGCTCATTGTGTTTTCATTATAAGAAAAATTTTAATGAGGATGGCAGAAATCAAAAAGACTAGTAGAGAATGTCAGTTGGTCAGGACATCAACTGAAAATATTGGATGGAAAACTATGAACATACTAATATGCAAAAAAACCCACAAAAAACCCTAAAAACATGCAATTTCTGAAATAATTAGAACAGAGATTGGTATGAAGTAAAACTGAAAGAGATTGTTTTGTTCGTTTCAGATGCATTTCTTCCCTTCTTGAAGAAGTTCTCTATTTACACAATCCTCAGCCAGTTGATGATATTGCTACCAGGGGACATCTGTCTCTGTTCAAGTACCCCACCGTGAGTTACCGTGGGTTATCACCCCCAACGCCTGCCCAGATTTTGCACCCCTTTGTGGATTTGCTGCCATTCCCCAGTTACTTTTCCCAACTGTATGAGTGTATATGTAACCTCAGACACAAGGATCAGGAGATTGAACAGATACGATGGAGGAAAAACAACCCACTAGAGAAGGACAAACTAATCAAGGTCATCTCCCGAGAGAAGGTCACCATTCTACAACACTTCTTGGAGGAGAATCAGGGTTGCTATGGTGAGGAGGGAATTGAGCTGGTGCTGCCTTATGTCCAGGAATTGTTCACTTGTGAAGACACAGCAGTCCAGGCAGCATGGTCACTGTTTAATCTTATTGGACAAGAACTGGGGCAAAAAGAAACTGCTAGAATCTTTTTGCCATATCTGGTGAGAATCTTTAATGTGGAACAATCTACACCGAAACATATGAAGATCTACCACCGCTTGTTTTTGGTTCAGCTGCTGGTGAGGCTAGGACTAAACATTTTCATCCATAACTTCTCCAGTCTCCTTGTGGAGGCAACAGCAGGATACAGGGACTATGTACTGGAGGATCTTTATTTAGATAGTGTGTATACCAACATCCCAGGGTCTCAGAAAGACTCCTCTAAAGATTTACCTCCCCTGAGAGAGGAATGTGTGAGTGATGAGGAGTCGCAGTCCTATGAGGACACTCTCCCTGTGATTGAGGGTAGTGAAGATGAACTAGCAGAAGATTTCCCATGTATCCTTGAGTACACTCAACAGGCAGAGGCAGGATCTATTGATGATGAAGAGGATATTGCTAGGCTGAGTGATATATCACAGGATGAGGACCAGACGTCAATTCACAGCTTGGCAGCATTAATTGATCCTGCACAGAGGGAGGAAGCAGTTAGTGATCTGGAGGAGGAAGACTCCCAGAGCTTACAGTTTCAGGTTATATAGATTATACAACTGATATCTGTGTTGGTCAGACATGGTATAAACAGGCTATATAGACTGTAAAAGTGATATCTGTGTAGGTCAGACACGGTGTTAACAGGCTATATAGACTTAGACTGTAAAAGTGATATCTGTGTAGGTCAGACACGGTGTAAACGGGTTATATAGACTGTAAAAGTGATATCTGTGTAGGTCAGACATGGTGTAAACAGGCTATATAGACTGTAAAAGTGATATCTGTGTAGGTCAGACATGGTGTAAACGGGTTATATAGACTGTAAAAGTGATATCTGTGTAGGTCAGACATGGTGTAAACGGGTTATATAGACTGTAAAAGTGATATCTGTGTAGGTCAGACATGGTGTAAACAGGTTGTATAGATTATACAAATGATATCTGTGTAGGTCAGAAACGGTGTAAACAGGTTGTATATATTATACAGATGATATCTGTGTAGGTCAGACATGGTGTAAACAGGTTGTATAGATTATACAGATGATATCTGTGTAGGTCAGACACGGTGTAAACAGGTTGTATATATTATACAGATGATATCTGTGTAGGTCAGACACGGTTTAAATGACACAGTGAGAAAGACTGTGTTGGTGATGTACATGTAGTTCAACTAGACTGACGTACAGTGTAAGTCAGAAGGTACAGGAAAACAACAGCAATGAAATAAATTGAAAACCGTAATTAAATGAATGTCTGATATTGGACTGTATAAAGTTTAATAGACTCGCCTTTTGTCCTTGAAAGCCTTTAGTTGAAAAGTGTGTGGCAGCACATTTCAGTACATAGAGTTTTCTTGGCGTCATTGAGCACCATTTGTATTGTGTTATTGTTGACCATTAGAAAAATGTTTGGATGAAAGACATATTAAAAATGATAAAGCATGTTGGTCTAATTAGCATCTTCGTTTTCTCAAGCTTTATCCAAAGAAATTAGGATTCAGTCCATGAGAATTTGTAATATACAGTTAACAAGTTAAATATAAGACATGAAAAATAGAAACTAAATAAAATTGAAAATCTTCTATTATGATCATAGGTGGAAAATTAACAGTCTTTTATGGCAATATTCTAAATAAACACTTTTCGTGAAAAAAGAAAAGTAAGTTTGGAGTGCAGAATTGGATGTAAATAGAATTGAATTTTGTTGTAGGAAGATGCCGAGAACACAGACCACAGTCCAAAGACAAATTCCCTCAGGTCCAACACAGTCAGCTCACAAACCAGCACAGGAAGTAAAGGCATGGTCCGCAGCGAGACTGACGAATTTGCCAGAACCATGTCTGAGAAGTCAGAGTCTGAAGTTGTTAACATCAAGGACGTTGCCACGGAAAGCATCAAGTGGTTGTCACGGCGACTGGGCTGTGTTCTGACAGCAAAATTCCTGTCCAGGAATTTGATTCGTATGCTGACATTGTGTTATCTTGGCGATGAACAACTTATCACCATCACAGATTCAGGTTAGTGGCAGGTTTTTCTGTAAGCCACCTTTTATTTGCTTGTGAGAAATCTTTATAAGATTGAAAGCACCCCATGGTCACAAATACTTACTGATGTTTATATGTATGGTGTAGATGTTGAATCAATTGTGTTTACCAGTTATATGTAAAATGTCTAGAAAGGTTTGACACTGTACAATCCATTTGACTGAATTTAAACCTACTTTTCAGTCCATACTCTCTTTATTAAATGTTCTTTAGACTGTGCAGTTTGATATCCTGTCTAATTTGATACAAAATTCTCCACCAAAGTAATATTAGATTAAACAAGTCGCATCATTGTATAATTCAATTCCATCAACAATTAGTGAATAAAAGAAGAGTTAAATAATAACATCTGTTCATGTCATTATTTTTAATAAAGTTTTAGTCATTGCAGTGCAATTCATAGATATTATGATCAATTTTTTTAATCAATATATACAAAAATATAATTCAATCATGCACAGTTTTGATTGATTAAAGATATTTTGAAAACCTATGTTGGAGTTATCTTAATTAAAAGAAATTTTGGGGCCAAAAATGGTCATTGTCAAGCATAATCCTTTCTAGATCACTAAAACCTTAAAAGACTACAGAATTATGATTTTTTTTTTTTTTTGCATAATAGAGAAACGGTTTAGTAAAACGTCCCGCCTGGTATTTGGTGACAGAAATGCCCACAAAGTTCTGGAATGTTTGTCTGAAATTTCACAGCTGTATGGAGAGCAAGTGGTTCTACTTCAGTATATACCAAGTACTGTAGATATGGTGAGTGTCAGTAATCTGCCCACTGTACATACATCTGGTACTGTAGATATTTAGTTGATAATCTGCCCACTGTACATACATCTAGTACTGTAGATATTTAATTGATAATCTACCCACTGTACATACATCTAATACTGTAGATATTTAATTGATAATCTGCCCACTGTACATACATCTAGTACTGTAGATATTTAATTGATAATCTGCCCACTGTACATACATCTAATACTGTAGATATTTAATTGATAATCTGCCCACTGTACATACATCTAGTACTGTAGATATTTAATTGATAATCTACCCACTGTACATAGTACTGTGGATATTTAATTGATAATCTACCCACTGTACATACATCTAATACTGTAGATATTTAATTGATAATCTGCCCACTGTACATACTTAGTACTGTAGATATTTAACTGATAATCTGCCCACTGTACATGTTGAGTACTGTGGATATGGTGAGAGTGTCAGCACAGTTCTTGCTAAAAACCAAGTTGAAATTAATGTTGTTCTATGTACCATCCTGCCTCTTATCATTTATCAATGGGAGCTGTGTATTTTTTTCTTATTTCGTTGTCCTTGTATGTGATGTAATTGTCTTTCCCAGGTTGCACTGGCCAAGAGGAGGTTAACCCAGAAAGGAGAGGCAGGCTTAATTAGTGCTCTGGTTCTAATGAGAAACTTGTTACCACTTCTCTCAGACACCAGTCTTATGGACACACTACAGGTAATGAATCAAACTACAAGTAACAGAATAATTGAAAATACTGCTGTATCATATGAATGGAATGTTAAGGTCATCTAGCATAGTCTCTACCTCCAGCTAAATTCATCTTTTGGCATCGTATGAACTCAGATCAATATATGTAAACGGGGCTGGATTCAATCATATGAGGGTGAGTCAATTAGTGTCCAGTCTATCCCATTTCTGATTGACCGAGACAGTCATGATTTTCATGCCTTGTTTCAATATATGTTTTATACTTGGGTGCAAAAGTGCATACGTATCGAATAATTCTTTAATAAGATATAGAATGTCAAACATGGCTAGTGATGCAAAGACATGCTCTTCATCTAAAGCTGAGTACTGTGCTGTAATTCGGTACTTGTATTTAAAAGGTAAAACAGGCAGAGAAACACACGGTGAGTTAGTCAATATTTATGGGTCTTCTTCACCATTTTATGCTCAGGTTAAATTCTGGGTAGAAGAATTCAAATGTGGTAGAGCGTCTTTAGAAGATGTAGCCAGATCTGGACGCCCACTGAATGCCACCGATGAAGAAATGTGTAACAAAGTTTGGGATCTGGTATACTCTGATAGATGAATTCAGGTGGAAGAAATAGCGCAGGCATTAGGCATTTCACATGGTAGCATTTCAACAATCTTCCATGATCATTTGTATGTGGAAGCTAACAGCCATTGGGTCCCCAAATCCCTTAGCAATGAGCAAATGGCAACCAGATCATCAGTATGCAGTGCCTTGTTGAAGTGTATTAGGTCAAAAGATGATTTTCTTTTGCATCTGGTGACTGTAGATGAGACATGGGTTCATTGTCATGAGCCAGAGAATAAGGTTCAGAGTCGGGATCCCCGAGTCCAAAGAAGCTAAAAAATTATATCTGTGTAGGTCAGACACGGTGTAAACGGGTTATATAGACTCTAAAAATGATTTCAAGTTCAAGATGCAACCATCTGCTGGCAAGGTGATGGCCACAGTATTTTGGGATGCAAAAGCTGTTGTTATGTTGGACTTTTTTTACCCAAGAGAAGTACAATAACTGAAATGTACTATGCAAACTTGCTAGCCATCTGTGAAAAATGCCGAGGTAAACTCTCTAAAGCTGTTTTGCTGAAACAGGACAATGCGAGAGTCCAGACTTGCAAAGTTGCAATGGATGCTGGAGAGTGAAACAGGTATAAATTAATACTGCATCCTGCCTATTCGCCTGACCTACTAGCTCCTAGTGACTTCTACCTATTCCCAAACTTGAAAAAGGATATCCATGGACATCATTTCCGGTCTGATGAAGAAGTCGTGACAGCAGGTGAGGAGTGGGTCAGTGGAAAGGATGCTATTTTTTCAGTTCTGGGATGATGGCACTTGAACACCATTGGTCTTAGTGCATCACACTGAAGGGCAGTTACATTGAAATAGAAGAGGTGGATCTCAACTGGAAATAAGTTTGGCTGGGTACTTATTGACTTGCCCTCAAAGCAGGTATTCTAACTTAAGATTCTAGGCCTGTTAAACACTCTATGAATTTATGCTTGTTATATCCTTATGTAGCACTAGCATAGATGCTTGTTCAACTTTGTAGCTCTATCTAGTACTATGTAGCCACTATGATCTTGAACAGAGTACTGATCTTCTCCTGTACCTTATATTGTCCTATAAGGTGACTCAAAAAGCACTGTAATCAACAGCATACCCTGATTTCATTAGTGAGGGAAGATCATGCCATGAAGTGATGTGACGAAGCTTGTTCCAATGATTACACAATTCAATCCTGTGATTCTGTATGTTTGTTGTCGATACATGTAATTACTTAGTTTGAAAGAAAAATCAGCAAAGCTAAAGATGACATCACAATGCACTATTCACATCAAATGTGTTGAATTTCCCACATGAATAGGCAGATCAAATGTCTAAAGTTACAAGATGTCAAAGGTCTTTTCTTGTCTCAATGGTCACACTATGAAAATGTTAGAAAAATGCTGCCAACCTTCTTGAAGTTAGCAGAGTAACAAAATTATGCATGATAAAATACAGTGTTGAGTACTATGTAACATAAAGGGGCATTAGCTGTCAACTAAGACATGAAATTTTTAAATTCTGAACTACGAATAAATGCGGGAATGTATATAGAATTATGAAAAATAAATCTAAAGGTAAAGTAAAAGTGACCTCCTATTGAATTTTATGAAAATTATGTAAAATTTCTCTGCAATTACTGAATTATTTCTCCAGTAATGTTTTGGCCGATGTTTCTATATAAACAAGAAATTCTAATGTCAGAATTACAACAAAATATTGCAAGATGTGTGATTTTTGACATGTCAGTGGTGATTTTCAAGTAGTATATAGCTGCTAGAGTTATTTTGATAACAATCAGCAAATATGACTTTGGCAGTTAGTGCCCCTTTAAAGGGTCTGAAGATAAAAATAGATGTATAACATTTACATTGTGGGATTATAGTGATATAAATACTCTCAAGTTTGCACTAATAGTCCATTTTCGAGTTACCGTATTCTGGCATGATTCTAACATATACTTTGTACTTAATGTGGGCACATCAACATCTGGTTTTCAACATAAATTTGAAAGTTTAAAGTACCAGAATTAAAGCGGTTTTTACTGGATCGAGGAGTTACATGCCACTTTTATAGAAAAGATAACATGTTAAGACTATATCAACTTGTAGTAGAATTGGATTCCCTGCAAAAATTTGTAGTTGTTATACTGAAAAGCTTGGGATAAAGATGATGTGGTGTTGGTTCACAATCTACAAAATGTCTGGAGCACAATCTGTCATGATGTGAGCAGTTGTAGTCACGGCGCCTTAACGCTTCAAGACATTTTCTGCAGAGTTTGGGCTGTTTAGATGTGAGAAATGGAAAGAATTTCACAGCAGCCATGAACCCATATCTCCCCTTCTTCCTCATATCTGATATATGTCTTTCCACAACACAATAGAACTTGGGCATTTCGCAGCAGACAAACTTATTTCTAACAAAAACAATTTTCCCATAAGTGATACGCCCGTCAGTTTTTCAAAAATCATGTGACTCAAGTACAAAGTAAATGTTAGAATACCGCCGGAATATGGTAACTCGAAAATGGGCTATTCTGACATGCAGGGCGATTTTGAAAATGAGTTTACACTTCCAAATTTGAATGGAGAATGTCTTTACATCATTGAATTTTTACTGTTACTTAAAAGTAATTAACTCTGTCATGTGATTTGGTAGTCACATGATCTACAGAGGAACTTGTGGACTACATCAATGGATGCACTGTATATAAATTGGCTTTTAATTGAAAACTGATGAAATATGTTAAGTATACGATATATTATTCACTGCGCAAATTGATGCAGTTTTCATTTTGACTGCCTTAACTGTATTTGACAGTAACTGTCTCTGTCCATGGGATCTCAATAGATATACATGTACTACAGATGTCAGACAAGATGAAATGTGCAAGGGAAAAAGATCTCGTTTCATCGCTGCTGCACGCACCAAGCTGAAAACATTTGTCATTGAATTGATGATTGATTATTTATTGCTTTCCGCCATACTCAACAATTTTTCAGTTATCTGGTGGCGTCCAGTTTTTGTTGGTGGAGGAGAGAACCCAGATACAATGTACCTGGGAAGAGACGACCGACCTTCCGCAAGTAAACTGGCAAACTTGCTCACATAACGCCACGGCCGAGATTTGAACACATGCCGACAGAGGTGAGAGGCCTTGTGATTTTGAGCCTGATGCTCTAACCACTCGGCCACGGAGGCCCCTCATTGAATTGAAAGGGAGATAACTCTTAATTTAATCAACAGTATATCCTTTTTTTCAGTCATGGTAGATATAAGGAACAAAACACTCAGTGTATCAATACTTAATTTGTGATAGATACATCATGATCAGTATCATAATATAAATAGAGGGTAAGTATATATTTAAGATCAGCATAAGATAGACTTTTTTTGTTAGGTGAGTATCCCTGGTTCACACAGTGAGTTTTATCATGGTCAGTTTCATCCTTGACATCATTATCATTATTTACAGGAAGTAAACCAGTCCAGTGGTTCAGTTTTTACTGCAGATATTTGATTTTTTTCACTTTTTTGTTTTTACACTGAACAACAAACAGATTGTAGTTTGTATCTGTACACAGTCCCCAGGGATCTCAGTCCACAGTCTAAGTAACATAGGAATTGTCCGTCCTGGTCTATGATGTGGACACAGTCATTGTTATTATCAGCTGTAAGGATGTGACTCTGACTGTCTGTGGTGATTCCCAGTGGACAGAATGATTGGTTCTTTGGAGCAGGAGTATGTCCAGTGTACCTGAATCTCAGCTTCCCAGCCTGATTGACCACCACTACTTCGCTAGCTCCACTGTCAGCCACACAGATATCAAGATTCCTGTTTTCACAAATGTATCTGTAAGAAAGACCAGATGAACAGAGAGGTTGACACTGATCATCAAACTGAATGGTTTGTGTCTCTTTGAAGCCAGAATAACGGACAACTTTGGATTGTCTGCTATCTTCACTGTCTATGATAACCAGGAGATTACCAGAGGAGGTACTGCAGACACCACGAGGTCTCCAGCTCTGTAGTCTGATCACAGTCTGTATCTCTTCCTTCTTCACAATGTTCACAGTTTTGTCTTTATAATCAGTGTAAACTAGTTCTCCTGCCTCTGTTACTGCTGTATCCTCTAACCAGTACCCTGACTTGGTAGCGGTTGACTTGAGCTGTGATCCCTGATTGATGCTGTAGAGTTTCATAATACTACCATTTCCACATGTCCAGATTTCTTCCTCACTCAGACAGGCCACATTGTAAAGATTATATTTATACTCTGTGTGTATTGTGGTGACAGTCTGTGGTCCATCTAGCAGCTGTTTGATGACAGGAGAAGATGCAGCTTCTGGGGATTTCTGTGTTGTCTTTATACTGTAACCATGCTCTTCTGATGTGAGAGAAACTGATGATAAAGTTCCAAACAGCTTGGAGAATTTTCCCTGAATTCTTGTAGGAGTGAATTTAGGTGAAAATGGCACAAGTTTTTGCGGAAGCTTTTTATATTCCTGAACATTGGATGTTACATTTAACAGTTTTGAAATGTCATTTGAGTTTAAAGTAACATCAATGGAATTGATTTCATTGTTGATGTCATCAATTTTCTTGTTCACTTCATCTAGATGTTTCTGTAGAGTGTGTAACTGTGGTTTTCATCTCCTCCACTTCAGCTGTCAGTTTCTGGACGAGTTTGCCAATCTCTCTATGCCAGTCCTCTCCATGTTTTGTTATGGCTGTTAAGAGATCTCCATATTTCTTTTCTAACTGACTCATTTTGTTTTGTAGATCAAATGAAATTTCTTGATAGGTTGGAAAAATTGTTTCACTCAGTTCATTTTTTTGTTTGATCATCTGTACCTTTTTTTCATCCAGAACTTGCAATATTTTTAAATAAGTATGACTTACATGTTGATTTGATGCAATGCATGTGTTGCAGACAGGAATATCACATTGATGACAATACATTTCACATTGTTCTTTGTCATTAGAGGTACATCCAGGGTAGAGGGGGGTGGATTTCCTGTCCCTAAAATCAACGATTTTGTGAGGCTTTGAGAGATTGGCTGAAAAGTGTTCTCCCATGCAGACCTTGCACAGTTTGATGAGGCACATGTCACAGTACATTTGTACCTTGTCAGTCTCACACAGGTCACATCGCAATACGTCCTGGGCACTGGTACGGCGGTCCATGATCAAATATGCATTTGGCTCTCAAGAACAGAGAGATTTAGTTAATCAATAAGTAATAACTGTCGCCTAAGTAAATCAAATAAAACAATGCATTTACTGATTATTTTACTATTGACACAATGGACCCACTTTTATATAACCTTAGATTAAAACGTTCCTAATGTCTACACAGTTCTAGAATGATAACTTATACAGAAAGTGGAGAAATTTATTGTAGATTAAAATATTTATTTCATGTGATCTTTCCCTAGGAATTTTTGTACCATCAGAATCACTGACTGTGAATCAAATTACAAAATACTCAGTTTGTCAGAATTGTTATGTAAACAATGTACTTTCTCTGTTTTACAAAAGGAAATGAGGAAAAAATCAACATATTACCTGACTTGCCTGCCTTTCAACAGTTATGGTGATTGTCTTCCTTGACCAAACTCCAGTCTTTTTCTGTGTCATCTGGTCACTGATATCACCTCACCTGTATTATCAACCTGTCAGGTGTTAATTATCTCTAGTACATTAGTGGGTGTGAATTCTTCCTCTTGTACAATGTTAGGGGTGTGTGTACAAATGTCCTTTGTAATCATTTTTGTTTACTTTCCAACCTATGTATGAGGGAAGAGGAGATATTTAAATTCAATTCTCTAGAATACCAATAACTTTTTGTTCAATAGGACTACACTGCATTATTAAAATTCTTTAGCTATTTCAGAGGTTTGATTTTAAGGAGTCATACTACATTGTCATAATGGCTAACTTCCTTTTAAAACATGAATGTAAATATAAATATCAGCTATATTTGTATATTCATAAGACATACATGTATTGTATTTATGCTTTCTGTCCATATGTCTTTCTGTCCGTCTATCTGTCTGTCACCAATCTTCTGATCACTTCATTCTTATATACTGGACAAAAAAAGTTAAGGATCATAACCGCTCGCCAGGATCGCTATATGTCACTTATGGCTCGTAGACACAGGTTTCAGAGTGCTGTCCAACTCAATACTGACTTTCATGCAGCAAGTGGGGTGCGCATAACACCACAAACTCTCAGACAGAGACTTCATGCTGCTAACCTTCGGGCTCATCGACCTACTGTTCGTCCCATTTTGAGGAGAAGACATCATGTAGCACGACTCAATTGGGCTCAAAATCACATAAACTGGCAACTGCGTCATTGGACGCCTGTTCTTTTCACAGACAAGTCACGGTTCTGCGTGGACTTTCATGACGGTCGTAGGCGTGTATGGCGCATGCGTGGAGAGCAGTACGTTGATTGCTGTGTAGCAGAGCATGATCGTTTTGGAGGTGGCTCTGTGATGATTTGGGCCGGAATCAGTATTGGTGGATGTACTGACTTGCACGTGATTAATGGCAATCTTACCGGTGCAATTTACAGGGACGAGATACTGCATCCAATTGTGAGACCTTATGCGGGAGCTATAGGCAACGACTTTGTGTTAATGGATGATAATGCTCGTCCCCACAGAGCACGTATAGTGACAGACTACCTTGCTGCAGAGACAATTGAACGTATGGATTGGCCGAGTTGTTCTCCAGATTTAAATCCAATAGAACATGCCTGGGACATGTTGCAGCAAGCTGTTTCCAGACGCCCTGTACTTCGACAAACCGCCAGGAGCTTACGTTAGCTTTACAGCAGGAATGGGCAAGGTTGCCACAAATTGCGTTCCGCAGGCTCATCAGAAGTATGCAGAGGCGTTGTCGTGCCGTTATACAGGCTCAGGGTGGACATACACCCTATTGATATTACCTTTTTAAAATTCAATCATTTGTAATGAAATTTGTTATTGTTGCTCATACCGATTTTCAAACTGTTTTGGGGGGTTACCTGACAATGGTTGCTCTGGCTGCTTAACATATTGATGAATTTGTAAAAACAGGTTTAAAATGTATTGTTCGATTGTCGTTGAACATTTTAAGTATATATTTAACATAATTTATTTGGTTTTGTTATGAATAAAATAATTCTGAAATCATGATCCATAACTTTTTTTGTCCAGTATATATGGCTTATCAGATAGACTCAGAGCTTTGTACAATGCTCCATTGCCATTTGTAGATGTGCATATTATCAGAACATGAGGATCCAATTATTTTCCATAAAGTGATAGTGGATCTAAACAGGGTGGAGGATATGAAATAGTTTGTGAATACTTCTCCTATATAACTTATCAGATAGACTTGAAAACTTTGTACAATACTTTATTGCCATTTATAGATATGCATTTGTTTGGATATAAGGATCCAATTGTTATCCTTAAAGTTATAGTGGATCTAAGAAGGGTGAAGGGTGTAAAAGAGCTCGTGAACACTCCTCATATATGGCTTATTGGATAATCTTGAAATTTAATATGCACAGTACTACATTATCATTCAATGATGTTTATGTTGTTCTGACTCGGGGATCTAATATTTTCCTACATCTTACAATGGATCAAAGAGGAGTGTTTTATAGCTTTTTTTCATGTACAGGTTTTGTTCACTTTCCTTCTAGTAATTCAGCATAATAACAGTCATTATTTTTGTATCAAACATGTATATAAAAATGACAATGTATTGTCACATCAATGTTGAATCTTTTCTCCATCTTTTTCCTCAATGCACAAAGTGCTGTTCATAATGTTTGTGTTTCTGCTCATGCTCTTTCTTCTATACTATGCAGTACATTAAGGGGAGGGGGATGTAATTTGAAGCACTTTCAAATTATTTTCCTTTTAAATTTGATTGCCTGGCTTGGTAGCTATGTCGACTGCAGATCGGTAGATCGTGGGTTAAAAGTCCAACAGCTATTTTAATTTTTTTTCAGATTACTTTCAACTGAACCTACATTTTTTTGACCAAATAAAGTAAATTCAAAATTTTTCAATTTCAAAATATTGTACATATCCTCCACTTTTCTTCAGATCAAAATTCTGTTATTCCTCCATCTCAATTTGTATACTCAGGTGATCTATTACAATCTGTTAAACTTGGTAATATGTGTTATATTAGAAGATAACTTTGTTATTATTAAAATTGATAAAGAACTTATTCTCATAAAAAGTTACAAATTGATGGTACATTTGTCCATATATAGTATAATGTAGATTCCATTTTGTTCAGTCTTTCTTCATCACCACCACAAGACCACAATATTGGTGCAATCAGAGGATTAAAGAGAAATTTATGACATCAAAGCTGCACAATATGACAAAATAATGCAGTATTGGATATAGATTTATGAGTCAGTGGTTGTAGAATTGACATTAAATTTCTTGTATGATTGTTTTGATTCATTCAGACTGAAATATATGCAGTTAGTCATCAGACAAGGCTTATTGAGATCTTCCAAAGAAATGTTCTATAATTGAAATGTTTTCCACAGAGAATATTAGCTAATCCATCTGTACCAGGAATCGCCCCTGAAAATGAACATTTTGTTGAAAAAAATATGTACAGTTCATACTACAGAGCACCTTGTAGTCTGTCTTGTGCCAATGTGAAAGAGGAAATAAATCTGTCATATTTTTTTTTCTGTTTGAAGGAGACAATCATTAAGGATGTTCTTGGTCCCACCATTAAACTGGTTTCCTCTCCCTCACATCACTTTCCTGGTGGTAGCACCATTAGGACAGTAATCTGTCACAAACTGGTGGACGTGGTGTATGTGATTGGCCTCCGACTTGGATTTGAGCAGACCAGGAATCAGTTGACAGGAGTTCTGAATGAATTTTTTGCATCATTCAACCAGGTGTATGGGCAACAGTTACTCAAATCTGAGTCATCTAAAAGTTTGACAGATTACAAGCAAGGAAGAGGGAATCGAGGTGATAATCAGATTACAGTCTGTGAATAACAAATTTTGTACTTAATTCATGAATTCATTAATGATTGGTTATCTTTATGATAATTTCCAAAAGATAGTTAGCGATGCTCTGTGAGATGGTGAATTGTAACAAATGGACACCGCTGGTTGCATTTGGCAAGTGTACTGGAACTGTAAATGGAGTAAAATATTGTAACCATCAGATAATGTTTTCCCAGTAAACTTAGGAAAATTAATTGCATAAAATCTGCATAAAGAAATGAAACAGTTACAGCTCATTTTTGATCATTAAATTTTATGAAGTAAAAAATAATTTTTATATATGGATTTTTTTGTCGCCAGAGTAAAGCCAGGTGACCTATTACAATTGGTACGTTAACAATTTAACATTTTTAGCTCTTTGATGGCTACCATTTCTATTCTTTTCAAATTTGGTATGAATCATCTTTGGGAAAAGGGTCACATAAATTGAAAATTTCAGGACTTCTGATCCCCAGGTCCTGCACACCCTGGGCCCAGGGGCAGGGCAAAACCTGCCAAAAATTGACCAATTTTCAAAAATCTTCTCTACAAATGCACATCTGTAAGAAAAAGTAAATGTATAGTGATGTAGAGCAGGAAGACCTCTACCAAAATTGTAAATTTCATAATCCCTGGGTAAAGGGTACTGGCTCCAGGACACGGCCAAACTTTATCATTATATAGTGCTTATGTGTAAAACATTTAAAAACAACATCTTCTTTAATGCTTTTGATATCAAGTTGAAACTAAATGGATATTTAGAATAAGCAGGTTGCCCTTTACCAAAATTTGTAAATTTCAAGATCCAAGGGGTAGGGGTTTTGATATCAGGATGAGGCCAAAATGGTCATTGATGAAATGAATTAACAATTAATAATGACCATTCTTTAGGTATTACCATTCTTTGAGACAAGGAAAACATTGGGGCAAGGGAAACATAAATAGTAAATTTCTGGATGGGCTGCAGGGGCAAAAACTTTCAAAAATTGACCAATTTTCAAAATTTATCTTCTTTTTAAGAAAAATTAAATGCATAGTAATGTAGAACAGGAATGTCTCTACCAAAATTGTAATTCCATGATCTCCTGGGTAGTGTTGGGGCCAAACTTGGTATATATAGTGTATATGTGTAAAACATTTAAATGATATCTTCTTTAATGCTATTGATACTAAATTGAAACAAAGTAGGTATTTACAAGGAGTAGGTAGTCCTTTACCAAAATTGTAAATTTCATGATCCCAGGGGGTAAGGGTTTTGATTCCAGACTGGGGCCAAAATTATTATGGTGAGACATAGTCCTACTGTCTTTCTTTGACAAGTTGTGAATAAATCTATTAAAATACATAAAATCAAGTAATTGCCTACAAAATGCCATGCAAATCAGGTTGTGTAATACCTGTATTCTATGAAGGAAAGAGTTAAGTTTACTGATATGGTATAAAAACTAATGCATACTTAGGAAAAGCAAAAAAGGATGTACCAAAATTGTGATTTTACAACCCATGGATTTTTACTTTAGAATGGGTCCAAATTATTCATATCATGTTGATATTACAAATATTACATTATGTGAATTCTTTCATCAGTATAGACACTTTCAGGGGGCATTTAAGTTTTCAAGCTTACATAGTCCTTAGGACTAGTGATACTTTTAACTAATACTCAGGTGACCAATAAGGCCTGTGGGCCTATTGTCTTGTATCCTATGTAGTCTAAATTTTTCCACTATAACTACAAACAATTATTTGATATATACTGTGGTATAGATAAAGCCTAGTTTAAAGAGCAGTCTGTTTTAGATCCTGAACATTTTTGTATAACAATGATTTCTTTAATTTACAGTTGTAAAATTCTGATGTCTATTGTAAGTTTTATATAAAATCATAGGAAGGTCTTGAAGGGCCAGAATGGGATCACAGTGGATTTTAAGATTTATCAGAGATATTTATTGGAAAAATTCATTCAACATATATATTTCTTTTGTATCAATTAATGGGCAAATAAGTCAGTTCCTATCAGTACTATCAGTACTTTGATTTTCTTTCCCTATTAGGTGGTTCCTCTGATGACTACTGTAACATTAAGATTGACTCCCACACTCAGGAGTACATGATTGGGACCCCTGTCAGTGTTGCAAGTTTTGACTCACCCCATAATTCTTGGACACTCCGCAAATCTCATTCCCTGGCCTTCAACATGACTGAGGAGAAAGGTATGAAAAAATTCAAAGTTTGCTTATCTGATCTGAAAACTCTAGTGAGCTGTTTAGATTTAAATGTCTTCATCATCAATCTGCCATCTATATATTGTTAATGTTAAAGGCTTTTTACATCTTCTCCAGAATTATTAGACAAATTCTAACCAAACTTGTTACATAGCATTCTTAGGTGAAGGAAACTCCAGTCTGGTAGTTACAGTGCTTGCTTCCTATCCAGCTGATTTTAGGTTCATTTCTTTGTGTGAGAAGTCTACACTGTAGTTTGTTTGCCCAGTAATTGGCATTTGGGGTGAAAGTCAAGGATGTTTTAAAAGTTTAGTGTCACAACAGGCATTGACACAATGAAAGTATGTTAAACTGTAACAGCTTTAGATAAAAATTTGTCACACATGACCTACAGCTGGTGATGTCCCTATATAAGTAGAAAACTCAAGAATGAAATATAAATCAACAACCAAACAAAATCTTAATTTAATCTCTATATTATCTACTAGTCTAGTATACAGTAAAACATGATTATAATGAACCTTCAGCGCAGAGAAAACTGTTTATTACAAAACTTCATTATATCCAATAAAACTTCCTTGTTTTCCTCTCATAGGGGAATAAATATCACTTCACAATAAGTGTGAATTTATTTATAAGTGTGTTTGACAGTAATTCCACATCTGATTATCTTTTGCTATACTTTAAAATTCAAAAGATTCCCAATCCTTGATAATTATTAAGTTGCTTAGTGGTTAGAGCGTGACCTGGAGGTCATGGGTTGGAGCCCAATGCCTGATGATTGTTGATTTCACACACTATTTTTTTCTCTGTTTATCTCAATTACAGAAGACTCCCCAGAGAGCACTGTTAAGGACACAGAAAAACTGAAACAAGAACTGGCAGATGTCTTCAACCCTGAGCTTGCCATGGCTTCGTACATCCCATTCCTCAGGATCTTTGGAAAGTCAGTGATTACATGTACTGCATATGCCAAGAAAAAAAAATACCATGAATTAATGATTGAATGTAATTTGGTTTTTAATTGAATCTTTAATAAACTCATGCAAAAACTTCCATGCAATTCCTAAATACAAAGCAATGTTTTTACAGTACTCATATGGAGCAGTTCCTGCCCAATGAAGATCTCATCAGGCAACTGTGTTCTCAGTACGACATGAGTGTAGGACAGAGTTCTCCTGACAGTGCATCAGAACCCACCTCTCCTATAGGTAAACCACAGATCACCTCACCTTTGGTATAAGTAAAACACAAACCACTTCTACTATAGGTAAAACACAGACCATCTCACTTATAGGTAAAACATCAACCACCTCATCTATAGGTAAAAGACAGACCACCTCATCAACAGTATAAGTAAAACACAACCCACCTCTCCTATAGATAAAACACAGACACCTCACTTATAGGTAAAACATTGATCACCTCACTTAAAGGTAAACCACAGACCACCTCACCTATAGATAAAAGACAGACCACCTCACCTTTAGGTAAACCACAGACCACCTCACCTATAGGTAAACACAGACCACCTCACTTATACACATCGACCACCTCACTTAAAGGTAAAACACAGACCACCTCACCAATAGGTAAACCACAGACCACCTCACCTGTAGGTACACTGTAAACCACAAACCACCTCATCTACAGGTAAAGCACAGACCATCTCACCTATAGATAAAAGACAGACCACCTCACCTGTAGGTACACTGTAAACCACAAACCACCTCACCTACAGGTAAAGTACAGACCACCTCACCTATAGATGAAAGACAGACCACCTCACCTATAGGTAAACCACAAACCACCTCACCTACAGGTAAACCACAGATCACCTCACCTTTGGTATAAGTAAAACACAAACCACTTCTACTATAGGTAAAACACAGACCATCTCACTTATAGGTAAAACATTGACCACCTCATCTATAGGTAAAAGACAGACCACCTCATCAACAGTATAAGTAAAACACAACCCACCTCTCCTATAGATAAAACACAGACACCTCACTTATAGGTAAAACATTGACCACCTCACTTAAAGGTAAACCACAGACCACCTCACCTACAGGTAAAACACAGACCACCTTTCCTATAGAAAAAACAACAGAGACCACTCACCTATAGATAAAGCACAGACTATGTCACCTATGAGCAAACCATAGCCATTTCTTCTCTAGATAAACCACAGTCTATCTCTTATAGGTAAAACAGATCACTTCCCTATATGTAAAACACAGACCACTTTTCCTATAGGTAAAACAGCCCAATTCTCCTAGAACCAAAGTCCACCTCTCCTATAGGTAAAACAGCCCACTTCTCCTAGAGGTGAACCAATGAACCAAAGTCCACCTCACTCATAGGTAAACGGCATCCCACTTTTCTTCTGGGTAAACAATAGTCTACCTCTCTTATAGATAAATGATAGCGCCCCCCTCCCCCCTTCCCCTCTCTCAAATGGGTGAACCACAACTCACCGCTCCTATGCATAAACAACAGCCCACCTCTGAAATAGATTAACCTTAGCCTATGCTCCTATAGATAAACCACAGGCCACCTTTTTAATAGTTAAAGCACAGCCTACCTCTCCAGTATTAGTAAACATTGCACACAACCCACCTCTCCAGTATTTGTAAACATTCCACACAGTTCACCTCTCTTGTAGTGTCTATCCCAATTTTGCAAAGGTTTTCATATCAATATTTCTGAACCTGCAGTATCAAACTGAGCTAGAAGTTTGCTGTATTTTGATTACAGAGGAGTATGTCCCTCCCCAGCCTTCCCTGCAGTTTTCTGCTGAAGTGACAGGAAACAAGATTGAAGTCACTAATGTCCAAACAGACATGATACGATTTGGTCCAATTCACCGCTCCTCGCGGATCCTCACACTGGATCCTGATGAGACTAAGTGGTAAGTGTTCAAAGGCATAAAATCTAAGTTTGTGAAAATCTTAGACAACAATTTAATTTTAATCATTATCCTACCTTTCTAAACTACTATTTGATTTTAATCATTGTCCTATATTTGTGTGTGACATTCCAAAACTACATATACTATTTAATCATAGTCATTGCCCTACACAGAACAAAGTTTGTGTTTTCATGCCCTCATATTAAAGATTTGAGGGATATTGTTTTTCAGTCCTGTCTATCTGAACTGTATTCAAGTGAGTGATAGGGCTCTTTTATTTTATATGTGCATTTCTTCTGGCAAAACCCTTTTTTTTTTTTGGTACCAAAGTTTTTGACTTTTGGCATTAACCTTGGAGTTTGACTTATTTTAAAGAAAGGTTAAACTAGGCAGTATCTCCCAAAGTAGGGTTCTCATATTTTTATATGATCACCATGATGAGAGGAAGATGCTTATCGTTTTTCAAGGTCAAAGGTCAAGGTTGTAGTATCAGTTGATAGGAAAACCTTGTAGCCAGGGTACAGACCAAACTATTGGGGCTAGGACCATCAAACTTGGTGCAAATATTCCTCATGACAAGTGAAGGACACCTTTTGTTCTTCAAAGTGAGAGATCAAAGGTCAAAGTTGTATCACTTAGAAAGAAAACCTTGTAGGCAGGATACAAACCGAACTCTTGGGGCTAAGACTGTGAAACTTGGTACATGTACATATACACCTTGTGCCAAGTGGAGAATGTGTATTGTTTCTCGAGGTCAAAGGTCAAGGTTGTAGAAAAACCTGTTGGAAGGTATGTTGGATTTAGTCTTGTTAAAAAACTAGATACAGTTAGATTGATAACAGACAAAATTCAGAATCAAGTCAACACTGTACAGAAAGAGCATTTGACGGCCAACAGAAAAACATGTTCTAGTGCTCAAAATTCTAAAACTGCACGAAAAGTTGTTTCCTGTATTGTGTGTGTTTGTGTGACAAGCCATGTTTTATGCTGCTAGTAAGCTTTCTGCAGAGGAACTTGTGCTGCTGAACATACTCATTGAATTATATTAGTACTCATTGAATTATATCAGTACTCATTGAATTATATCAGTACTTATGTGTATGTCAATTACAGGATCTCAAACCTTTAGATTTTACCAAGGGCCCCTGCATAAATTGTCTGTTGGACATAATATTTATAAGAAAGAACTTGTTCTATTTGAATCGAAATGAGATTCTGTATTTCAGTAGTTCTTGGTTTTTCTGATATTTGTTACAGTTGATGAAGCAGTGATATTGTGTGGAAAGTTGATGGTGTCTACCCTGTTTGTGCTAATCACAATGATAATTAAGCTCCTTCTAAATGAAAACATACCATGGGGGGAAAAGAATGCCTAAAAAACAAAAACACAAATGTGATTATATTTGATTGTTTACTGAATTACCTGATGTACTGTAGAAATATATAAATGATCTTGAAAATAATTCTCATTTAATTTTCAAAAACATGGCCTGAGAACAAATATATTTTTTTGTTTGGCCTTATATTGGATCAAGGACATTGTTTATTCTTTTGTCCTTTTAATTCCTCACAGGGCTTTTGTAAATAATTCAAAGATGTGCATAGTGTAAGAATTTTGATATTTTAACAGTTTTTAATTTCCGTTGATGTTTAAAATACTTACAGGTTGTTGAATTTGGTCAAATTTGGGGAAATATTTTGCACACAGAACTGTTGGTTTGTCTACCTCCTGTCATAGTTTTTAAGTTAGGACCTTTTTATTCATACGATGCAAATAAAGTATGTCACAGTCACATGATGGCTGATACTACCTGAAACAAAGTTTTAAACATGGTATATATAAGCATTTCCTGGGCATGTTATGTACCATTTTCATTTCTCTTGTTTGTGCATAGATTCCTTATGACAAGACATTTCATTTGTATCTTTGTTGTCACCATGGACAGAGTGTTTCACAAACACATATGTCTTTTTTCACATTGGCCCTTCCTTCGATGATGTACCACTGGGAAGATTTGATTTGTGAGGAATATGTAAATGCACTTTAACAGAGAATGCTTGATAGTACTTGTTTCTGATGCTCTAACAATTGTCTTTATGTTCCTTTGTCATTCTCTGTCTTCTTATGGTCTATAGCATATTGTGAACTTATATATTGTTTTGTTACAGTATAAGTTATATGCTGTTTCCAATATACAGCAATTCATACATTGTGATTAGTATTAAATGTTATTCGTTTCAATTTACCAAATCAATTTACCATATCAATGGTAATTTTGGCAGATAAGGAAATTTGTCAAAAATAAAAGCACCTAAATTTCTCTTCATATAAATGATATGCTTGTTAAATGAAATTGCACCAAAATATAAAATGCTAAGATTTCAAACTATTTTTTATAGAGAAATTTCAAATACTCCTAATGCCAAAATTACCAAATATACTGTAAAATACCCAGTATACTGTAAAATTGATATTGTTCTTTTTCAGTGAATATAAAGAAAGACACAAGCAGAGGCATCTTAAGGGTAACTGGCTGGCATACTGGGAACATGAACTAGGTACTGTGTTTGTGTTGTGGGTAAGATTTTAGTTAGAACCCTTCACATCTGACTGATACTGGGAACATGAACTAGGTACTGTGTTTGTGTTGTGGGTAAGATTTTAGTTAGAACCCTTCACATCTGACTGATACTGGGAACATGAACTAGGTACTGTGTTTGTGATGTGGGTAAGATTTTAGTTAGAACCCTTCACATCTGACTGATACTGGGAACATGAACTAGGTACTGTGTTTGTGTTGTGGGTAAGATTTTAGTTAGAACCCTTCACATCTGACTGATACTGGGAACATGAACTAGGTACTGTGTTTGTGTTGTGGGTAAGATTTTAGTTAGAACCCTTCACATCTGACTGATACTGGGAACATGAACTAGGTACTGTGTTTGTGATGTGGGTAAGATTTTAGTTAGAACCCTTCACATCTGACTGATACTGGGAACATGAACTAGGTACTGTGTTTGTGTTTGTGATGTGGGTAAGATTTTAGTTAGAACCCTTCACATCTGACTGATACTGGGAACATGAACTAGGTACTGTGTTTGTGATGTGGGTAAGATTTTAGTTAGAACCCTTCACATCTGACTGATACTGGGAACATGAACTAGGTACTGTGTTTGTGTTGTGGGTAAGATTTTAGTTAGAACCCTTCACATCTGACTGATACTGGGAACATGAACTAGGTACTGTGTTTGTGTTTGTGATGTGGGTAAGATTTTAGTTAGAACCCTTCACATCTGACTGATACTGGGAACATGAACTAGGTACTGTGTTTGTGTTGTGGGTAAGATTTTAGTTAGAACCCTTCACATCTGACTGATACTGGGAACATGAACTAGGTACTGTGTTTGTGTTTGTGATGTGAGTAAGATTTTAGTTAGAACCCTTCACATCTGACTGATACTGGGAACATGAACTAGGTACTGTGTTTGTGTTGTGGGTAAGATTTTAGTTAGAATCCTTCACATCTGACTGATACTGGGAACATGAACTAGGTACTGTGTTTGTGTTTGTGGGTAAGATTTTAGTTAGAACCCTTCACATCTGACTGATACTGGGAACATGAACTAGGTACTGTGTTTGTGATGTGGGTAAGATTTTAGTTAGAACCCTTCACATCTGACTGATACTGGGAACATGAACTAGGTACTGTGTTTGTGTTTGTGATGTGGGTAAGATTTTAGTTAGAACCCTTCACATCTGACTGATACTGGGAACATGAACTAGGTACTGTGTTTGTGATGTGGGTAAGATTTTAGTTAGAACCCTTCACATCTGACTGATACTGGGAACATGAACTAGGTACTGTGTTTGTGTTTGTGGGTAAGATTTTAGTTAGAACCCTTCACATCTGACTGATACTGGGAACATGAACTAGGTACTGTGTTTGTGTTTGTGATGTGGGTAAGATTTTAGTTAGAACCCTTCACATCTGACTGATACTGGGAACATGAACTAGGTACTGTGTTTGTGTTGTGGGTAAGATTTTAGTTAGAACCCTTCACATCTGACTGATACTGGGAACATGAACTAGGTACTGTGTTTGTGTTGTGGGTAAGATTTTAGTTAGAACCCTTCACATCTGACTGATACTGGGAACATGAACTAGGTACTGTGTTTGTGTTTGTGTTGTGGGTAAGATTTTAGTTAGAACCCTTCACATCTGACTGATACTGGGAACATGAACTAGGTACTGTGTTTGTGTTGTGGGTAAGATTTTAGTTAGAACCCTTCACATCTGACTGATACTGGGAACATGAACTAGGTACTGTGTTTGTGATGTGGGTAAGATTTTAGTTAGAACCCTTCACATCTGACTGATACTGGGAACATGAACTAGGTACTGTGTTTGTGTTTGTGATGTGGGTAAGATTTTAGTTAGAACCCTTCACATCTGACTGATACTGGGAACATGAACTAGGTACTGTGTTTGTGATGTGGGTAAGAGTTTAGTTAGAACCCTTCACATCTGACTGATACTGGGAACATGAACTAGGTACTGTGTTTGTGTTGTGGGTAAGATTTTAGTTAGAACCCTTCACATCTGACTGATACTGGGAACATGAAATAGGTACTGTGTTTGTGTTTTTGATGTGGGTAAGATTTTAGTTAGAACCCTTCACATCTGACTGATACTGGGAACATGAACTAGGTACTGTGTTTGTGTTGTGGGTAAGATTTTAGTTAGAACCCTTCACATCTGACTGATACTGGGAACATGAACTAGGTACTGTGTTTGTGTTTGTGATGTGGGTAAGATTTTAGTTAGAACCCTTCACATCTGACTGATACTGGGAACATGAACTAGGTACTGTGTTTGTGTTTGTGATGTGGGTAAGATTTTAGTTAGAACCCTTCACATCTGACTGATACTGGGAACATGAACTAGGTACTGTGTTTGTGTTGTGGGTAAGATTTTAGTTAGAACCCTTCACATCTGACTGATACTGGGAACATGAACTAGGTACTGTGTTTGTGTTTGTGATGTGGGTAAGATTTTAGTTAGAACCCTTCACATCTGACTGATACTGGGAACATGAACTAGGTACTGTGTTTGTGTTGTGGGTAAGATTTTAGTTAGAACCCTTCACATCTGACTGATACTGGGAACATGAACTAGGTACTGTGTTTGTGTTTGTGTTGTGGGTAAGATTTTAGTTAGAACCCTTCACATCTGACTGATACTGGGAACATGAACTAGGTACTGTGTTTGTGTTGTGGGTAAGATTTTAGTTAGAATCCTTCACATCTGACTGATACTGGGAACATGAACTAGGTACTGTGTTTGTGATGTGGGTAAGATTTTTGTTAGAACCCTTCACATCTGACTGATACTGGGAACATGAACTAGGTACTGTGTTTGTGTTTGTGATGTGGGTAAGATTTTAGTTAGAACCCTTCACATCTGACTGATACTGGGAACATGAACTAGGTACTGTGTTTGTGTTTGTGATATGGGTAAGATTTTAGTTAGAACCCTTCACATCTGACTGATACTGGGAACATGAACTAGGTACTGTGTTTGTGTTTGTGTTGTGGGTAAGATTTTAGTTAGAACCCTTCACATCTGACTGATACTGGGAACATGAACTAGGTACTGTGTTTGTGTTTGTGATGTGGGTAAGATTTTAGTTAGAACCCTTCACATCTGACTGATACTGGGAACATGAACTAGGTACTGTGTTTGTGTTTGTGATGTGGGTAAGATTTTAGTTAGAACCCTTCACATCTGACTGATACTGGGAACATGAACTAGGTACTGTGTTTGTGTTGTGGGTAAGATTTTAGTTAGAACCCTTCACATCTGACTGATACTGGGAACATGAACTAGGTACTGTGTTTGTGTTGTGGGTAAGATTTTAGTTAGAACCCTTCACATCTGACTGATACTGGGAACATGAACTAGGTACTGTGTTTGTGTTTGTGATGTGGGTAAGATTTTAGTTAGAATCCTTCACATCTGACTGATACTGGGAACATGAACTAGGTACTGTGTTTGTGTTTGTGATGTGGGTAAGATTTTAGTTAGAACCCTTCACATCTGACTGATTACTTAGATGTAAAACTTAGATGTAAGGCTTTGTCCTCCATCTCTCATTAATTTTATGTCTTCATTTAAACAAAAGAGATTAAGTGAGGTAGTGACACAAGGTACAAGTGATAATGAAATGTAAATTCTGATAATGAACTAATGTTTTCCCTTTCAGGTCTAAGTGAGAGAGACTCCTTGTTTAACTTTAAGCAGATCAGACTCCAGTCATTTGAGGGTCACACTAGCAGCATACGAGCTCTAGTTGCCCTAGATAATGAGAATTCTTTCATCAGTGCCAGCAAGGACAAAACAGTCAAACTGTGGTCCATTAAAAGCTTTGGTGATGGAAATGGGAAGTAAGTTATAGACAGAGGTTGTTCATGATGTCAGGAAGTAAGGTATGGACAGTTGTTCATGATGTCAGGAAGAAAGGTATGGACAGTTGTTCATGATGTCAGGAAGTAAGGTATGGACAGTTGTTCATGATGTCAGGAAGTAAGGTATGGACAGTTGTTCATGATGTCAGGAAGTAAATTATGGGTTGTTTATGATAATAGATTGTAAGTTACAGAAAGATTGTTCATGATAACTGAAAGTAAGGTAGAGACAGGTATAGACATGATTACAGAAAGTATGTTCTAGACAGGGATTGTTCATGATAACAGGAAGTAAGATATAGATAGGTATTGTTCATGGTAACAGGAAGTAAGATATAGACAGGGGTTGTTCATGATAACAGGAAGTAAGATATAGACAGGTATTGTTCATAATAACAGGAAGTAAGATATGGAAAGGTATTGTTCATGATAACAGGAAGTAAGATATAGACAGGGGTTGTTCATGGTACATTGATACTCCCAGCTCTCCGACTGTAGAATATCTCAAGTTTAGTTCTACTGATGATTACTTTTCAGTATTCCATGTTGTTCTTTGGCTGTTCCCTATTTTGTAAATTTATGACTGTTCCCCATATTGTAACTTTTTACCTAAGAAATAAAAACAGACTGACTGTTCCTTTACCAAATATTCAGCACTTAGAAGTGAGATTCACAGGTTTTTTTTAACTAGACCCAAAAAATTGAGCCCCCATATCACTACATGCATTTTCACGATAAAAAGCCCACACTGCCATAGTGCAGAGTGTCATGCATAGTTCAAGATTGATGGCACTTCACCTACCGCTCATTGTGTCTCAGTATGATTGAAAATTTATAGAAACAAGTAAACATGCTGCCAATCATGGTCTGTATGATGTACCCATGGTTACATGCTTTTAATCATGCTGTAACACTCCTTAGGGTTGTAGTAAGCTGTACATTAAGGTTTTATAATGAACAAATATTTAACATGTCAGTATTGACCAGTACTTAACAGGTCAGTATTGACCAGTTCTTAACAGGTGTATAATGATCAGTACTTTTATAGGTCTGTATCAACCAGTACTTTGAAGGTCTGTATCAACCAGTATTTTATAGGTCTGTATCAACCAGTATTTTATAGGTCTATATCAACCAGTATTTTATAGGTCTGTATTGACCAGTACTGTTATAGGTCTGTATTGACCAGTATTTTATAGGTCTGTATCAACCAGTATTTTATAGGTCTATATCAACCAGTATTTTATAGGTCTGTATTGACCAGTACTGTTATAGGTCTGTATTGACCAGTACTGTTATAGGTCTGTATTGACCAGTACTTTATAGGTCTGTATCAACCAGTACTTTATAGGTCTGTATCAACCAGTACTTTATAGGTCTATATCAACCAGTACTTTATAGGTCTGTATCAACCAGTACTTTATAGGTCTGTATCAACCAGTACTTTATAGGTCTGTATCAACCAGTACTTTATAGGTCTGTATCAACCAGTACTTTTATAGGTCTGTATCAACCAGTATTTTTTATGATTGTAATTACCATTATAAATGATGGAAGATTCCATTAGTCTGACTGTTGTAAGACTGTATCCATTATAGGTTACACAGACTGAGCTATTTTCTCCAGTGTTTCATTGCGTCATATTTTCAGGTGTAAATGCCAGGAGACCTATAAAGAACACAAGAAATCCATTTTTTCCATTGTCTACCTTGACTCTATTCAACTTGTGGCGTCCTGTGATAGTGCAGTTCATGTAAGTACTGAACTGAAATCAGATTGTCTCCATCAATCAGATTGTTACTTGCTTGTAAAAACGTCTAGGTACTTAATCATATGGTCACCTATATGTAAATACTTAATTAACATTTAAATTCTAATCACATGATTTCTAACATTTAAATTCTAAATCACATGATTACTAACATTTATGTAATGTTTGCTGACAGATATGGGACCCTTTTACCAGTGAGGTAGTGAGACAACTCGACTCGAATGGATCCAATCAACCAATCACAGCCATGACTGCCTTGCCCTCCCCCAGCACCATGGTTATCACGGCAACCAATGATTCCATGCTGAGGTCAGTCAAATTTGACTACATGGGTGAGTCAATAAGTAACCAGTCAAACTTATTTCTAGTTGAGATCCACCTCTTCTTTTTTGAAGTAATTGCCCTCTAGTGTGATGGACTTAGACCAACAGTGTTCAAATGCCATCATCCCAGAACTGAAAAAGTCAGGGTCTTTTCCATTGACCCACTCTTCATTTGCCATCACAACTTCTTCGTCAGACCTGAAATGGCGTCCATGGATATCCTTTTTAAGTTTGGAAATAGGGAGAAGTCACTAGGAGCTAGCTCAGGCAAATAGGCAGGATGTGGTATTAATTCATACCCATTTTGCTCTACAGCATCCATTGCAACTTTGCAAGTGTGGATTAGCTCGATGTCCTGTTGCAGCAAAACACCTTTAGAGAGTTTACCTCAGTGTTTTTCTTGGGTGGCGGTTCTTAGCTGGTCTAGCAAGTTTTCATAGCACACTCCAGTTATTGTACTTCTCATGGGTAAAAGGTCCAACATAATAATGCCTTTTGTGTCCCTAAAGACTGGTCATCACTTTGCCAGCAGATGGTTTGCGTCATGAACTTTTTGGCCTCAGGGACCCCAGCCCTACCCACTGATGACTCTGAGCATTATTCTCTGGCTCATAATAATGAACTACAATCACCAGATGCAAAATAAAATCATCTTTTGACCTAATATGGTTCAACAAGGCACTGCATACTGATGATATCTGGTTGCCATTTGCTCATCGCTAAGGGATTTGGGACCCAACAGGCTGTTAAATTCCACATACCTAAACGATCATGTAAGATTGTTGAAATGCTACCATGTGAAATGCCTAATGCCTGCTATTTCTTTCCCCTGAATTCACCTGTCAGAGTACACCAGATCCCTAACTTTGTTACACATTTCTTCGTTGGTGGCGTCTAGTTGGCGTCTACACCTAGTTTCTTCTAAAGGTCTTCTACTGTGTTTGATTTCCCCTACCCAGAATTTAACTTGAGAATATGATGGTGCAGAAGATCCTTAAGCATCTACTAACTTGCCATGCATTTCCTTGCCTGTTTTACCTTTTAAATACAAGTACCAAAATACAACACGGTACTCAACTCTAGATGAAAAGCATGCCTTTGCATCACTAGCCATGTTTGACATTCATTATCTTATTAAAGAATGACTTGATATGCATGCAATTTTGTACCCAGGTTTTAAACATATATTGAAACATGGCTTGAAAATCATAAACGTCTCAATCAATGGGGTAGGCTGGTTACTCATTGACTCACCCTCATGTCATGGTCATGTTCCAGGTGATTTTTTCATGATTTACATGTACATGAATTGTACTCTATATTAGAGAATTTAATTTGAAATAGAATTATTGCATATCAATATTATAAGAAAAATAATTTTCTGTAAAATGGAAAAGAAAAATATCCCATTTCAGTGAGATTGTTTTCTTTTCAGGTACCTTGATTTACGATCAGCTGAGTATGCACATGAGTTTAAAACATCAACTACATCAGCAGGTAAGTCAGTCACATGACAGCATTGTAAGTCAGGAATTTTATTCATCCCCTGACTTGGTCATCGTAATTAACAGGTTTGATCTGCTCCCTGATTTGATCATTTTAATTGATGGATTTGGTCTGCTGTCTGATTTGATCTTTGTAATTCACAGGTTTGATCAGCTCCCTGATTTGATCATTGTAATTCACAGATTGGATCAGCTCCCTGTCTTGATAAATGTAATTGATGGGTTTGATCCACTCCCTGATTTGATCATTGTAATTTACAGATTTGATCCTCTCCCTCATTTGATCATTGTAATTGACAGGTTTGATCAGCACCCTGATTTGATCATTGTAATTAATGGGTTTGATCTACTCCCTGACTTGACAGGTTTGATCCGTCCCATGATTTGGTCATTGTGATTGACAGGGTTGATCCGCTCCCTGATTTGGTCATTGTAATTGACAGGTTTGATCCGCTCCCTGACTGTCAGTCCAGACAACAGCTGGATAGCCATTGGATTTTCCTCAGGGCTGATGTCACTACTTGATCAGAGGACGGGGTACCTGATAGGTACCTGGAAGGGACATGAGGGCGAGATATTACAGGTACTAGAAAATACAATTACAACAGCATTACCATATATCTCTCAGAGAACTGGTCAATCAAAATATTTTGGTAAAAAAATTCATTTATGCCATTCCTAAACTTACAGGTGAAGGCCTTTGACAGAACTACTTTTGTGTCAACTTCTTTTGATAATACAATGAAAATCTGGAACTCTGAGGATCTAAAAGATGCCTGTATATTGAAAGGTGAGAGAATGAGGATCAAGGGTAGTGGTGGATCAAATGTTTTATGTGTACTTATAAAGGTTAGAGTGAAAAGCAAGGAGAGGGGTGGATCTATGTTTTACACTTATTTAATAAAGGTTAACAGAAAGAGCAGAATAGGAGGATCTAATGTTTTATACATATTTAATGTAGTTAATGTTTTGCATTAAATGAACACACACACACACACACACACATACACACACACACATACATACACACACAAACACATATGCATGCATACATGCACACACACACATACACACACATATATATATACATATAGTGTTGGATACTGTATCTTTACGGTTACATTGTAGGGCAGTAGTGTTTAGCCAGATAATACAACATTTCAGAATAATGTACTTGTTTTTGCTAAGCAGGTCACACTGAGCCGGCTCACTGCTTTACATTCTACAAGGACCAAGTCATTAGTGCCACCACAGGAAACAAAATTGGCGTGCATTCCTCGCTAGACAGCCAGGTAAAAATAAGATATTGATGTTCTTACCAGGTATACAACTGAACTCTATATGTATATACATGCAATTTTGTATTTGGACTAATAAGGTAATTAGTTAATCTATAGATTGAAATCTTTGGACAATTAGGTTATCTTTAGATTAAAATCGTAGAAAATTCAATATTTGATTTTTAATCCAACCATAATATATATTACCATGTGCTTAGATGAGTTATGCTCCTTTGCATTATCTTATTGACATATAATGAACGTCTTCAAAGTCGTAATTGTTTCTTAGAGTTTAAAATAATAACACCCTGTATTACATTTCTCATATGTACTGTGACTATATAAAGATGTATAATAAAATATGATCTATTGATAAAATAATTTCAGTTGTTCTATCCAATAAACTACAAAATATACACACATTATAGTCACATTCATTTGTCTTCAAGGTGAATATAGCAATTGATTTTTTTTTTACTAAAAATATATTGGAAATTCTGAAGTTAATATGATTGGTTATTTTTTAAATGCTCAATATAGTCACATTCAGGTAGGTCTTGCATTCTAATTGTAAGCAAGAATGACCAAACCAGGTAAAGTTTCATAAGCTCTTGCAGCCAATTTTGATGTTTTCAATTATTAGCTTACCTGAGCTGAAAGCTCAAAAGAGTTTTTCTGATCATCCGTTGTTTGTGTGTCCTTTTGTCTGTAAACTTTTCACATTTTCTACATCTTCTTTGGAACCACTAGGCCAATTTTAACCAAATTTGGCAGGAAGCATCCTTGGGTGAAGGGGGTTTATGTTTCTTCAAATGAAGAGTAATGTCCATTTCCAAGGGGAGATAATAGCTAAATAGCAAAACAATACTGTCAAATTTTAAAAATCGTCTTCTCTAGAACCACTGAACCAATTTCAATCAAACTTGGTACAAATCATCCTTGGATGAAGTGGATTCAAGTTTGTTCAAATGAAGGGCCATGCCCCCTTCAAAGTGGAGATAATCACAAAAATGCAAAAATAGGATGGGTCATTTCAAAATATTCTTCTCAAGAACCACGTGGTCAGACATGGAAGCTTCCTGATAGAGAAGATTCAAGTTTGATAAAGTCATGACCCCCGGAGGTAGGGTGGTGACCACAATAGGGGATCAAATTTTTATATGTGAAAATATAGGAAAAAATCTTTAAATATCTTCTCAAGAACCACTGAGCCAGGAAAGTTCAAGTTTACATGGCAACTTTCTGACATAGTGCAGATTCAATTTTGTTAAAGTCATGGCTCAGGGGGGTACAGATCAAAATTTTACATACGTATATATGTGGAAAATCTTTAGATATGACTCAGGTGAGCGATGTGGCCCATGGGCCTCTTGTTCAAACATACAATCACGCAATGCTGGCAATAATTTGATTTTTTTTTTTTAAGGCGAGTTTTACATCTACTAAACTGAGGTCGGACACGTTTAAAGGTGTATTGACAAGTCTTGCTGTTCTTCCCCAGAATCGGACACTTCTACTGGGCGCAGACAATGGCAGCATCAAGCTTCTGTGTTAGAAATGCGTCAATCTCGTCAACAATGAGAGAGAACATGACGTGATATCTTGTATTCAGAAATGCTGAATCAAGGATATAAAATCAGACGTATGAGCAGGAAATTTCAGAAACGGGACGTAAAAACTCTGAGTTGTCAAATCAAAAATCTGGTCACCAAAAAACACCTCCGTACTAGTGATAGTTAATTTGTTTATGTTGTTTCATTCCGTGATTTTGTGTGTAAAGATGTTTTTTGTCTTCAGTGCAATATCAGCTCATGGAGTCGGTCGTGAACTTGACAAGTAGACATTTTATTCCATGTAATTTATTTTTGGATTATTTTCTATTTTTATAGTACATGCAATAAATTTCACCTTTTTATATATCAATCTTATATCTAGGGTGCGCTGCATGTGGAAGATACGAGACATAATTTTTCCGTTGATGTGTATCTTTCACGGTGTAATATTTTATTTAGACACTTGGAGTGGCATCTTGCGTGCATGTCATGGCTGTAAAAAAAAGTCTTGTCCCTGCAAGGACGTGCCTACGGACACTTGGCGACAAATCGAGTCTGTTCTCGTCCATTTCAATATTTCCAGGGATTTTATTTGGGTTGTATATCTTGTTACGTAATAAATCCGTGAGATTGTATCACAGAATATAAATCGAACGAAGTTTTAACAAAGAATTACTAGGCTGTTGTAATAATTCTGTTAATCCCGACACGGTAGTTTATTCAAAAGTTTAAATTCCAGCGGTGAGAATTCGCGTGTCGGCCCCGTAAGGTTGTCTCATGTATAAGCTATATACACCTGTAGATATTTTTATACAGGTGAGAGGGAATCTTGGAATGCTGTTTATCTACCTTGACAAATCAATATTTACACCGTTGAAACACTCGGTATGCCAGCTATTCAAACGGCTAATTCAGACTGACAGCGGACTTGCGCTGGCTCCGTACTTTCAGTTTTGGTCTGGGACCGGGTTTGGTGTGGTCACAAGCAGTCCTGTAAAGTGTTCACTCATGGATGACCGCTTCTCGCATTCTTGTGATAGTTGTTTTGAATACTAAAGTCTGTATGCGATGCAGGGATCGCTTTCCCATTGTGTCTGATGAATGCTTGTTCTTAACACTTCTCAGTTCATCCGCTCATGCTGCTCATTTATTTATTTATTTTTTTTAAAAACCCGAAACACTTGTTTTAACAACAGCGTGAATTTGTGCGCCATGTGCCGATGATATTTCTAGAGGGATTATAAAATTTGGAAGAAAATTCTGAAAATGATGTTGGAGGGAATAGTGATCATTCTTATTGTGGGGGGATGCTTAGATTTGGTCAGTGGTCAGCAGAATTGTCCGGAGCAGACAGATCAAGCAGTCATCGTCGTGGCAACGATCTTTGCCACGCTGGCCGTTGTTTTTATCGTTGCAGGTGTCATCTTATTTTTGATTTGGAGACGACATCGAGGTGAGCAATATAAAGATCTAAAATACCAGGGCTTTCAGATGATTTCTCATAATTTTAAAAAGTTATTTTAAGACCACAGAATGAAACTTGGTGGAAATGGGGAGTGTCTTTGATGCGAATTGTAATTTTTTTAGTCATTATCGAGACAGCTGCAAAAGACCTGATAGGGAGCCTTATAAACAGTAACACAAACAGTGACATATATATAAAGCATATACTGGCTTAATCAAGTGGAAATCATGAATCAAAATTCTCAAACGACAATCCAGAGAAATTATAATACCAGCGCATTGAGACGTTACGGAATTTTTTTTTATTTTTTTTTCACAATGCCGAACACAGGAATGTCGAATGATAAATAGGGCCCGTCTTATGTGACACAAGACACTAGGTGTCGTACACGGCGTGGTAATAAAATACATACTTTATATAGGTAATGTGTCGACGGCTTCTGAAATGGTATTGTTTTATGTAAAGAAACGTATTACACCTACCCTTATGGGTTTTGTGCGTTAAATGCTGGCGTCTTGCTCAATATATAAGCTTAACACGAGAGGGGACACGCTTTTCTACCCCGTGTTTTTATAATGAAAAAAAAAAAATCTTTAATTGTATACAACAAGTGGTGTCGGAAGTCTTTAAAACTGGACACTGCTCAGTACCTCATGGGGTGGTCAGTCACTTCTGAGAAATATCAGCTATAGGAGGCGATGTTAGGAGAACAGACATAGAGCATCGATGCATGGAACACGAGGCTGTGGTCTGGGCTCGTAACAGCAGATTTAATTCTCTTTGAGGTCACACGGACAGAGGGATGGACTTTGAAATTGGACAGATTCCAATCTCTAAATTGTAAAACCTCTTTATTATTAATGAACAGAAGACACCCTTCAGTCCACTCATTGATAAAGACCACTCCAGGCAGTGAATGCATTAAGAGTTTAAAATTTTAAGTATGTATGTGCATTGTATGTCTGAAAACCAGGCTTCTGAATAGACCCAAAACATGGCAGAGTATTTCGATTAATCTCCTTTGCTTGTGTACGAAATTCCCAAGTCCATTTTATTTCCCAACCGATGGGAACGTGCATGGTTGCGTCAACGAATTCATTAAAAATAAATAAATAAATAAACAGTTGTAACTGATGCGCTTCCTTTGCATATTTTGAAACACCATTTAAATCTATCTTACTTTAGATCACCCCACAAATATTTTTGAAGGATAGGATCAGCGTATCAGAAATACTTTGGTAACAAAATTGCTGGCGTTGACTCATCCTTCTGGGGGAGGGATGTAGAGGCGGGGCGCTGGAATGGGGTTTCATATAAGCATCGTTGTGCAATTAAATCTTGAATAATCATGAATATTATGAATTTGAGTCGAATTTAATATTGCTCCAAAATTGAAAACTCGGTTTTGCTCAATCGTTACATCAGAGTTTAGGTGATGTTGACGTCCATGTAAACTTGTCAAATCCCAGTCCCATTGTGGATCATAATAAATGATACATTTTCGTTGTAAGTCATTCTGATACCATTAGAATTATGAGAGAGAGAGAGAGAGAGAGAGAGAGAGAGAGAGAGAGAGAGAGAGAGAGAGAGAGAGAGAGAGAGAGAGCACTGTAAATAGAAGGAAAGTTAAACACCAGGATATAACTGATATGTCGATTGTGTATATTGAGGACTTCGCTTGGATATACAGTATACATATATCTTTTATATTCTGGATGGATAGGGAATTGCATTTGAATTTTGGAAGTTGCCTGTAAATTACATCGGGATCGGCGTACTTGTACTTTAAGATTGTTGTCACGTCAAAATAGGATACATTTTGTTCACATTGGAATGATAGGTCATCAGAAATGCACAACTACTAAAGCAGATCAACAAATGCATCACCGATCAGTGGGTCACCGTCCACACCTTTCAGAAGTTCTGTATCTGGATCAGCGTCATCGTGAACAGAGGCATCTTGAGGCTCTAGAGCAGACACTATCTCGCAAACATGAGTTGCTTCTAAGACACTTGGAACATATTGTCCACAGCATAATTTCGACAGACATAACACCCTCTGTGATGAACAACATGGGTTCCACTGATAAGCAGCTCACCCAGACAATTCATTACGGGACAAATAATCTGTATGAAAGGGTCCGAAAGGACATCAAGCTGCTGCATTTCTCAAAGGCATTCAACCAAGTCCCACACCGCCGCCTCCTCCTCAAAGTGAGCCACTATGGAGTAAGAGGATCAATATTAAAGGTGTGAAATGGACTCCTTTCATGACAGAACCCAGTCAGTTATATCAGAGGGTCACAAATCTCAACCTTTAGATGTGCTAGCTGTCAGGAGTGCCCCAGGGAATGTTCCTAGGTCCGTTGCTATTTCTAGCTTATAGTAACGATCTTCCACAGACAATCTATTCTGATACAAAACTGTTTGCTGATAACTATCTAGTCTACCATAAGATTCGGAACCAGAAGGATGCTACTGCGCTCCATGAGGACCTCATCACTGCAGAGATGGAAACAAAAATGGCAAATGTCTTTCCCCTTTAGAAGTGCATGGTCATTTGAATAACAAACAATCATCATTGATTGCAAAGCAGTTACAAGCTCCATGGACACAATTTAAAAATAGCACCATATGGAAAATATCTGGGGTAACAATACATGTAGATCAACACTTCAGTTACTTAGTAGTTCACTGTGAGTTACGTCCCTTTGTAGGGTAGACCTAAGGTCAATTGGTGAAAAGCCAAGTTTCCTTTCTTTACCCAACCAACTGTAAGAGGTTACTAATTTGAATTGTAGCTAATTAGTAAGTTTTCTTACAAGTTAATGGGTTTCTCTACCTTGGAACATTATTTTAATTGACTGCAACTGATGGAAAAGTTACAAATGTTAAGGTACAGATCAGAAAGCTACAAATATGATTTTTTCATCGGTAAATATCTTTGCTGGCGGACAAGGGATGTAACTTGAGCAAAGTTTTGATACATGTATTAGTGAGGACTTGCACTGGTCAAGGCATATACGCAATTCTGTTAGCGAGGCAAACACAATCCTTGGCTTCCTGAGACGAAATCTTGACAGATGCAGGCAGGAGGTCAAGGTCATGCCTACTGCACGTCAATAAGACCAGGATTGGAATACACATTTACCGTGTGGGATCCTTATCATGCTACCCACATTAAAGAACTAGAGGCAGTACAACGGAGAGCTGCCAGATTTGTCTACCACAATTACAGGTGCTGTAGTTGAGGAAGTGTAACAGCAATGCTGGATATTGAGGTGGGATTCCGTCCAAGTACAATGAACTAAAGGCAGTCTGATTATGTGCTTCAAAATACAGAAGAACCTAGTAGACCTGGACAGTACCCAATTTTACACCCCCGGATATGCCAAAAGGCGTGGTGGGTACAGAATCTTGTAGCAAAGGACCTGTAAAGTTGTCTTTCACCACACTTTTGGTCATGGATCTGTGCAGGACTGAAATGCCTTACTAGGGGACCTCAACTCAACCCAGTCCATGGAGGATTTCTGAGGTAAATTATATCAGAGCCTGGAAACATGATGGCCCTATAACAGGTGCAACATATACAATGCACATAGTTTTAATCTTTTATTGGGGACACAAACTGTTTTACCTGGATCAGAGTTTAAAACATTCAAAGATGAGTTCAACTCCAGAATGGGAAAGAAGACATTACTGCTAGCCCTAATGTCTGTTTATTGTTATTAAGGGAATGTGATTTATTGTAAAGGAAGAAATGACATGAAAATATTGAAATACCTTGTGTGATAAGTGTAAGACACATAGGCCTATACAGGGTTTAATGTAACTCGGTGAAGCAGCCATCTTTTGTGATGGTGCAGGCAGTGGGACAGGTGCCTGGAGTTCTTTTTTTTTTCTTTCTAATTTCCTTTCCTGTTATTTTTCTTTCTAATTTCCTTTCCTGTTAAAGTTGAGAGTTTGATCAAACCATATGGTAGTCCAACACTATTTATAAGAGAGGAAATGACATATAGGAACACTAATCATCTTCACCGTAATTTATAGATCTATTGGTTTTGTAGTAATGGTTCAACTTCTGAAGGAGGTGATCTAGGTTCAAAGTCTTCGACCATAGTAAGATTGAGTTAATACTGACAAATGAAATAATTACTGTGTGACATGGACCTGTCGATAGGACAAAGTGCCTTATCACTATGTGCTGATTTGAGTTGGTATAGAAGTGTTTAGATGGGTTGCAATACAGATTAAAGTGTATTTTCAAACTGAAGAGACTTGCTTCACATCATAAGAAGCTGGGAAAATATTGGGTAGCTAAGAGCTAGACCCATTTTTAGTGTTTAATAGCAGCAGCTCTTTTGAGATTGACCTTCAGGCATCTGCAGTGTGTCTGCTATGTTGAAGAATATGAATTACTGTAGTAGTGGCAAGGTCAAGTACATATAAATCAAACTCCTATCCCCAAGAGTTCTGTCCCCTGGTGTTGGCAGGTTTAGTCCCCAGTTTTATTGTACTGTCTTCTTACTCGACCAATGCTCATACAACTCTGATGATCATAATTATCTTTTTGGTTTTTCTGCTTAAGGGTTTAATAAAACCCTGTCTGAAAAATATTAATATTTATATTTAGCTTTGTTTTATCTGTCTTGAGACATGTTTAAATCAAATGCAAGTATTTAAAGACATCTCTTACGAGTCCTTTTGTATTTAGTTTAGTAAAGTTTGAGGGTGTGCGTAAGGGAGCACTGGTAAATGAGGTCTAGCAGAAAGAGAATGAACTTAAATAATGGGACAAATAATGAACTTGATTGACCCTATGGAATTTAGGATGTTTGTTCCATGCAGAGATGGTTATCCAGACAGAAGTCAGATGAAGGGGGGATTATTTGCAGCCGATTTGTCATTCTTGTGATGAGGTGGCCTTTGAAGACGTTCGGTTTCTGTAAATCAGCTTAGAATGCACAGATTGAAGATCTTTCGTTGTGATGAATTGTTTACATATAAATGAGATCATTGTCAGAATGCTTAATCTCAAGGAAAGAGGCTTATATCTTTAAGAACTCATTTTTGTGCATTTTAGGTTGGGAAGTGAACCAAAGTTGGTCATAAGAGATGCACTCATTTTAGGCAGGATAGTGGACTGATATTAGACATAAAGATACACTCATATTAGGTTGGATAGTGGGCTCATTTTGGACAGTCATTTTAGGCTGGAAAATGGGCACAGATTAGACATAGAAAATGCACTCATTTTAGGCTGGATAGTGGGCACATGTTAAACATAGAGATGCACTCATTTTAGGCTGGATAGATAAACTGAATTGATTGTCTTTTTTTCATACTGCATGTATGAGCCATCTTTAGGGTGGTGCAAGAAATATTTGCAATATTCATGACTGTTAACATGACTCATGCAGTTAGTTGGTGAATAAATTGGAGAATTTGAATTGATGTGAGTATCAATATTGAATATATAACATATAGCCAATTAGGACAAGTTTTGGTCAATAGTTTGCACAGATTAAAAATTGGTTTACATATTGGGGGCCAGAATAGTTTTGGTATATTGAAAAAAAAGCAACACCAAGAAAAAAGAAAAACAAATACACAAACTGCAGTTCTAGATCTCATATCATTAAGCATGAAGTAAAAACAAAAAGACCTATAACAATAAATGCTTGCATGATGACACTGAGTGTAATGATGCCAGATAATTTTCTGGCATGAACAGAGTCCCGATAGGCGTATGATGAGAAGGTATACGGGTATTAGAAACAGAGTCATCTAAATCCACCTCGCACCCAGAGATTCCACACAAACCCACAACAAAGTACAAAGTGAATAACTGTTTCAATGAATCTCGGTGCAGATTTTGTAGCTTCGTTATGAGCTAAATAAACCTAATGTTGAATAAGTCTGTATTCAAATAACAAATTTATTGAAATGGTTTGTATTTATGCTGGTTTCTAAATATATAATAATGAAAGATATGATACATACAGAGTAACATGGAATTAAAGGCTGTTTATTCGGTATGATTTGCCAAGTATATTAAAGTTTGTGTATTGGTTTTATAGGGCTGAAGTCTGACAAGAAAAAGCCTGCAGGGGTACAAGATGACGGGAAGGTGGGTGTGGCCAACCTTGCCTACATGGATGGAGAGGGGGATCTTGGTTTGGCTGAGCAAGGCAAGTACTTTTAATTTTACTCGCACACCCTTGTGTCTCCACCTGTTGTCATAGGGGCGACAAGCTGTTGATATCACTAATTAGGTGATACATTTCTGGTGATCTCTCTGTCCACTTAATGGTCACTCTGCCTTTGTTTGGTCAATAGATAAATTACTTCCATTAATTTCAGATTGTTAAATATCAAGACAGAAACTTACTACTCAACTTTATATCAAATACCTTTCGAAATGATAATGTGCAATTCAAGCAGAATCATTTTGTATTTGAAATACTTTTCTTTGATAATCTTGATAGTGGCTCAATACCTCATTGTATCATTAAAACAAGGATAAGAAGTGTAGATGCAGATCCTATTTTCCTCTACAGAGCTACAGCTGTGCAGTGAATCTATAATTGTTTAAATGTAAACTAGCTAGGCGTCATTCATATTTTCTAAATTTTGTAAAATTAATCCTCTTTTTGTGTGGAAACTGATGAATAAATGAAGACTGTAATAATTATCTCACACAAAAAATCATTTTAAATGGTGATAAAAAATTTTCACGAATCCAGTAGAAAATCATTTGAATGGTTTAAAGCGTTAAAGACATTTTTTTTCGATGCTATCTCTTGTACTTCTTTGTTTGTCAGATAGACAAGGAAATTTACAGATAACCAGGGGCTAGTATTATGACTAGTGTGAGCAAGTAATTCACAGAATGCCTGTACATTTGATCCACCCATTATCATTGATAACATCTTCAAAATGAAAATGTTAACCAAGAAATTCTTATCTGTTGTGTCTTTTAAAGTTTTTTTTTTCTTGAGATATTTTGTAATGGCCAGAGACTTGTTAAAACAAGAACGATTATACAAACACAGTGAATGATGCGTAAAAAATGAATATCGTGATGATAATTAATTGCTAGCCATCTCCTTTCCTCAGCCATGAATTCTTCTAACTCAACAGTTACTGTTTCCTGAAGGCATGGTGCAAAACAAGGGGTAATTTTTCAAAATACTGTCTTTAAAAAAATTTAAACATTATTAGATGGCTCATAAAGAATGCCTGTAACATCCCCCAAACCATCATTAACATGCTTCTGTAAAGTTTAAATATTTGACCCACGAGTAAAAATATTTGTAATGACATTTCCTGTTATTCATGGCAAAAACAAGTAAACAAGAATGACTGAAAGTCTTGATAATTAATGGTAGATAAAAGGCCACTTGAATGTAACCTGCATTTCATCCAAAGATTTTGTTGAAACAGCTAGTCTAACATATTAAATAATGTCAGGAATCAAGGTGTTCTGTACATTGTCAGGTTAAAAGCATATTTTAGCTGATGTTAAATTCTGATTTATAACTCCTTAATCTCGATACTGTAGAATCCACTATAAGCATGATAAATGGCTCCAAATGTTGAATACTCCTGACATGAAATACACCTAATAGTTCAATGTTGTCTATACAAGGCTTATTTACTGTTATCCACTAAGGATGCCTACCCTAGACAAATTTTGCTGTTTAATGTATGAAAGTGATAGTTTTTAAAATAGAAAAAAACTCACAGTATACATGTAGTTCCAGTGTTGACCTGGGACTTAAACCGAAAATGTAGACATTTTGCTGTTGTTGGAAATGGGTAGCACTGGTCAGTTAGACAACAGCAATATAAACTTGGAAATAATTAGGAATGTACAACTCGTGTTGTTGATTCTTTTTGTAAAATCAGAAATATGTGCAAGATGTTTTGTGATATCATTAAATTATTTGAATTTAATGTTATTCATAAAACAAATCATTCAATGTCATAATTTTTGGGTTTAGATGTTAGAGTGAAGATGTGTGTGTAGAAAAGGTGAGCTAGAAATCAGAATGGAATGCTTTTTCTTTTTTGACTCTTTAATTTTTGTTTCATTGATGAATGACATGACATTAATTAAACTTCTCGTACAAAGCTCCAGGTCTTACAATATAATTTAAAAGATATTTGTGTGTGATCGATCTTCCAGGATTCATCATCTGTCAGACTTTAAGTCAAAGCTGTGAATGAAGGCCTGATTTCTGTCTTTTATTTTTGGCCAGGTGTTGGAGGTTACATACCGTGCAGAGAATATCCCACTTACAATCAGGTACGTCTCTCCGACACAAACGCTAAAGTTTTGGTACACTTCCCCCAGGCATGTACAAAGTTTTAGATGGAGCAACACCATTTCAAGCAAGAACAGATGCAACAAACCACTACTAAGGCTGCCCATCCTTTCCTATTGTTTGCAACTATTTTTAAGGTCATTCACAAAATTTAATCAACTCTTGTCAGTCATCAATCTTATCATTTGTGCAACTTCCAAGTGGTAGTCATGGATGTATTATAATTTCTTGCTGACATGAACACATGCGTATACATACATAAAGACTTGTAAACACTAAACAGGACCTCAAAAACACGTACATATACACACATAAAAATGTGTATAAACTCTAAAATAGGGCCCAGAAACACACAGGCCTACACACATAAACACTTGTACAAACACTAAACAGGTCCCTGAAATATATACATGTTGTATGCCCATAAACACGTGTACAAACACTAAACAAAACCCCAAAACACATAAGTGTTTTACCCACATAAACATTTAGATATAGATGCAGAAGCACAGATACAAACACTAAATGGACCCTAAATCAGCAGAACCTTATTAGCAATTTAAGTGTCTGTCTTTTGTTGGAAGATTTTCAAAATTGATATTGATCATGACAAATCTAGGTGTGACTTGTAATTGAGTGAAGCACTATTGCTTGAAGCAGACAATTCAGTCCAGCAGTTAAATCAGATAGGGGATACAATTATGCAAATTTTTATGAATAGTTTTCATTATATGTTCATTAGACGTGGCATAAACTCTTAAAAATTATTGTATTAAATTGGGTTAATGGAGTTCTTTTACTAATGTACAGTCATATTTACAAAGCTAAAATGAATTAGACAAATTAAACAGTTGGTGATAGGTTTTTCCTATACTCTAATTTTAACACAAAATTTAATGGAATTTCATGCAAGGTTTGAAATATTTTTTTAAAAGGTCTAAAGCTATAAAACAACCATAACTAGTTTGAAATCTTTTAATCACTAACGTACATTTAAGAAATTTAGTATTATAAAGAAGCATGATAAATATGATAATTTTTGCTAAAATTTATTTTCATGAGATCATCATTTCTAGTATGTATTCAAGAATGAAGAAGAAATTTTAGCAAGCAAACTGTGTTGTACTAAATAAAATGAGCTATGTAAATGGTGCTAAATAAAATGAGCCATTTGTAATTTTACTAAATAGAATGCACTATTTGTACTATATTAATTAAAATGATCTATATTGTACTAAGGTACCTCAAACATTGTGCATGATGTCATAGTTGTTGCAAAATCTCAATTCAATTAATTTAAACTTTGTGCATTATAGAAATATATCTTTTGGAAAAATTTTATTTACGGGATATGATAAAAAAAAATTGGTAAACTATCTGATACTGAAAAAGAATATTTCCTCCAAAATATATATTAAAAAAATGTCATCAAGGGCAATAATTCCTATGCTGCTATTTTCTCTATTGTATGTCTATTATACGAAGACTTCCACAAATTTATAATTTAATGAAAACATGTAATTTCACAAAATTATCCAAAAATAAGAAAGTTGAGCTAATAAATCATAATCTATAGTAGATTTTATGAAACCTTTAGAACGTGAATTATTCAAATTGTTCAATACTGCCTTCCATTTACAACAGTGTTTGTATGCTGAACCTGCTGTGATAGAGAACATAAATTGCTTAATGCTGCCATCCTGGTATTTATATGCTCTTATTGCTGTATTTCTTTTAAATACATTGATCATGCTATGATAGTGAAATTTGTTTCATTTAGGGCCAGAGCCACTCTGCAACTAAATCCTCAGCCAAGCAGAAATCATGGTCTCCCAGTTCAAAGTCGGACCTTCCACCGGGAAAACCAGGGTCACATGGATCACTGGATGACCTCTGTATGGTAAGGTTTCCTCAGAACAACATTGATTATCTGACTTTTATAAGGGTCATCAGATGATCTCTGTATGGTAAAGTTTCCTCAGAACAACATTGATTATCTGACCTTTATAAGGGTCAGCAGATGACCTCCGTATGGCAAGGTTTCCTCAGATTGACATTGATTACGTGACCTTTATAAGGGTCATCAGATGACCTCTGTATGGCAAGGTTTCCTCAGAATGACATTGATTATCTGACCTTTATAAGGGTCATCAGATGACCTCTGTATGGTAAGGTTTCAGAATGGCCATTCTCTTTTTGTATTACAAAGATTATTCATTTACTTGGTAGTCAAGTTTGCCTTTTCACTTAGTTTTGATCTGTGTGACAAGATGCTGTTATTTCCATTTTAGCTCATTTAAGCTGTAAGCTCAAGTGAGCTTGTCTGATCACCTTTTGTTCATGGCTGTCCATCTGCCTGTAAACTTTACACTTGTTTGACCTCTTCAGAACTACCCAGTCAATTCTAACCAAACTTACTATAAAGTACCCTTGGGTAAAAGGGATTTAAATTTGTTCAAATGAAGAGTCACACCCTTTTCAAAAGGGGTGATAATCAAGAGATCATGAAATTATGATGGCGTCATTTAAAAATCTTCTCAAGAACCACTGGACCAGAAGAGACAAAACTGATGTACAAACTTCCTTGAAGAATTTAGATTCAAAATTGTTAAAATCATGGCCCTGGGGATAAGTTGGGACCACAATTGGGAATAAAAGTTTTAAATGTGAATATATCAATATGCTAGCATCCTCAGGTAGAGCAAATTTAAGTTGGCTTAAATCATGGTTATGAGGGGTAGGATGAGGCCTCAATAGGGGAAGAAATTTTTCTATTAGAATACTGTATAATGGATATTTTGTTGGTTGGAATCTTTTTGCAGTTTGATCTCTAAATGATAGCAAATTATATTCTGGGTTTGCATTTTCTGTGGTTGCATGTCATTTATACATACCTATGTACATGTATATATACCCTGCAATAGTAATTTTTTTGTAGAATTTTCTTATGTGCAAAATCTGTTAAAAATGGACAACTGCAGAAAATACCTGTTGTATAAAATAAGGGGGGGGGGGAATTTAAAATCTTTTTTGCATAAAGAGCAAGGCTATGGTTACTCATTAGCTCAACTGAGCTTAAAAGCTTTAATGATCATCTGTTGTCCAGCGTTTGTCATCCACCCATCTCTTAAGTTTTACATATTTGTTTTACTTCCCAGGAACCACTTGGCCAATTTCAACCAAACATGCCATGAAGAATCCTTGGAAAAAGAGGATTCAAAATTATTTAAATGAAGGGTCACACCCTTTTCAAAGGGGAGATAATTGAGAGATGGTAAAATTATGGTGGCATTTTTTTTTAAATGAAACACTGAGCTAGAAAAAAACTTATGTTAAAGCTTCCTGAAGAATGAATAAAAGCATAACATCCAGGGAAAGGGTGGGGCCACAAGATTGGATCAATTTCACATTGGAATAAATAGGGAAGAAATTTTCAAGAACAGCAGGATCAGGGTTAGTCATATCAATATGTAAGCATCCTCAGGTAGTGCAGATTGAAGTTTCTTCAAATCAATTCCCAGAGGTAGTTTGGGGTCAAAATAGGATTCAAAGTTTGACATCAGAGTGTTTGGAGAAAATTTTAAATTTTTAAAAAAATATGGACCATGGGGTGCCTTAGGGTGGGGCTAAAATCAGAAATAAAATTTTACATGATACATGAATATAGGGGAATATAGTATCCCTGTGTTTTGCAGATTCAAGTCGCCCCAATTGGCTTAGATTGGACTATAGTGATTAAAAATTTCTTGTGTGAATAATAAAGGTAAAAAAAAAAACTTTGTGAAAATCTTCTGAAGAAAAACAGCAGGACCAGGTTGACTCAGGTGGGCATTGTGGCCTGTGGACCTCTTTTTGGGGAGTGATTAAATTTTTAAAATTGATACTGAGTAACTTGGATATATTCGTGTTCTTGATGGATGCATCACAATGCTCCAGATGTGGATTAATTATCTAGATTGATTATGCAAATATTATATCATCAGCTACTAGTTCTCTACCAGTCACAGTGGCTAAGTGTTAGAGTGTAACTGCTTTGTTTCTGGGAGGGCATGTGTTTAATCCCCACTCATGCCTTGGCCAGGTCAAACCTGTAAGATGAGAAATAGGTAGTGGCTGCACACTTGACATGTAGAAGTAAGAGTAATGCAGTTCTCCAAAAAAAAAAATCCTTCCAAACATAGGTCCCTTGTCATGATACGTGTGAACATTATGAAGAATCCTCACTGGTATAGCCTTGAGCATTAAGCATAGGTCATAATTTGTAGCAGTTCATCTACAGCAGGTGAGCAGTGTGACAAGTTTTTTTTTTATGTATATAGAATTACTACCTTATTCCGGCAGTTTACCCTCACAAAAAATTGTCAAATACAGTAAACTCTCGATAAACCGCCACGTTTTGTTCTGTGACATTTTTGGCGTTATAACGAATTTGGCGATGAACTGAATTTTTGCTATCTTGAGGAAATAGAGTTTCGGTTCTTTAATATGTAAGAGTTACCTTTCCGTATTATACGAGTTATCTTTCCGTACTATAAGCGTATGCTTTGCATACATTATATAGCAAAATATTTTTTCAACCGTTAAAATAGTTTTATTATGATCAAGCTTCATTTTAAAACAATAGAAATATACACAAAACACAATTAATAAAATCTTATACTAGACACATACATACGCACACAGTCTGTCATTTAAAAAACGTGTCAAGCGTTGACTGCTTTGCTCTACTTACAGAAGATTTTGAAATAAAATCTCCGTGGTACGAAAGTATTTGTTTTTTTTCCTCCAGATTTAACAACACCCTTTTCCCTGGCGAAGCCATAACTAAACCGAAGTAAGTTGAGTAAAACACATCTCAAGTAATTTTCTTGTTTATTTAATACTGCAATTATAGGTATTAAAATCCAACAGCATTCGCGCGCGACGGAGATCAGTAATCACCAATTTACCGCTTCACCGCCCACGAGCACCTGTGGCGGTTTATCTCGATAATTTATGCATGGAAAAGGACATTTGTACTGAAAACAGGGTGGCGGATGGCGATAGCGAGTTTGGCGGTCTAACGAGAATTTTAAGTAACAGGAAAAACGTTCCTAGAGAAATGCGGCGGTATAACGAAAATGGCGATGAATCGAGTGGCGATAATTCGAGAGTTAACTGTATTCTCAAAATTTCCCAAGGAGATAAAATGATAAAAGCTGTATTTCAACTATATGAAATTAGCATCTTTATAAGGAAAATATTGGACAGTAACAGGAATTATTTTTGTCATTTGATCAAGTATGTTTAGAAATTTGTATGATATTGAATTTATAATGTGCATGCCATGTTGCATAATAAATCCGAATCATTAATAAATCCAAATCATTATGTGAAAAGATTGCAGAACAAAGTTTAATAGTTACAAAAATTAACAGTTATAGGTATGTAATTTTTCAAACATTGAAGAATTCAACATTGCAAAATTCCCAATATTCAAGATGTTGATGATTTTTCCCAAATCAGTAGGCCTAGGGCAATTAGTGGGTGTGAAACACTAACCTTAAAGGACCCATGTAAAACAAACAATCTTTTAAATAATTGAAATCATGCATGAAGTAATGTATCTGTAATAGCTGTTTTTGATTGTAAATGCTTAAAAAACCTCCATGACTAAAAAAAAAATTACATGTGTCAAATCATGATATAAAATATGAATTACACAAAAACCTGGTTTACCAAAGGTAAGGTGTGATTAGGTTGCATTATTCATCATTTGTAGAATGCCCTTCTGGCAAACATATTGATCATAGTGTTTTACAACATATACTCCAGTACACAAGAAAAGTCAGGTATGATGGAAGATAGATTCGTAGAGGGAAAGTTCATTCCACGTGTTTAACTTAGATCTGCATGCATCCATTTTATGCAGATTTTGTGTGTTTATTTAGAAACACTCCTCAGCTGATTTCTGTGTTGTTTATGGTGTCGTACTTGGAAACCTTTGATGTAGGGCCCAAATTAATTCACATCATTAGAGCATAGCACAACCATGTTTATTTTGTTATGTGTCCTATCGGGTCAGTTTACTACCCAGTCATGATGTCATAAGTTTAATGTGGCTAGTGATTACCCAGTGACCCTGTGAGTTAAGCTTGACCTCAGGGAGACTATGGGTGTGTTTTATGTCCAAGGAATCTATAATGGTCTGATCATGGCTCATATTAATGCCTCATGTTAGTGTAAAAGTTTGGCTTGTGTAATTAAACTCTCGTCAGGTGTAAATAGCTGATATATAGTGTCTATTTAAACAGACAGATATATTCAAGAGCTATGTCAATACCATCTGTGTCAACAATCCATGTTTTAAGTATATGTGTAATTCATTGATGTCAGATATACGACTATGTGGACCAAAACTGATCAGCACCACCCATGCAGCAGGCACTCACTTGTACTAATTCTTGTGTATGAAACAAGTTACCCTTAGTCCACTGTCCTCTATAAATGTTGCATTAGTAATATGAGTGACTGTTCCAGGTTTAATTATGCCAGCCATCGACAGCAAACAATGAAAGCCTGGACCTGGAGAATATAAAACCCAGCTAACCCTAGAATCACCTGTAACTGAATTCAGCTTTCACCGACTGCTAATTTCATTTTCTTGTGATTGTCATTATGTGCGGCCCATCTCGTGTAGGACATTAATTTACAGTCCACGGACGGATTGTGCTGGTGACATTAATTCTTGTCTTTAAATGTTCTTTATCCCCGACCATGGACAAACCCACTTTGTTTTGAATTCATTGATAAAGTTTTTCTTTTCTGTCTCATATTACAAGCCTTGTGTATGCCATATGGTGCCATGACCCAGTCCTCAAGCTTAGCCACAGTTTCTATCACTAATCAATGAAAATATTTCTTAACTTGTCAAGTGCATCATATCATTAAATCTTACTGACATGCTTGTCAGATATTACGATGTAGAATGCGAATGCATTATATTATTAATTCTCTCTGGCAGACTTGTCAAATCTTAGCGTGTAGCACCAATACTAATTCAGTTCAACCAATTCAGGTGACAAAATCAGTCCTTTGTTTCCCTATGTTTTGTACATGGGAAATTTAATTAGTACTCGATGATTGAGAGATACTTCGAGATCTCAAGATTGTTTTACTGAAACTGTAATGTTGAAGTTGCATGGAGTAGACAGTATGATCACATTTTCATTGGTATTTTTCAGAAAATCACCCCAACACCCATGCATGAATTAAATAATCAAATAATCATCCTTGTGATCCTTGAACCTAAATTTTTCAATCAGGGCAACTATGATAATAATGATTATTAACAAAGAAGACTTAGTGACTGAGAATCACATGTATTATTGCAGTCAGGCTTAACAAATCTACAGCTGTTTGTGATGATTAGTGAATGCATATGTAAGCCAATTTCAAGCATAGTGAGCATAAAATGAAGTGAAAATGAATTAAGTTGAATTTACACGTACAGAGTGTATATACATGTACAAGTTAGTTGAGCCATTTCTCAGAATTCACACTACTATGTAATCAGGCCATGTTTATACTACTGCCATGTTGAAACCAAGATCTGACAGCAATCAATGAACATGAGAATTCCCTCTAGAAAATTATTCTTATAAAGATATATGTTATGATCATGTCTCAGGTATAGAATATGCCTACAAGTAAGAGCCTTGGTCAATGTCCCTGTGCTCCTTAAGGATGAAGATAACAAGTATGAAAATAAAAGCAAAAAAATAATATACACATGATAGCATAGGAATGTTGTTGCTAAGCCTGAAGGTGACTGGAGTAGGAAATAGGACTGCTCGTAGGACATCTACCTGTCTGATAACGGGTTCACTGATTTGATAGCATTAACAAGTGATGTTTGAGAACTTCAGTATGAATCGTTATGAAAACAACTCATCAGATCAGAGGGACTGTTAATTTACCTCTAATTAATCTATATTTCAGTTTTAAGAAATTTCAAACTAACCAACATCATAATGCAAAGAGAGAAAAAAAATCTTGCTGGGGAATTTTCCCCAAAATATTAATAGATTTCACTAAAACTCACCCAAGTTTGCAAGGTTATTATTTGACATGAAGATTTTAGGTTTTCATGAATAACCCTGTGTGTATACATGTTTATAGTGATTAAATGCCTGCTGTAATAATCTATATGCATTTAAAACCAAGTTCCATCTGTTCTGATGGAATAATGAGAACGAAAATCTTACAAATAAAATTTTATTTATAGTATATAATCTATAACATTTTTTCACTGTGACCTTTTATATGGTGTTTCTAGGACCCAGAAATCACCAGTGTGTGGTTGCAAAGTCAAGACTTCATTGGTCTTGGGTTTAACATCGCAGGAAGCATGAGGGACGGAATATTTGTCAGCCAAGTTCACAATCGTGGACCTGCAGTCGAATCGGGGAAGTTTCATGTTGGTATGTATTGGAGAAAGGTATAGGAGTTAAACAACCTCAAAATGCTCTCGATTATTGAACAGAAATTTAACAACAGATTATATAAAAAACATTGTAATGTAATAAGTATTTTTGCACATTTTATTATCCTGAAACTTATTGATTATCATAGCTAGGCTCTTTTTTTGAATGATATATGGGCCTCTGTAATGACATGCAAAAGAATTTCACCCCCATATAAATATCAATAAATTTTACTTTAGTACATTAATTCTTTGTTAGGAATTTTGAATAGCATGATGTCATACACATTTCTAAGAATTCATGGTTGATTGAACTCGCACTGCTCATTCCATGAGACATCAGTACGTACCTGATCAGCACATGCGTAGATATACTGGACAGCATTCGTGCATCTCCAACTTGTTTGTTATCCTTCAGGTATCTGTGAAGAGATGTCTGATAGTTAAATTTATTTCTCATAGTGTATAAATGATGCCTAGGTTACCTAACAATGCACACAACAACAGGACAGTGCAGTTACTATTGGCTGGAAACACCCAAAGTGCTGTAATAAGAACCCTGAATGTCCAAAAAAAGCACAAAATCTTGTCTCTACAAATGCTTTAGACTGATTCAAAGGTAACGACACTTCATCGGGATTGTTTCACTTGAGCACTTGCGTAACAGGCTTAGAACAGCACAAAAATATGCAAAATGAGACACCAGGAGCACATAGTCCAAGTACATGCCAAGATAATGTGCTGAGGTATCTCGCCTCCTTTGACATTGAATCATGTTGCAGTAGGAATGTCTCTTAATCATCAACAATGCCACTGCAATGGTTGAGAAGACACAGTCCTAATGTGTTTCCCATGCAGAGATAGTGCAGTATACTTTCTCTGACAAGTCAAAATGAACACTTTACCATTCATTTAGGTGTTGGCATGTTTGTAGATGTTGCAGTGAATGTTTTACTGATAATTGCATGATGGAATGTGTCAGGTTGGGTGGTGGAATTGTTCTGAGATGGGGCGGGATCTGTAGTGACTGCAGAACTATAACCTTGGTCGTCATCATCAAAGGCAATTTGGCAAGTTCAACGGTACATTTACACTGCTCTGCAACCAGAAGTCATACTGTTTGTCCTTTATTCAACAAGATAGTGCCCACTGTCATGTGTGGCAAGATGTGCAATGGACTATTCACCAGAAGTATGTGTTATGTTGGCCCTGATTCTCTCCCAATCTCTCACCATTAGAGTATGTGTGGGGCATGTTAGATCAGTACATTTCAAATGTGCCCCAACTCCACTAGAAGTTCTGCCCACTTTGCATCAGGGACTTTAGGAAGAGTGGCAGAATATCTCTAGGGCACCAATAAACAATGTAATGAACTCTGAGCATTGCAGAATTCGAGTGGCAACAAACGTTAACAGGGACGTATTCCATATTTGTATGACTACTACCTCCTCAGTTTAAAGATTTTTTTGTCCGAGTGATGTTGGCTAACTCAAAGTTCACTGTGTTATTTAAAAGAATAGATGTGTATCCGCAGCAAGTTGTGAATATTAAACAATGTTATTTGAATGAAATGATAAAAACATTACTGAGAATTAGAGGTTGTGTTTCTTTTGCATGTCAGTATAGTTTGTTTATCAGATATTGAAAAAATTATAGTATGTGTACATGTATTACTAATAAAATATGAAATTATACACTTTTGCAATCTGGAATTCATGTCGTGATGCATTCTTTATAAGTAGATTACAGTAAAATCATATTTAGCAAAGAGATTGGGACACACAATTTTGATTAATCATTATAAATGCAATTTGTTAGATACAAAAAAAAAAGTTCATAAATACATTATAGCCATGTGAACATGAGGTCTTATGAAGTAAATTGATTTACAGTGGACCAGAAATTCAAATTCCAGTTAATATCATACTATATAGACTCACCTATAAGTTGGTTTGCCTGTAAGTTGGTTGTAATAGTTTGGTTTATTTCGGAGAGACTTGCCATTGACTCGCTTGTATGTCGTTACAACTTTCGCCAGAATCAGATGACAATTTCAAATCAATGCTCTAATGTTTCTACCTCTGTTTCAAATAATATTTGAAATTTGTTTTCTTTTTCTCAACAGATCCATTTTATATCAATACTAAAATGTATTTATCTGTGTTCAGATAATATTTTGGGATATGACATCAATATTTAACATTTTATTCTCAACAAACCAAACATTGTTTCATACTGTTTTTGTTTAATAGTTATATCCCTGTCATATATATTTTGATCACCTATCTCAATTGTTTATTGTACATAAGTAAATTTCTCCCAAGTAAAATAAAACTATGTGTTTTATAATTTTATCAAACAAATCCCAAATCCACCATTGCAAATGAAAGCATTCATAGCTATTATTAAAGAGAACTCATACTCATTAATTGTCACTTTGAAATCCCAGGCAAGAGCAGCAGTGGGACAGGAAAGGAATTTGTGGTCTATATCAGCACCATTGATGTGCTTAATGTCTAAGCCATATTCGTTAATTTAGGTTTCAATGCTACCCTTGATCTTTTATCAGTAATTATCACGATTAAATTTTCATTTGTTTACCTAAACAATTATCATCTCTTCATTACCTGTAGCTCCTACCTGACACAATGTTTACCTAGTAGTACATCCCTCCCAAAAACCTGTGTGCATGGGATATGATCAATGTCATAAACAGTTAAGTTTTGTTAGAGGCAAGAATCATATTCTAAATTATTTTTTAATGCTAGGAAATCTTTTATCAAAAATATTCTAGATGGTACTTTGGAATATTCCAAATTAAATCAGGTTTGCAATTCAATTTTACCGAAAAATGATAGATTTATGGCAAGTCAAGCTCGTGAAAGAATTAGTTATGTAAATAATTTACAAAATAAATAATATACACTAAAGATCAAATAAAACTATTGAAATGTGTAGCTACTTGTACTTTATGCATAATATTAGAATACATAATATTTCTAGACTTTTGTCACCGATAATCATGATAATCGTCAGAGTTATTAAAAAAAATATTACATTACGCCATCCCAAAAAAATATCAATGTTATTAGGACTTGCCTGTAAGTTTGACAGGGAGTTTTGGACCAAAATTTAACACCAAACAATCTGATTTATTGGCGAGTATATGTTACATATAATGAGGGACAGCATTCGGAACATCTGGTTTAAGATATGACTTATTACAGATGTAACAAAATGACAGCATGTTTTATATTTGCAGGTGATCGAATATTGAGTGTGACGGTGTCTTTTGAGAACATGGTGTATGAAGATGCTCTGACCATTCTCAGCTATGCCTCTCCTTATCCAGTCAAAATCACACTACAGGAGGAGCGACCGTCAAAAACAAAGGACAGACGGAGTAGTCATCAACAAACTATCCTCAGTCACCCCCTGTATCGGAGCCAGTCCATGGACACCCTCCTCAAGATCAACAGAGAGCCCGTTTACACTCCAAAAAGAAGCATGAGTGAGATGAGACAACCAAAGGAAGTACTGGACAATCTTAAGCAGTCACTGAAAGTCAATATAGACTCCGACAATAGGCACAGCAACATTGCAGAGCACTCACCAGAAATTCATGTCTCAGCTGATGTAGAGCAGTCTGCAGCCCCAGTAGAGAAGCAACCAGTGACTCTCCTGGTGCCGCCACTTGCTGGTGAGGAGGATGGGGATGAGAATGATGTTCCTCCCCCTCAGCCCACCATTCCACCTCCACCCTTGGAGTTTAATGACAGTGTGGATGGTGAGGTCTCCTCCGCAGATCGTGCCACCACAGAAATGCGGTTTTCCGATCCTTTTGAAAATCTAAATGAACAAGACAAGTTAGACATGTTACGTTTATCGTATGAAGACCCAGATGACAAAATCAGCAAAGAAGATCTGGATACCAGTTTAGATGACTCCAGAGAACAAGCACTGGCTGATGTGTCATTTCAGTCAGACAGTACGATCACTGAAGTGGAACCCAAATCTCCAACTCCCATAAAACCAGAAAGAAAGAAAAAGAAGTCCTCCAGTGAGACATCAAGCGTGTCCTCTTCAGATGAAGCTGGTGATGGACAGAAGTCTCCCAGAGATGTAATGCCAGATATTGTGGAGGATCATATTTCTATGTCACTTTCAAGGATGGAAAATGCTGCACCAATTTCAGTAGATTCGGAGGTTTTTGAGGATGTTATCACTCCTCAGAAATCAAACAGAGGGATAAAAATATCATCTGACAAAATTCAGTTGTCATCATTGGATGTGACTGTGACTAGTGTTGGGGATTTTCAGGATTCTCCCACGGAGGCCAGTAGAACATTAGTAGACTACAGTCTATCGGACATGGAGAGCACGCTCCGCCCCCAGACCCCAGAGACCCAGTCCACGATAGAGGAAGATGTTATTACACCGGTGCAGATCAAAAAAGGTGAACTGGAATCATCAATGTCACGATTTTTTGACTCTAGTAATACCTCATCCTCCACCGTAGAAAACGTTAAATCAGATTCGCCTAATACCACCTTGACAAGCATGGACTTCAATCTGAATATGACCACCAACCCAGACTTGTTTTCTACTCCATATCCAAAGAGAAATACCAAAGAAGGTCACAGTGGAATGTCATATGATATCTCCATGATGGAGCTCAATGACTTGGAGAAAAAATTGAAACAGAAAACAAAAGAAAATACTAAGCAAGGTGTGGCATTTGAGGTTCGGGATGATGTACTCTCAGGGAGGACTGTGATGTCAGGACTGATTGATAATTCAGATGTGAGTGGCAATGTGTCGAGGACTAAATCTTGTGAAGACAACATTGCGAAGAAAGCAATGCTCGACAGTTCAGCAAGTTCTCTTAGTTGGTCTGGGAAGCGTCTCGTTCGCTCTGGATCATTTTCAGAACTTCCTCAGGATGACTCTAGTGATTGGATTGATCATAATTCATTGAATAATGATGAAAGCATTATTTCTCAAGATGAGGAGAAGGAGATATTAAACTCATCTGAAGAAAGTCTAACCAGCAATAATAAAAACGGACTTAAAAAAGCCAAAATGTTTGGTGCTCGTGAAAACCTCGCCAACTTATCTTCAGAAAATTCAGGGTCCCAGCAATCAATAGCAGACTCTGTGAGTGGGGGCTCAGCTACCCCACCCCCCTACCTCAGTAATAACGGGGGCCTTAGTGTGGACACATCTCCACCGGAACAGATCCCCATCAAAACCTCTGTCAACATATCTACCTCAAACGTTCTCAATGATTCCTCAAATAACCCAGGAGAGAATGGGCCATACTCTCTGTCAGGGGACATAACTCTGGGAGATGAAGAGGACTGTTAAAATGAATGTGTTCTTATGTCATCAGCTCCATGTATCATTAAATGTGGCAAAATGAATCATCAAATGAAACTATGTTACCATATTTTTGTAATTTTTTTTCTTTTAAGATGACAATAGTATTATATGAAATTTATTTAATGTACAAATGCACAATACTGCTGGTGGTTTTGTGTGTATGTGTGTGTGTGTGTGTGTGTGTGTGTGTGTGTGCATTTGTTTAGTTTTAAATCTGAACTAAGTATGAGTTGTTTTAAATAATATTTCATATCTGATAAATTATGCATCCAGTAAATTTTCCCAGTGATATTTTTGTTATGAAACTTTTCTTACCATTTTATCAATAAAGATGTGGATTGCGCACCAATATAGAGTGTTCATATCAAAATTGTGTCTTATGCAGCTGTTTGATTATTAAGGCATGTTTCATAGAAATTAGATCCAGTATGACAGATATTTTTTATAACAGCTATTTTAATTAATTTTTTTTTTTTACATTTTCACTGTAAGAGGTGCTCGAATTTGTACTGCTGTAAAGTTTAATATGCCATTAATTTGTGTAACTGGAACCTTTCTCTGCTTTCCAATTGTAATGTGTTGCATCTGATTGACAGTAAGAGTTATCTCTCTTTAGCCACGTTTGCTGCTACGAAAATGGTAGTAGTAGTATTAAAATTTAAATCTGAGAAATACACATTGACCAGCTTTGATATCAAACAAAGCAATAGATTTTTTTTTATACATTAGAATTAATAACTTGATAACAATTTTTAGAATTAACATTCTCTCATATGTTATGTAATATCTCATTTTTGACTGGAGTTTGTCAGGATGGTGTATAGTATAATTTAGTATTTATGAATGTATGTCCATATGGGCTTGCATTCTACAGCAAAAGCACACTAAGTGGTACTTAATATAGTGTTTCATTATTAACTAATGTAAATAAGAAAGCTGTCTATAAGTCATTAGTATAGTAGATTGTTTGGCATATGAAAGTGTTGCATGCGATGTAATAGATTGTATGGCATATGTAAGTGTCTCACACATATGTAGAAGATAGTATGGTCTATATAAGTGTTACACAAATGTAGAATATTGCATGGCCTATGTAAGTGTTACATTTCTGTGGTAGATTGTATGACCTATGTAAGTGTTACATTTCTGTGGTAGATTACGTGGCCTATGTAAGTGTTACATTTCTGTAGAAGACTGCATGGCCTCTGCAAGTGTTACATTCTGTAGAAGATTGCATGGCCTATGTAAGTGTTACATTTCTGTAGAAGATTGCATGGCCTATGTAAGTGTTACATTTCTGTAGAAGACTGCATGGCCTCTGCAAGTGTTACATTCTGTAGAAGACTGCATGGCCTATGTAAGTGTTACATTTCTGTGGTAGATTACGTGGCCTATGTAAGTGTTACATTTTTGTGGTAGATTATGTGGCCATTGTATACATGCCTGTATCTGATGCAACAGTTGTAACAAACATCCGGGGTTTCGGGCAGTGTTCAAAAGATTGTTATATAAATTTATGTAAATATGAAATATTAATTTGTTTTATTATATTATATATATTTTATATATCTATTATAATAAATATACTCAAGTTTTAAATTAAGCGTAGTATAGTTTTGGTTTCATTTCATAACATTTGGTGAAATGTGTGATATGATATCACTGTGAGATGGACTTTGTATCAGGATCATATAAAAGAGTAGTTCACACACACACAGAGAGAGAGAGAGAGAGAGAGTAAATTATGAAACAATGGGAAACAGATGGGACAAAAGCTGTTGTTGAGAAATGTGAAACAGATAGCACAAAAACTAATTATCATGAAAGAATGTGAAACAGACAGACCAAAGTCAAACATTGCCAAACAAACAGGACAATAAGAAGAGATCCTGGAACAAAACCAATAGACCAAAATTAAATTATGAAAAGTCACAGGGTGAAAGTAAATTCTTAAACATTGCTATTCATAACCATATTGGAATTTCTAGTGTAACATGAAGGGAGAAAATGTAACGGATCAGACCAGGATTCGAACCTGGGGCCCCCTGAATCTCGAGTCATGTCTCTACCAAATGAGCTCACTGGCCACTGGCGATCGAACCCGGCTGACCGGTACATTTCTCGCTCCTTCAATGTCTTCCGAAATAATTAGAAAGTATTTAGACATAAAAGACATGACTTCGTAATTCAAGGCTAGTAAACAAAAATTGTCGCAATACTAAATTTGTTTACAAACATTTCTTAAGTATGTATATATATACACGTCGGGTGTATTGCTAGAATAATTGGTTATACATAGCATTGTACCCTAAAGATGAAACTCGTTGATAGTGCGTATTACAAAGGATTAACAATGAAAATTCCGAATTGTGTGATACCAGCAATAATTGTGGCAGAATAAAAAAAAATTCTGTTCAATTGAAGATTCTAGATCCGCCACCGAAATGTGATTGATATTCAAACTGAAAACACAACAAGTGTCCTTTCTACTTTGGACTATTACTTTAAATTGGTCAAGTTAAGACCCAGCATTAAATATTTGATGTGGCTTACATTGTACTGCTTATTATAATCCAGGCCATGAAATACAAAGTATTCCCCATTCCTTCGTCTCTAGTTTCTGCGGGACTGTCTCGATATGTCCTGCTATAAAGATACACTATCCATTGGGAGGGATATATTTGGTCGATAAATTTCACAAACTAAATTTGAGAATATAATCAGCATTACTACTATGAACGGCTCAACTATTGACATTAATCCCAACAATCTAGAAATAAGACGAAAAAGGGGCAAAATTAAGAGTTGTAAAAGTTAAAAATATTTAATTATCACATGATTTTCATGTTATTTATTTATTAATTACAACTTATTCACCAATCAATTTCAGATAGTACTATCGCCTTCCTGCTCTTCAAGTAGTTTATGACGTTCACCGAAAGTTAATTTGGATTTCATTTTTTTGATAGATATATATATATATATATATATATATATATATATATATATATATACTGAACGTCACAACTTATCACTTGCTGTCAAATACCGTCAAAACCTACCGCTTACCTACACTTACCATTTATCTTACTGTTCACTAATTACCATTACATCCCACTGAACGCAGAATAACGTCACAGCTCACTCATTACTGTCACAGCCCACTGATTAGTACAACATATTTTATTGATTTCCGCCATAGCCCACTGATTAATATCACCGCCCACTGATTAGTACAACACATTTTACTGATTTCCGTCACGGCCCACTGATTTCCGTCACAGCCCACTGATTAGTACCTCCACTTACTGCTTATAAACATAATTGATTTAACAGAGCCACAGCTCACTCTTCATTGCCATAGCCTGTTGATTACTGACAACTGCTTACTTCTATTGGTGCTGCCTAATGTCGCAGCATAGTGTTTACTGACATAATCTAATGTTTACTGTACTGTCACAACCTACTGTGGTCTCTTCCCGGGTACATTGTATCTGGGTTCTCTCCTCCACCAATATAAACTGGACGCCACCAGATAACTGAAAAATTGTTGAGTGTTGCGGAAAACAATAAAAACAATCAATCAACCCACTGTTTACTGTCTCAACCTACCTCTTACTGTCACAACCTACTGCTTGCTGTCACAATCTACTGTTTGCTGTCGCAACCTACTGCTTGCTGTCACAACTTACTACTTACTGTCACAACCTACAGCTTGCCGTTAAAACCTTCTGCTTGCTATCACAACCTTCTCCTTAGTACCACAGCCCACTGCTTAATGCCACAGTCTGCTACTTACTGTCACAGTCTATTGCTTGCTGTCACAATCTACTGCTTACTGTCACAGTCTACTGCTTGCTGTCACAGTCTACTGCTTGCTGTCACAGTCTACTGCTTGCTGTCACCATCTACTGCTTACTGTCACAGTCTACTGCGTATGTCACAGTCTACTGCTTGCTGTCACAGTCTACTGCTTGCTGTCACAATTTTACTGCTTGCTGTCACAATTTTACTGCTTGCTGTCACAATTTCATTGCTTGCTGTCACAACCTGTTGATAACTATTACAGCCTACTGCTTGCTGCTATTGATGGCTAACTACCATCGTGTATCTCTAGTTGTGTAACATCAAATGATTGACTGAAGCAAGGGCACAAGCAGATATCAAGTCTTTTCGGGCGAGGGGGTATCGAAACTCGGTGATATCTGTGACATAACACCTTCCATACTGACTTTATCATATCTTTAATGTGTTATAGTTTCGGAGAAAAATATACTTTTCTTCTAGCGTACTCACTGATAATATTTCAAAACAATACACACACGATTTCATGTTTTTAATTTTCCTTTATGTCATTAGTATTAGCTTCTATATATAATTTTAGAAAATCCACCCCCCATGAATCAGTAATCTCAGCGAGATTCGATTTGTATTTGATATTTCTGACAGACGTCTACACCGAATTTCTGGATTTCCAGTGTTTTGTTTTAAACATAATTTATTGATTAGATCAAAAGGATTGGGAGCAAGTTCTAACATCTTACTAGTCTCTCTCCTAAAATAATACAATATTACAATATGTCATGCAAGGTAATAATTAACAGGTATAATATACAATAATTAAATGAATCTCGAGAGTGCGTTCTAAGTTTTAAGAACTTGTGCCAAATCCTTTTGTTATAACATCTATGCAATAAAATATGTTCAAATCAAATTCAAATCAAATCGAATCTCGAGTTTCATCTATAAATTTGTGAACAACAGAAAAATATTTTTACTAGTCTGTAAAGTCAAATTAACATAAACTCACAATAACAAATGTGTATCAACATTGATCAAGTCGAGAATAAAAGCGCGTCTCGTGTCTCGTTTATCTCAACTTTAAATGCAGTTCTCGCTTGTGAATAGCGTAATTCTGCAGGTATTGTTTTCTGCGAAAATGAAGATAACCGCCACCACATTTTTACCTCCTACAACGAAGAGTTTCATTTCTGCCTCGCTCAGTGCTTTCCTCTGTTATGTTTATTGTATTTCTGTGTCTCAGCCAATTCTTTCTATCTTCACATATGGTGTTTTTTTTCCCATGTTGTCAAAAATTGTTCTGAAAATACAAGAAAGAAACTTTATACGAACCTTTCCTCTAAGAAATTAATATAACCCGATTTTCTATCGTCAGTTAGACAGCGCAGAACCCACCGGAATTCAGCGAGAATTTCCAAAATTGAATTACGAGGGACTGTCCCGAGATTCACTGGGGCGTCAGTCAAATACTACAATCAAGCCGAATATTGCCGAGATTACCCCCAGGATGCCACAAGTCCATTAGGAACTTGACAATGCCACAAGGAGATCTGAAACTAATCCCTTCGTTCCTTACAAAGCTAACCTCGTCTCTTCAAAACAAAAGCAATCGGGTAGTTGGCAGAATGCGGTGAGAGTCAACAGACTGTAGTGACAGACAACGGTAGGCAGTGACAGACAACAGTAGACAGTGATATACGACAGTAGACAGTGATATACGACAGTAGTCAGTGACAGACAACAATAGTCAGTGATATACGACTGTAGAGAGTGGTAGACAACAGTAGACAGTGATATACGACTGTAGAGAGTGGTAGACAACAGTAGACAGTGATAGACAACAGTAGACAGTGATATACGACAGTAGACAGTGATAGACAACAGTAGACAGTGATATACGACAGTAGACAGTGGTGGACAACAGTAGACAGTGATATACGACTGTAGAGAGTGGTGGACAACAGTAGACAGTGATAGACAACAGTAGACAGTGATATACGACAGTAGACAGTGATAGACAACAGTAGACAGTGATATACGACTGTAGAGAGTGGTGGACAACAGTAGACAGTGATATACGAAAGTAGACAGTGGTAGACAACAGTAGACAGTGATATACGACAGTAGACAGTGGTAGACAACAGTAGACAGTGATATACGAAAGTAGACAGTGGTAGACAACAGTAGACAGTGATATACGAAAGTAGACAGTGGTAGACAACAGTAGACAGTGATATACGAAAGTAGACAGTGGTAGACAACAGTAGACAGTGATATACGACAGTAGACAGTGGTGGACAACAGTAGACAGTGATATACGACTGTAGAGAGTGATATACGACAGTAGTCAGTGACAGACAACAATAGTCAGTGATATACGACTGTAGAGAGTGGTAGACAACAGTAGACAGTGATAGACAACAGTAGACAGTGATATACGACAGTAGACAGTGATAGACAACAGTAGACAGTGACAGACCATAATAGACAGTGACAGACAACAGTAGACAGTGACAGACAACAGTAGACAGTGATAGGTAACAATAAACAATGACAGACAACAGTAGACAGACAACAATAGACAGTGACAGACAACAGTAGACAGTGACAGACCATAATAGACAGTGACAGATAACAGTAGATAGTGACAAACAACAGTTTGTAGTGACATACAACAATTTAGCAGGTAGAATTATAAATCATAATACCTTCATCAATCTTTTTCATTTAACTATAGTTGGGGAGGCGTACACAGTCCAGTGGTTGAGCTATTGTTACTGGGACTTGAAAATTTGTACTGATATCTTCATCGCTAGTTAATGTGAGTAGCGTATCAGGCAGCCTTGACTAACAAAGGTAGAAGCAAATACAAAGACATCGGGAATAAACTTCTATTTACAGTCAGCAAACACATAGACATCAGGAATGACGGCCTGTTTACAGTCAGCAAACACATAGACATCGGGAATGACGGCCTGTTTACAGTCAGCAAACGCATAGACATCAGGAATGACGGCTTGTTTACAGTCAGCAAACACATAGACATCGGGAATGAAGGCCTGTTTACAGTCAGCAAACACATAGACATCGGGACTGAATGCCTGTTTACAGTCAACAAACACATAGACATCGGGAATGAATGCCTGTTTACAGTCAACAAACACATAGACATCGAGAATGACGGCCTTTTTATAGTCAGCAAACACATAGACATCGGGACTGAATGCCTGTTTACAGTCAACAAACGCATAGACATCGGGAATGAATGCCTTTTTACAGTCAACAAACACATAGACATCGGGAATGACGGCCTTTTTATAGTCAGCAAACACATAGACATCGGGAATGAATGCCTGTTCACAGTCAACAAACACATAGACATCGGGAATGAATGCCTGTTTACAGTCAACAAACACATAGACATTGAGAATGACGGCCTGTTTACAGTCAGCAAACACATAGACATCGGGACTGAATGCCTGTTTACAGTCAACAAACACATAGACATCGGGAATGACGGCCTTTTTACAGTCAGCAAACACATAGACATCGGGAATGAATGCCTGTTTACAGTCAACAAACACATAGACATCGAGAATGACGGCCTGTTTACAGTCAGCAAACACATAGACATCGGGAATGACGGCCTGTTTGCAGTCAGCAAACACATAGACATCGAGAATGACGGCCTGTTTACAGTCAGCAAACACATAGACATCGGGAATGAACGTTTTGCCTTTTAATGAATCTGGATCGAAACTGAAACTCCATTATTCCGTATACTTTTTGGATGGTAGTATATGATATACCGTGAGGTTTATGATATTTTTTAAAAAAGATTTTGTCCAGCATAAAACAAGAATAACAACCTTTGTTTTGATAAATGTATGCACAGATTAAAGAAAATGTACAGTTACATAATTTGATATGTTATAAGACATTCAAGTCATTAATATGAATTGACGAAATCCCACGTCTAAAAAAGACCGCATTCTCAAGCATGCAAGTTCTTTAATGGAATTCTTGATACTTTGAACGGGGTGATTCTCAGGATTTCGTCAAGGTATTTGACAGAACTCTAAGATGATTAATTGATTTCAAAGGACACTGCGCTCTTGTGCTTAAGAGCTTGACAAATTTATCATAAACGGGTAAATCTCGGTGAGTGCAAGTTTCTTTCATGTTTCAGGGTTAGGTTTTTTTTATGCTTCAGTTTGGAAATATATACCCCCTCCCCTGTTAATTAAAGAGGAAAAGGTTCAACGCCGTAAATATGTGCTATTAATATCTTTCAACAACTTTAAAAAAATAAATTTTAAAAAATGCAGTTGTTGGTTGAACACTGGGAAGACTTTTTGAACTTTATTTTTTCTTCTACCTCCCCCCCCCCCCCCCCCCCCCCCCCCCTTTTATTGGGTATGTTATATTTCCGCGGGCTTTGATAAACACGTCATGTTCAGAAAATCTGATCTTGTATTTCAAGAATATCGTTTTCTTTATAGACTTTTTTTTTTATTTCACATACATACATTTAATACATGTCTATAAATCTTGCAGTCAGATATAATTTTCACTTTTGTTACATTGTAAATAATATATATTCATAAAAATAAATGCGAAAGTTTTTATTAGTAATAAAGAAAGTAAAGAGAGAATGGGGAGGGGGTTCAGCACCAATGAAGGGAAAAACCAACACTGTTATATTGTAGGTGACAATTCTACATTCTAAAATTGAATTGAACTTTTATATGGTATATCATTATGGCTTTTACAGTGCATCAATATGTCCTGCCAAAGCCTTTCGTATTCCGCATATCTACAATTTTGTAGCAATATAAACTTTTCTACAAAAATTCTATCAATGATAATCTTGATAAGAGCATCAACATATAATTTAAGAACATTTTCATATTTGCTAGCGAAAATGAATTGTTTTACTACCAGTATTAATATGTTTTGTAATCTATATATATTTTTGTTTTCATATTTACCAAAGAGAATTCCTTGTTTATCGAATATAAACATAAAATATAAATCGTTATCAAAGAGGTCATTTATGAAGAGAAAATCTTCATCAAAATATTTTTTTCCAGGAAAAAGATTCGTTGTTTATCTTAATGTGTGGATTACTCCATATATGTTCTGACAGAACTTGTTTGTTTTCTTTATTTATATTCATAAGCCCAGCTGTAAAGGACTCTAGACGTAGAAAATTTCAATTCACGTGACTGTCAGTCAAACATTTACACAAAATATACATGGAAAATTCACAAAAGAATCTCAGTATTTTCTTTCCAACAGAACTTGATGTCAGTGTCCTTTGTTTATTCTCTACCTATAGACGCAAAACATAATAAAAGCATGTCTCCTCTGTTTAGAATCAACTGTCGACTTTAAACATTTAGCAAAGATCAAAGGGCAGCGAACGTCCACTAGTCAACGGGGACATAATGGAATGCTATCTCTCTCTATTTAATATCACTCACCATTTGTATATCACTATTTGATACAGTTGATAAAACATATATGCAAAAGTTCAATGAATTTTTTTTTTATTCTTTTACAACTACTGAAGGACTGTAGAAATTATTCAACCCAATTTGCAAACCATATAAAACATTGTCTTTTCCTTAAAATACCACATTCTCATAATCTTGTATATATGTATATGAAATGTTCAGTACTGTTGTTTGAATTTAGCAAGAGGCCTGTGGGCTATGTCGCTCACCATAGTCATATCTTGCTCTTTGTAGTTATAGACTTGTATATCATGGAGCACTATGTACCTGTCATCATTTTAAAACCCTGCCATGCATTGTGTCCACGCTGTACCTAATCCTAACAAAACAGTATAGTAAACTTTAAAGAGAACAATTTTGTTCTTCAAAAGTTGCAAAATCAAAACTACGATTGTACTTAAGTTTATAAAAGTGGAACAAGAACTCATTCAAAAATCCTCAACCATAATCTTTCCAAGAAAACTTGGTCTATAAGATAGGTTAGAGTTTTTTTTTTAACAAAGTAGGCGTTTCTGATCCCCTTAATGAGAACAACGCTAGTATGTGTAGAATTATATAAATTTTATTGGAAAATATTCTTAAAATAATTTGCAATGTGAATGATAATGGCATTTAGATAAAATCCGTGATTACAATCCCGTGTTTTAATTATCATACAAGTGGAACAAAATATATTTAAACCTTTTTTGATTTCCAAATTTAACTTTCAATCTGTCAAATATCTCTAGTTCGAAGAGCCGCCTGGCTCTGTCGAAGACTAGATTATGAAGTAAGAAAAGCAATCAGCAGCCATAGGCAAATGATTGAATGAAATTTCACCCACCATTAAGAGTTTTTAAATCTTTATTGACATAGATTTCATACTTATCAACAAAATTGCTGAATGTAATAAACTACTGTTGATGTTGATTTCATACATTTAGGTTCAATTCTTTTTTTTTTTCCCAGAACAAATGGAGAAGGTGCAGTTGTTCAAGAGAAAGGGAGAAAATAGAGAAGTGGTGAAAATAGAGGATGTTTCAAAAAGTTTCAAAAAACACCCTGAAAACGTTTTAATTTAGCTTTTAAAAGTTCTTATTCTTTTTATCAATTAATTTCTTTAACTATATTTTGTCTTCCGACTTGGGAGAGGATGTTTTAATCAAGTTACCGTAAAGCGAGAAACATACGTGCAGCTTTTTGTAAACATAATTGTTAAGTTTTCCGCACCCCCCCCCCCTCCCCCTCCCCCCCCCCCCCCCCCCCTCACAACTTACAATTAATATTCAAACAAAATTACAGAATTGATTTTTTTTTTCAATTATGAAAAGATTTATATTAAAAAAAAATATTGCTATAATGTTGGTATAGACTCACGCAGGTTGAAACCCATATGCTTTATTTTTGCATCACATTCTACGTACTTCATTTGCTAAGGGGGTTCTTTCCAGTTCCAAGTTTGTGTGTAATAATCAATAAATTATCGAATTCAAGATCTAATATACTGCACCTAGTATCAGCATGAAGTTTGGTAATAACGGATTAAAAAAAAAATCCTTCCTTGTGTCGACTTTCACTTTCAATCCGTACATCAGTATGTGGTCACATTTTAATCTTGATCAGAAGTGAGAAATCGACTTCTTCATTTTTGGTTACCTGTTTTGCTTGTAGAAATCAGGACCACAAATTACCAGATTATTTTAAATCTACATTCACGGATTACTGAAATCATTCAGACTTAATATGGGACCTCCATAAATCATATCAATGATCAATTGGTTTGCAGCTGAATTCCGTATGGTAATCTGTCAGCCAAGACATGCATTACCAAGGTACAAATAACGCTTACACCTGACAACAAGGAACCCGCACAGAGATATTGCATAGCAAGTAAATACTGATAACACGAAGCGCTCACATTGTTATATTCGTGGGTGTGGAATTAGTGTTTCTTCTCTCGGAATAAAAAAAAAAATCCACCCTTTTCAAAAATATTTTCATGAAATTCCTTCTGAAATTTTGTATCTAAGAAAACCTATTGATCTCATAGGCAGGAAAAAGGTTTTCGCGTAAATAACACAAAACTATACGCAAGATGTTATATTCAAATAGCTTATAACTAGGTGTCAACAGATTTGTTTGTTAATTTAGGGAGGTTTAACTCTCAGAGAGTCTTTAATGTATTTGAAAATCAAGTTACACTCAGTTTCAAAGGTTGTGACGTGACAAGGACGATGAATAATTTTAAACAAAAGAACAGAATCGAAAGGGAAGATGCGAAGACATTGCTACCAGCTGGTTTCTGTGGACGTAGGTGGACCGATTTCATAAACTGTTCCATCTCCTATCGATTTTTTGATTTGATTTTGATTTGCATATTTCGTTTGTCTTTAGAAAGTAGGTAACTTAGCTGTGTATGATTATTAATAAAATTCTATATTTCTTTGTCAAATTTAATTTCTGGAGTGTCCAAAGTTTCCATTAGTATTCAGCAACAAAGTTTAAATATCTAACGTTCATTTCATTTATTTTTACCAGGAATATGAAGTAAACCAGTTACGAAAACAACTCGCTACCTTTGATTTTTTTTTATACACAAGCCTCCTCTTGCCCAATAAGTTCTTGTATGTATGTAACCTTGAAAAAATTATCTCAACGAGTTGTCTTACCTGAAAGTCAGCTTTTTAGGGTTAGGGTGATCTTATAACAATCAAAACTTTTTAGACCACGTTCAAATTGAGCGAGTTTTCATCACAGAAGAGGATCATAATGAGAGACGCGACGACAACACATAATGAAAAGCACAATGTAAAGACAACATCGACATTCTATATAGAAGATATGCACAATGAGAAACACAGCATCGACACTCTAGAAAACATCCGCAATGAGAAAGACGTTTACATACTTCCCATTTTTACATGAAAAAGTAGATATTTTCACATGCAAAGTAAGATATATTGTGTGGCGGCCTCACTTGTTTTAATAATAGTAACTAACGAATGGTAAGAATCCCCCCCCCCCCCCCCCCCACTTACGACTTAGGATTTTGAAGGTTAGGGGAAATGGGAAAATAATACTTTTTTTGTTAAAGTAAAGAATTTTAAATTTCTGGCTGCCCCTGAGGGGTTAGATTTTCAATTCTGAATGCCAAGCGTTGGCACGAGCGCGGCTCGCGCTCTCGATCTCCCGGTTATGAAGCGAATAGTAAACCACTGAGCTACCGCGACCCGTAAACCCTCCCCCTGCTTTGGAAAAAATAAAAGTTTGGCATTATTGACGAAAGTAGTATCATTCCATACAGCATTTCGGTTAAATTGATATAGACGTTTTTAAGAATTTATGTTCTGTTTGGGACAAAAAATATCAAACAAATTGATGACTTTACAACATTTGAATTAAGCCTAGTTTCCAAGTCTCTACTACTTGTCTAATAAATTACAAAACTGAAAATGTTCTCTACAATTTCTTTGTATTCTCCGTATCACAGCAGTCCATTATGTAGAATATTGATTGTCAATGGAAAAGATAGGAGAAAGGTCATATAAGACCCCCATTTTGAGAGGGATTGTAGATAAATTTAATAACACAGATCAAAAAAAAAAAAATGATAATCATAATCAAACTAAGGATCATTTATATCACACGACATATTCCAAGTTCAGAAGAAGTCAACGATGGCTTTAATGAAAATTTAGAATTTAACATATATACTGCTTCAGAAAATGCAAATTACACATTACCTATCCTTAAAAATTACATACTGTGTACACCTGTATCGGGTGTACCTATGGTTTAAAACTGATACCCCTGAGCAAAATGTACGTAAAATAAAAAAAAAAGACATGAGAAGCCATTTTCTTCTAAAAACCCTAAATTTATTAAATCTGTGACAATCTTCTGATTTTAGACATTTATTTTTATATCATATTTATTTGTGAAGGGAGGGGGGCATGGGACCCTGAAGTTCTTTTAGAAATATCCTGTCCCTTCCTCAGGACGAAGGGATGCTTATATGAATGATTAATAAAATAAGCAGAGCATGAAACAGCACCGCTACTTAAACGACAATACAAAGCAACACTCTGGAAATCATACTGCATCTAAATTCTACGGAATACGTATTGTTAACCTCTTTTACAGAAATCGGAAACTCTGATAAAGAACTGGAACCCAGTCGCCCTCGTGGACAAGACACTAGATGCCTCAGTATGTAAGGTCGCTGCAGATCTTTCGCTCTCTGGGAGAATATTGGAGCATACCAGAGATTGGTCTGGCCTAATATTTTCCCAGAGACTACAGATCTTCAGCTACATGTGTGCTGGTAAGGCAATAATATCATCACTTTAGATGGACACAAGTTTGAAATGTGTGTATGGGAAGTCCTTTTGATCAAAATCATCGTTAGAGCAGTTCATAGCGATTATGAAATTTTAGTCATTCTATAACGTCGGCCTCAAACAAATACCTCAAAACCAGGTGCAAATTAAAGGCAATACGAGGAATTAAATATGAATTATTGGAGTCCTAGGTCGGCAAGTGACTTAAGATATCTGCAACCTCGCATGGTCTTTATTATCATCTCCAGATACTACAGATACTTTGATCGCCAATTTGTTTTCCAGATTTATCGAAGATATATGGTAGACCCGATAAAAGTGTCAGTTAGAATCAATTAATCTTTCTTCCACGAAAGACTAGGGACATTGAAGAAAAGAAAGCGCCAGGACATTGGCTTATAGGGTTTAATTAAAATCAATACTGAAATATAGAACATTTAGGTTGTTTTAAATATTTTCACAATTGCCGATAAGTACATATAGAGCTACGCACTGGTAGGTGATATTAATTCAGTACTGCATTTTCTTCTTCTTTTGTTTTTTTTTTAGATCTCAAGTTAATGTACGGAAATGTTTCAGTAGTTTTGTGTTCCTCTGTGTTTCCTTTTTGTACCTGTAATATATGTGAGTTTCGAAAAAGGGCAATGAAACGTCAAGTTTTCTTTGATTTATTTGCATAGATTAGATTCACGAAGGTTTGATATAATAATCACAGAATAACGGCTGAAGCCATTAGCTTCGACATGTAAACCATTCCATGTTTTAATTCGAAAATGAGATACATTTTACAATTGAAAATATATATTATTGCCAAAAACTGTACAGATGAAAAATTTCTAAATCCCTGTCAGAAAAATAATTATACATCATATCAATAGAATTTTCAATTTATTTTGAATTAAAAAAGAAAAAAATCTTGAATCGGTATCAATGTATGAATGACAAATTCTTTGATTCATAATGAAGTGAAATGAATGTTAGATTAGAAAAAAAAAATGATTTTCGCCTTTCTTTGGTACATGCTAATTTTTGAATTTATACAATTTTATTGGCTATTGGAGGCTCAAACAAATTATTAGGGCTAATTCAAATGTTTCGCGACACTAGTTCCACAATTTTGCCAAAGCACCCGTGACTTTCACCTCGAATTCCAAGTACTTGGCAAGGAATAACCACTGCAATACCTATGTTAAATATTTTGAGTTTGATGCGGATCTAGAATCGAACCCGTGATCACATGCCCTCCGAACATTTGGGTAATCTAGATATGTATGTATGAAATAAAACATCAAGGGTACCTAAATGACAGTCGGCTATCCTACCAACGGAAGTTGATAATCAACAGGAAATAGCCCCAAAAGCACCTCTGATAATGTATAACCCCTCTCCTATCAACAACATGCTTACTATTTGTGCAAGTATCCATGATATATTGCTTTCTTTTGGAATTCTTTGTATATGTGAATAACTTGCATCTGATGAAGTCGGGTGAGTTTTAACTTTGTGAACAGGTATCTGTTTTATTCTGTCGACTTACAGATTACATCCCGATCAACTGATGGCTGTTTCAGAATGATGTTGGCATTGTTTCTTCTACTAAGTGTTCAGATTCCTGGTGTTTTGGGGATATACGGTGGATGCATGAGTTACTCCACCACCATAGAGTCCTCGGGTCATCTGAAGGTGAGTACATGTATATATACCTGCAGTCTACTATCATAGAGTCCTGAAAGATTTTAAAGGTGAGAAAATCGACTCTATTACCATACAGTCCTCGGACCTTTTTAAAGATGAAGATACACATGTATATTCCACTACTACAGTCCTCAGACCTTTTAAAGATGAAGATATATACCCATAGAGACCTACAAGCCTTTATAGGTGAAAGTATATACATATCAGGTCCTCAACCATTTAATAAGTATTAACATTTGCTTTTCTTAAAATGTATCATAAAACCGTCAGAGATGAGAGAAAAGTTCGCCATTGTCATAAGATCTTCAGGTCTATTGACTGTTCCAAAGAAAAGGCCAAGATAACTAACAGTATTCAATCTCGTAATTCCTATAAAAAGGTAAGGAAGTATGATATATGTACGGTACTACAGAAGAGTCCTCGAGGCTTTAAAGGTAAGAATTTCAAATCTCCACGGGATTGTCAAAGGTGAGGGAATATTTCACCTCTACGGGATCCTCAGGACTTTCAAGATGAGAAAATGTACCCTGCTGATAATCATAGGGTCATCAGACCTTTAAAAGGTGAGGGATATACCCTAGTACCATAGAGTCCATGGGTTATTAAAGGTGAGGAAAAATACCCCACGATCATCTATTACACTAGTCACGACACGCAGTAGCCCAGGGCAACCAAAGGTAAAGTAATTCTAATATTATGATTAGGCATTATAAAACACAGAAGCAAGTATTTCTCTAAAGTACATTAGGGTTATATTTCGCTTTTTTTTTTTTCTTTTCTTGGATTATTTTTTCATTGAGTAAGACATCACTTGCTTGCCATATTACTTTTGTAGGTGAACTTGTTTTTCTTGAATGGATGGCAAATTGGTAAAGGTCCATGTTACCAATGTAAGGCTGAAGATAAAGGGAAAGAAGTTACAGACCGCAGGAGACAATTCCTCCATGATAGCGGGGACCCCAGTATATTAGGAAACTGGACGATCGAAATGGAGGATCGAAACTTGACTGCGTCATTTGAGGACAAAACAAACAAAATTAATAGAGCTTCAAAAGATATTGTGCTTATTGTGAGTGAGAAGGAGAGATGGGAGCTAGACGGTTCGGAGATTTCTCTGGATTTTCCTTCAACACACAACCAATTTGATATCAAGTATGTTTCTAATGACAAAAAAGGAATGAACAATGATAACTCTCAAAAGATGGCAAAATTACGAGTAGTGCAGACACGGACCACAGGACACACCAGAGGTGGGACCAGATGCCTAAGAGGAGTAAGCATACCCTGTTGACTGGTTACATCCCTCGTGAGCCCATATGTTGATCAGGTAAACGGAATAGTCTGAAGTCAAAATCAGTTTTTAAAGAACGGTCTCACAGTAGGTATAAAACATGTCAGACAGCATTCGACCTAATCGCAAGTTGCATTTGAAAATTACATCATAAAGTTTAAAGTCGGCATTTCGCAAATTCTATGTTTGTTATAATGATCTCATTTGCAAATATAATCTATCACTATCGAATGTTGTCTGACGTGTTTTATACCAATTATTAGGCCGTTCTTTGTTTACTAATTTTCACTTTGGATTACTCAGCTTACCTGATCAAGATATAGGGATCACAGTGGATGTGGCCGGTCAGCAGGGGATGCGTACACCTCCTGCACCCGATCACCTATGGTATATCCAGGGACCATGTTTGCCCTTTTCTTAAATTTGTATTCTTCATAGGATTGATAAGATTGATCGCTGTTCGTTATCTTTCCTTGTTCATAGCGAAATGCTGACTTTAAAAGAGACTATTGAAACGTTAACCTCTGTAACATCACCTAATTTATCAGTAGCCTGCCTCGAATAAAATAAAGATCATACATAGAACATGCTCTATCGTATCGAATCAGTTGAAACATAAATATGTAGGTGATAATGGAATGTTGCTACCAAAATATAGAACGTTGACGATTGAGAAGCTGTAGTCATCTCATTTGTATAAAGTTGAGTTGTTAGTTTGCCGTCAATGTCTATATTCTATGAAAATCCACCTTTGAAGCAGGAATGGAAGACTTGGTGTCTTTTGTTTTGGTTTCACTGGAATATATCGAATCGGCATATGAATGAAATTGAGTACTGTTGACAGATAAAACGTCGTCGATTTTGTTAATTGAGGAGTCAAAGACCACAGCAAGATATTTTTCTTATCATGTAGAAGTTTGTGAATAAATTCTGCTTCAGGTATGCTAGTAAAGGAGCGTAATTCGTACCCACTGGACTTCCAGCATACTGTTGGAAGACCTGAGAATCAAAGATGAATATTCCTTGTCAATGGGAAACTGCAGAATGATTTACTGAAAAAGTGATGATAACTAATAGTGATCAATCCCATAAATCTCTTAAAGAATACAAAATTAAGAGTGAACAAACAATGACCTCTGGACAAGTCAGAAAGGGATCAGGTGCCTAGGAGGATTAAGAATGCTCTGTTGACCGATCACACTCAAAGTGATTCTTTTATCTTGATCAGGTAAACGGAGCAATTTGTATTCAAAAATGCTTAAAAATTAGTGTGAGACAATCAGACAACGTCAACCTACAATAGCTTGTATTTGTAAGTAAGATCATTATAACGATCATAGAATTTACGAAATCCTGACTTCAAACGAGATTGTTGAAATCCCTATAACATCAACTTGTTTGTCAGTAGCTTTTGTCGATTAAATATTAATCATACGCAGAACATGCGCTAGCGTATCGAATCAGTTGAGAGATATCAACACCATATACAGGTGATAATGGAATATTGCTACATAGATATGGGAAGTTGACGATGTAGAAGTCATCCCGTTCGTCATAAAATTGATTTGTCAGTTCAAAGTACCTTTGCGTAAAATCAGATTGATATCTAACATAGTAATTTTTGATGACTGATCACAAGATATGAATATTTCCGAGTTTTATTTCAAATGAAGAAGAGACTGTCTATGATGTCATGAAGTCTAGTCTTAATGTTGTCGCGAGGAGTAAAGATAAGGCTTTGGAAGAACACTAACTGAATCCTGCGATGTGTCTCTGTGAGAGTTTTTTGTTAAGCTTTAGAATGTTATACTCGTATGTACAATTATTACATGAAGATAAAGTAATCTGTACTGTGAATAATCAATAGATATTCTAGGATGTCAGATGAACTGGTAAGAAGGTTCAAGAAAGAAACCTAGGGTAAAGTTTTGAAAATAGTTTATCATCACCACAACAAAACAATCAGACGAGACAAAATGACACAGTCAAACAAAAAGACATTTGTAATCTATTCAACAGAATATTTTACAGAACGTAGACGTTACAGAAACTGCAAACTAACAACTCAGTTTTATGCAGACAGTTAGCATTGTTTTCCAAGGGGGAGCAGTCGAAGGGGGTGTTGACGTTCCTTTTGCAGTTGTCTGAAATGTCTTAACAAGTAAAATAAAACCCCTACAAGATTGTGTTGCCCCAACTTGAAACTCCCAAATCCCAGGGGGTGAGTATTGGCCCTTCGTTGCATGGTTTCAATTCTTCCATTTCCACTACGATATAATACTGCTGCAAAACGTGGGGCTGCTAATCATTCAATACCCCTGCTCGTTTAGCATTTTGCAAATTCTCTGGTCCTTGAAATAATCTTATTTGCGATTACAACATGCCATAAGGTAAAACACTGTCTAACGTGTTTCATACAAATTCTTATGCCTACTTTACATACTAGTTTTGACTACGGATTACGATGTTTGCCTGATCAAGATGTAAGGCTCACGGTGGGTGTGATCAGCAACCTTAGACCCACTAGACACCTGATCCTTTTGGTGTTTCGTAGGGTCCATGTTTACCCTGCTCTCAATTTGGTACTTGGTATTTGGATTGAGATTTAGATTGATGTCTGTTCGTCATAAACTGGTGATTTCACATTAATGTATTTTTTTTCAAAATTGAAAAGCAGAAAACCTTTATCAATGAAGAATTTTACTGTACAAAATCGCCAAAATTTGATTTATGGTGAAGATAGTCAACCGTTGTTAAAATGATAAATCGTTCATTATGTCAATCAATGCTTTGTCTGTGTGATCAATTGTGATGATATATGATGTTTAGGGATGATATTTGATTAAAGCATGCTTCTATTTCTGTGTTTGATAGATTTACAGGTGACATAGATAACGAGATGAAGCTTTTACCAAATATCAAGACTATTCACCTCCAAGTTAAAATAGACCCAGGGATCAGAAGTGACACCCACAAACCCAACAAAAGTCCCGTAGTGCTCGTCAAACCGCTCTATAGGTAATAGGGATTTTCCCTCTTTGGACTGATATTGAAATGATTTACCAACAACTATGTTATGAATATCTCAGTAGAATTACAGAAATATTATGAAAGAAATTATCTCAATTGTTTTTACCTTAACTATTAGTATCTATTTGTCTGAATCGGGTTTTCTGATGGATCAATGACTGGATAAGAACTCTTCTGAATTCTGAAACAAGAAAACTTCACTTTCGAGTTTATAATAGAATATATCGGGGAAAAATCGCTAATAGGGAACTTTGTTATAAGGAACAATTTTTACAAGGAAGTTAAAATTATTCCTCTGCACTGACATGATGGTACCGCCTTACTCAGATACCATGGAACTTAGGTTTCAAGGATGAAATAGTGAGCGTTTATATCTATTCATGTTTGTTTTGTTGTTTTACGCCACACTCAACAATTTTTCAGTTATCTGGTGGCGTCCAGTTTTTACTGGTGGAGGAGAGAACCCAGATACAATGTACCCGGGAAGAGACCACCGACCTTCCGAAAGTAAACTAACAAACTTTCTCACATATGTCGGCGCGAGAGAGATTCGAACCCGCGCCGACTTATATTTATTCATTGTATATAAGTTATACTGTAGATTGAAAAAAGAGAAGAGTATCTTAGCTGGATATTATGTTTTGTGAAGTCGTGTAAATTCGTTAGGGCTAGTTTTACCCTTATACTGATTGTCGATATTGGTCACTGTTTTCTTCAATTTTTATGTCACTCGAGTCATTCAGGGGACCTATTGTCGTTGGTCTGTGTCTGCCGTTCGTTAAAAAATTTACATTCTTAACAACGAGGGCACTTGTTACCATTTTTGGTATGAAGCATCTTTAAGAATGTAAATTGTGAAATTTAAGATCTTACCTCCCCCAGGGACCCGTGGGTGGGACCAACACTATAAAAAAAAATGTCAAAATTTCAAATTCCACACACGTGGGAGAAAAACCAAATGCATGAAGCCATTTACGAAATATATGAAATTCATGACTCGTTCAGTCTTTACGGTAGGGCCAATACGGCCATATAGTAAAGATATATTAAATCTTAGAAAATCTTCTCTACTATCAGACATGTGTATCTAAATTCATGGCTATGATGTCCATGAAGATCTGTACCTAAACTGTGAAAATCATGGTTCCAGAGTTAGGTGTTCAGGCCCTTGGGTCGGGCCAATATGGCTCTCTAGTTAAAATGTATTAAATCTTAGAAATCTTCTTCACTCTCATACATGTGTGAGGAAAAACTGATCTATGGTACTCAGGTGGCCGTTAAGGCACGTGGGCCTCTTGTTTGTTTTACAGTGATTTAACTTCGTGGATGTGGTTTATTTACATTGAAACATCATATCCATTTGAATTTTGTTGTAGTTTGAAATTCTTGCGATAAGACTACCCACGAATTCAATGAATATTTAGCCGTAGCGAAATATAATAATTCCAGTATCTGTTTAGTTGCTATTGAGGGTATATTTATGTACATTTACCGCATACATATGATGTACATGGTACAACATAATGTTAACAAAGCTAGTTTTTATAAATTACAGTTCACATTTGCAGTTTCTAGTGGAATAATTACTACTTAAATGATGAGAGAGACATGATTTACGGCATGGAATAATTACTATTTAAATGATGAGAGAGACATGATTTATTAGACAGACACAACTAACCAAACGAAAAGAGAAATGATTACCCTGTTAGCTCTTGACATCACTGTGTAATATTTCAAACAATTAAGACAATGTTCATTGTTTTTCTTAGCTTAGAGTTAGGGAAGACCTACAGTATACATATGACATCCGTGGACAATGATGGAGATGCAGTACGCTGTGAAATAGCACAGTTCATAGAGGGACTAGGAATTGGACCGTTCTTATCAAACTTAAATCATCTGGGTTTCTTCTCTCTGGATCGAATGGTACACGCTCAATGACACTCATGTTTTGATTTGTATAGGTGGTAAAGGTAACAGGAATTTAGGACAGTCATACAAAAATAATCCATCATATAAATTGCAAAACCCCCATACAGAACATTATTGACTTTCTTATTAGCTTGTATTTCAAAATAAATAATTTGAGTTTTTCCTAATCGTGGTATATTCTTGGACAATGTAATTTCATTTGAGATTGATAATCCACAACATATCAATATACTTAATGTAGCATTGCAAGTGACTTGGTAAAATATTTGCGAGCATACAGAAAATTATCGACTTTCTATTAAGATTTCAAAAAAAAAAAAAAAAAAAATCGATTTGTTTTTTAATCATGAGATACTGTTGGACAATTCTATTTCATTTGAGATTTATAATCCACAAGATATATCAAGTAACATTGAAATGATTTGAGGAAATATTTGAGAGCTTTTCTTTTGCTGTTCTTTTCAGAAATGTTTGATTACCATCAAAGTTGATTTAGGCCATTTTCATGAAAATGATACATTTGCTGCTGAAATAACTGTAAAAGACTATAACGTGGTTCCAATGTCCATACAAGGCACTTCACTCGTGCCTCACATTCCATATAAAAACGTCATCGGAAGAGTAGTTGTCTTGGTACGTATGACAAAGATAACTCTAATTTCTAAGTCTATCAAAACTTCAATGGGTTTATTCATTAATCACTTAAAGGTAAGCACTATAACTTACAAGTTACGTTCATTTATTATGGACTAGACGTGCGTGTTTTGCGAGCAATCACTCTTATTCTATTCCCAAAAAATTCGTAAAAACGGTGTTCCGGCAGTAACTCGAAAATGTGCTGTTTATAAACCTGGGAGATGTTTAGGTTGCATCGTAAATGGCTTGATTGGTTTCGTTTGGTTGTACATTGTTTGACGTCCCACACGAGAATTTTTCATTCATATGGAGACGTTACCATTGCCTCTGGAGGACTGCAAAATTTAGACTTGTGCTCGGCACTTCCGGCCTTTGAGTAGGGAGGGATCTTTTTAATACCGCACCTGTTGTGACACGGGGCCTTGTTTTTTGCGGTCTCATCCGAAGGAAATCCCTTACGACAAGGGATACTGAGGTCCATTTCTAACCCGAATCCCCACGGGGATGGATGGCTTGATGAAATGATACATATGTATTAATTTCTATACGGTGTACGGAAACAATACATTGTGCTGATCTGTTTGTAGATGTACTTTAACATAACGGGGAAAACAGACCCACCTGAAATAATACCGCCCACCCCTGCCAACAACCAGGAGTACACAATTTATGTTGGAGGCGACTTTCATGTCAATGTGTTCGCTAAAGCTTCTTCTGGCAGGTACATTTTGTAACAACAAAACATTGTTTTTATCAAGCTTTTCCAAATATTGAATTTCTGAGACATCACGGCCATGTGTTTCTTTTTTCTTGCAAGATAAAATTTAACGTTTTACGACAGTATGACAATGTGTTTCTAAAGCTTGTGCTGGCAGGCACGATTTGACGTTATTTGACTTTACAAGAAAGTGCTCGGGTAAACGTCTACGTTCTTTGACGTGACATTGTGCTCATTAAACCTTCGCCTAGTACAACTTAACGTTTTGAGACATCATGATTTGTTTTTAAAGCTTATCTTGTCAGGTAACTTTAAATATTCTGTTTTGTAACATTATGATAATGACTTTGTAAAGCTTTGCAAAGCCAGTACTATTTTACAATTGGCGCCGATCATACACATCATGACCATTTGTATTTAAAATTTTGCGAAGTATATATAATCTCACGTTTTCTGAATGCAAACATTAGATCTTCCATTGCATTTTTAGACGAATAGTGCGATTTGATTTCTTAAGACGAGATGGAAAACCAGTGAACCATACCGGCATTAAGGACGCATCGACCGTATCTGCGAATGCCGTATTCATATCAACGCAATGGTCACCGACGATACAGGATATTGGACATCACATCCTATGCGCAAATGCCGAGGACGATCATGGGTACTGATCATTTAAATTGTAATCATTGTCATCATTGTAATCATTGTCACCATTGCCGGTGAAAGGCTGCAAAATTTAGGCCTATGCTCGGCCCTTATGGCCTTTAAGCGGGGAGGGATCTTTATTGTGCCACACCTGCTGTGATACGGGGTACGGGGCCTCGGTTTTTGTGGTCTCATCCGAAGAACCGCCCCATTTAGTCGCCTCTTACGACAAACAAGGGGTACTGAGGACCTATTCTAACTCGGATCCCCACGGGGCTTGCAGTATATGAAATTATATGAAATTGATAAGTAATTATATAACTGCGCGTGTAATATGTATATATATCAAACTCAACCATTTAGGCCTAAAAAATTAATCATTAGTTTCTCAAGCACCACCACATTCAATGAGAAGGTACCGCATATATCCTCTCTCTCCAATTTTAATTATTTGTTTATTCATTCAAATGAGGTAACTCTCTATATAAACCTTTCAGAAGGTTTTGATAAAATTGTAAGTATATTTGATTGATTGAATACTCATTTATATGCACAACAGAGGGCTATTCTTTAACAATTTCGACAGCTACGAAATCTTTCTGTTCTCGCACGGTGAAGTTTGCATCGTGCACAGAGCAGATCTTTTGAAGAGATATATAGTCATGCCATATGACGTCAAAATATATACCTCCAATAAACCTCAAGACGTAACAGTTGTGTTAACGGCAACCGACTATATTACTCCATACCCACATTCTGATCAAATTAAAAAAAATATAGCGTATTTATTTCCATTTTTTAAACTTACAACAAATAAATTCTCAAATAAAATATATACGTCATCGCACATTTTAAGATGTGAAACATAAGATAAACAGAATCATGTGTTGCAATTGTCCTTAAACAACATCATTAAAATTTCACACACACTGGTCATAGCAATTTCATGAAACTGCTTCGTTACAGAATCGAAATGTCTGTGAAAAATAAAAGAATTCTATAGCATTATGAATTTGATAAAAACATGAACGGAAAGAGAGTCATTGACCTTGGACTCAACGTTTTGAAACATGTCATTGATTATTCTTATATAACTTGGACATTGAAAAATTCTGAAGTTTAATAAGATTTTGTTTTCAATAACCATCGGAGAACCCAAAACTTATGTTCATATCATACATAAATCTAAAATCACTGGCGGCTCTTGCCTAATGAGCTTTAGAGTAATTAACAGATATGTAGTACGGTCTCACATTTGTTGAAATTTATTTATTATAAGAACTTAAAGAAGGTCCTAATCGCAATATCACTTTAGATAATGTCTTTTAAAAATATTTTAAATTAAAACTATAGCGAGATTACCGGTATTGCACAATATCCCTTTCATAGACATGATTTTACTGTTACATGATTTTTATCGGATCTGTACACTTGATTCTAAAACAATAGACCAATTAGAATTAAAACTGAAAATTATGTTGATTTATTAATGGCTGATTCGACACTAACTCAGCCGGTAACTGTTCAATTTCTGTGTAATTATTTAGAGGAGGTTTCCTCGGATTATCTCTACTGTCTACTTTGAACTATTATGAACATGGTATTTTACGTAACTGGTGGCGTAGGCAATCATTCACACAGACACACGGGATATCCGAACTATATCCGACAATGCGAGGGCATAATGCAGATAAACAATGACTTTCTCGTAACCAAATGTTCATCAAAAATGTTGTTTACTTGTAAAATTTGTTTGGCATTGTGAACATTTCGTACATATACTGGACAAAAAAAGTTAGGGATCATGGGCAATTTGGTTTGATAAAGTGTTTGGGAGAAATTTTTAGTGAATTACCACATATACATGGATTGAGAAAACATTTTATAACTTGAATCCTGTTCACATTATGCTTCTTCACAATTTGCACGTGCCCATGAACAGCACGATAAAAATGTGGTACACTTTGGGTAGTTTTGTAAGACAGACAATCAGTCAGCAGACATCACTACGTTATTGATAAAGTGAACAGCGATTGAAAGTGACTTAAGCAAAGGTATGCCACTACAAAGACGTCATTTACAGGCAAATTAGCGCAGCCAAACAATTGCAATGCTTCAGGTGGGATGTTGCTATCCGGTTTCTCAGAATGTCATCTCTAGACTCTGGATATATTCTAAGTGACTGGTACAGTCTATGAGAGACATAGGAGATGCAGACCCCGTGTCACAACGCAAAGCCAAGACGATACATCGTAACGTTGGCCCCGAGACAGCGTTTTCAACCTGCTCCAAGACTGACTCGTCAGCTTAATGTTGCCACAGGCCTGTACATTACATCCCAGACTTTGGGAAAAAGACTTCATGCTACTAATCTCAGGGCTTACAGCCAGTAGTGCGTTTCAGACTTCTCCTACGTCATCGACAAGCACGTTTGGAATGCGTACGTCAACATGTGAATTGTGATAGACGACGTTGGGAGCCAGTACTGTTTACAGATCAGTCCCGATTCTGTATGGACTTCCACAATGGTTATAGGTGTGCGAGGTGAGAGGCAGACAGAGATACAGCCAGGCATTGGTGGCTGAACACAATCGGTTTGGGAGTGACTCTATGACGATTTGTGACAGGATCTTTCTGACGGGTCGCACCGACATGGTAGCCATCAGGAATGGCGCACTGAGTGCTCTCCGATACAGGGATGACATTTTTCACCCACTTGTCAGGTTGTTTGCAGGTGCAATCGGGCCGAAGTTCATTCTAACGGACGATAACGCATGTCACCATCGTGCTCATATGGTTCAAGAGTATCTGCAGGGGTAAATTATTGAGCGTATGGAGTGGCCTGCTGTCTCACCGGACCTGAATCCCATCTAGTATGCGTGTGATCAACTTCAGCATCAACTATCACAACGTCCAAACAAAGCACAGACTTTGGATGACCTTGAAAACGCGCTGAAAGAGGATTGGAACAATCTCCCACAACAGAACATTGTGAATATCATAATGAGTATGCAACGCGATGCCAGACTGTATTGAAGAAACTCTGAGTCTCTTTTGGACATTTTCTGTTAAGTTCAAGTTCTTTCATGCCAGATTTCTTCACGTCATTCAGTGACGTGTGTAATATAACCCCCCAAAAATCAATAAATGAAATCGATATTTCTGATTAGATATTGATGAAAAATGATGGCAGCGTTTGTGTTTCATATATTCTGCCATGTAAAGTTTTAATCAATGAAATAGCCCATGACCCCTAACTTATTTTGTCCAGTATATAAGTATTCGATGTATTTGTGAATGAATTATCTCTTATTTTGACAATGTTTTCTTTCAACAGGAGAATGACTGTAGATTTACATTGCTTCCGCATCATAGTAAAAGGTGTGTATGATAAATGCAAAGCAAGCATAAATGGATACTATAGAACCCTTATTACACGAGTACGTAATCGTTACATCGCTATTGAGCATTATTTCAGAATTGTTTCCACTGATTATACATAAATTCAAATTAGGGAAGAACAAAAACGTGTGGTTTTTTATTTTGTGAAAGTCTACGCTAGTATCAATTGCAAATAATTTACCATTTATACTTATAAATAGTAATTGTCAATAAAATCCAGAACCGTTTTGCTCCAGAGTTACCGTTTGCACCTAATAATGTTTCATATTGGCCCACTGCCGGTATATTATTTTAATATATCGGTAGTAGGCCAATCTCAAAAGTTTACAAAAAGCGTGAAACGATACATAAATCGAAATTGGGATGAGATAGGCAGAAAATACACGCATTTCGGAGAAATTGTCGCAAAAAATAGGAATGGTGGGAGTGGGGGGGTAATAGTCTCCATACTTCATGTGTCTGTGCAATGTCGTCATATGATCAGTAAGTGTGTTACGTCTGAAATCCGCGCTGTTATAGAGATACGGCGACTATAACCATATATCATAATTATCGTACTTTAAAATTATGATGTGAATCTTTGCACAAACAACATGGCAAACCAATTTGTTTAAAGTAATCAATATTTCCTATTTCATTTTATTTTATTCCATGACTTGAATATGACCCCGATTTCTGACACAGGAATCTTGACTTACAAAAATAAGATGAATAACAGCATAACATTTTATCCAACAACAGAAACAAACTAGACAGTTATTCATTTAATGAAAAACATTTCTCTTTACTGTAAAAATAATAATAATCATCACATATTCATATTACAGAGCATATATTTCGACCAAGACCAGCAATAACAGTAAGTTGTATTATCATCATTATTATTATTTTGTATTATCATAGCGAATAACACACATTGATACAATAGTTTGCATTTCTGTATATAAATCATAAACGATACCAATTTTGATGCACCAGATGCGCATTTCGACAAATAATGTCTCTTCATGGATCCTCAAGTCAAACTGTTGGAAATGCCAAAATAAGAACAAACTTGGAAGAGCTGAAAGAACCAAAAAATATCAAATATTGGAGCCAAATCCGGCTGAGGATCAGATCTATGCATGAGAGAGATAATCCGTAATTTTGAAATGATATATGCTTGAAAAACATGGTTGAAAGACATCTCAGAGTATTTTAATATTTGAATATAAGATGAAAAAGAACATGATGCTTGGATAACCCATAAAAGCTCGAAAGCTTACTTCCAAGGGTTGAAGAGGGCAATGAAATATTTACCAGTTTACAAAACGGTGAAGAAAAGGGGGAATTTTGGCACAAATGATTTTTAAGCTGCACTAATTATGCATTACTGTAACAGTATTTGGTTTTTATTTAAATATGACAACATTTGATATTATGTATTGAAAATAAGTATGAATATGATATAAACATATACACAGATAGCTAGTAGAAATTAAAAGGTGAAGATAACGAAAAATGATCAATTACATAACTCATATAAGAAATACAAAATTAAAAGTTGAGTAAACACGGACCCCTGGATATACCAGAGGTAGGATCAGGTGCCTAGGAGGAGTAAGCATCCTCTTTTGACCGGTCACACACACCCTAAAGCTCGATCTGTTAAACGGAGGAATTAAGTAGTCCAACAGTTCTGATATAGGAAGCTAATACCCTTTTGTGACGTCCCCTGCTCGCCCTGTTTTGCTCCATCGTCATCGATAGATATGATGCAGGCGCTATTTGGAAAATCACAAATGGTGAATAGTTTGTTCTTTTAATGAACGAATGTAGGGTTCCTGCTAATGTTTTTGAAGGTTATATTCGAGTATCCCGTCGACCGGAACGCTTTGAGGATGTAGGTGGGTATATTGTATTTTAAGCAGAGAAAATTGCTTGTAAAAGAACACTACAAATTGATGTTGAAGGGAACCTTTAGAGGTTTTGCTGTTGAGACAAAATTGTGCCCCCTCTGCTTATCCATTTCATTCATAAAAACTAACTGACCACTTCTGGAATAAAATGAATTACCGGAGAACGCTAGATAAGCTGCATCATACACAACGGTATACATTTGTACCTTTTATGACAGAAATGCATAGATGGGTTTTACGTAATTTGATTAACTTGAGGCACAAACGACTTGTAGTACACATTACTTCAAACAGTAGACATACAAGATATTGAACGTATGAAATCTTACCTGCCTTAATCCGGACATACAAGGTATTGAACTTGTGATATCCTACCTGTATTTATTCTGACACACGAGATATTGAATATTTGATACTTCATTTGTCTTCATCCTGCCTACGAGACTATCGTTATCAGATAATGTAATGTTTACTATTACTGAAGAAAACTTTGTGAATACATGAATTGTTATTGCCTTTCTTTTATGTAAGAGTTTACGAAAGATCAAAACCCTTTGATATTACAGATTTCCCCACTAATATACACTGTATCTTCAGATACGTAAATAAATTTGACGTATCCTTTTAAAACAAAATAATATGATAAGAGATCAAACGTAAACATTTGACTATCATTGACATTATTAAAAATATTTACTGAAATGATACATTTTGTTCATTATGAAAGGGGTCCTCCGTGGCCGAGTGGTTAGAGCATCGGGCTCAAAATCACAAAGCCTCTCACCTCTGTGGGTGCGTGTTCGAATCTCGGCCGCGGCGTTATGTGAGCACGTTTGCCAGTTTACTTGCGGAAGGTCGGTGGTCTCTTCCCAGGTACATTGTATCTGGGTTCTCTCCTCCACCATCAAAAACTGAACGCCACCAGATAACTGAAAAATTGTTGCGTGTGGCAGAAAGCAATAAATAATCAATCAATCAATTCATTATGAAATATCACATAGTATGCTACAATGACCCTGTACATCTCATATTTCCAAAAATACTAGAAGATTTAAAAAAAAGTTTTTAAACATGAATAGAAAAATAACGATTTAAAAAGATGCAGCATTCTGATATCGATCAATATCCAGTGTTCATCCTCTATCAATATTGGGTTCCTTGTTGGTAAGGAATATCGTGGATTGACCTCATTAACATTCTTTATCACTTGTTTCTTAAAAACTGATTAAAACTGTTTACACATTCTATTGTTGCAGGGAAAACCATACTTTGTGTCCTTTCCAGAAAGTTTAGATCTGACCTGTAAAAAAGACACATATTGCAGATTCCCTGTGTATGCCACAACGTCAGATCCCGGGTAGGTAATCTTCCAAGATCACATATTCTCTGAACGATTATCTGTGTAAACCACAACGTCAGACCCTGGTTAGGCAGTTATTTGTTGCAGAATTCCTCTATGAATCTATGAATCACTTATTGTAAATTCCTTATTTAAACCAAGGCTTTAGGCTGCAATGAAGAGATTACAGATTTCTTGCATGAGTCACAACGCTCCGGTTTCATAAACAGATAGGTATTGCAGATTCCTTATATGCCAACATCAGACTCTTGATTAGTAGCTCTATATAGATAAATGAAAACGGTAAAAATAACGAACAGTTACCAATCATCTAAATCCTGTAATAAGAAAACAATCGAGAATAGGGCTAACACGATCCCCCGGAATCACCAGAGATGGTATCAGATGTCTAGGAGGAGTAAGCATTTACTATTGATCTATCTTGATCAGGTAAACGGAACAATCCGTACTTAAGATCAGTAATGTGTCTATCGCAGTCCCCGTGGGCAAATTGTGCTTTTTGTTATTTGATCTAGTTATGTGGGATAGAGTTTATTCAGTAGCTTCTGCATGAGAATGTCTTTTCATGTGACCTTTGACTAGTCAGTTAGATGTATCGACGACATTTTACCTGTTGAAGGTGTTTCTTGTCGTTCAAGGGGGCCTCCGTAGCCGAGTGGTTAGAGCATCGGGTTCAAAATCACAAAGCCTCTCACCTCTGTCGGCGCGTGTTCGAATCTCGGCCGCGACGTTATGTGAGCAAGTTTGCCAGTTTACTTGCGGAAGGTCGGTGGTCTCTTCCCAGATACATTGTATCTGTTCTCTCCTCCACCAACAAAAACTGGACGCCACCAGATAACTGAAAAATTGTTGAGTGTGGCGGAAAGCAATAAATAATCAATCAATCAATAATCTTTTCGCTCATGTGTTACGTTCAGTGTGTCCCGAGATGGAAACAAAGGAGTCTTCCACATCTGCTTTTTATTTATATGTTTTGCTGGGCATGGGTGTTGACGGCAAAATGACGTCTCGGCTTGTTGCAAGTCATATTCGACATGTGGTGTTTCTGAAGTTTTTCACTTTTGCCTGCGTATGGTGTTAATTTTACCCGGTTGGTTCGATACAAAAGAGCATGTTCTATGTGTGTGCAGGTGTTGCAGGAAATTTGATGTCTTATTTAGAGTCAATATTTTGTAAATTCTATGGTTGTTATAATGAATATATTTGCGCATATATGTTATTAAGTCGAATTTGTCTGATGTGTTTCATATCGATTGTAAAGTGTGGGTGCTGATTTGGACTGCGGAATATTGAGTTTGCCTGAACAATATAGAGGCTTCATGGTGGGTGTGACCAGTCAACAGAGGATGCTTACTCCTCCTAAGCACCTGGCCCCACCTCTAATATATCTAAGGGCCGTATTTGCTCTGTTTTCGGTTCTGTACTCTATATCGTATTGATTTTGATCACTGTTTGTTATCTTCATTTATTTTCATTAACGCTTTCAACACAAGAAGTCAAATATTTCATTGATGATTTTATTCAAGCAATTGCTGTACTGAGATAAGTTATGAAAATGTCAGTAAGCTTATTAAGGCTTTTCACCATAGGAATTAAAAAATTAGTGACTGTAGTAGTTTTGTATAGAAATAGAGACCAATAAAAAATCAACCATCATTTGGTATCAGTATATGAATGGAATTTTATTGCCGTAGGTTTTATTTTAGTACTAACCAAACCAAACACATTAAATTATAAAATCAGAAGATTGTAGTAAGCGCATAAAGATCTGAAATACTCATGTCAAGTATTTGAAATATTAAATGTTAAATATTGCTAAATAATATTTTCATTTTGTCTGCCAAACATACAACATGTATCACTTTTCTTTTATATGTTTATGCAGAGGAATCATGAGCATCGTGAGCACCCCAGACAGTAAGGAAAATGTTACAATTCAGTACAGTCGGGAGCGCATTAACGGGACAATAGAATGCAAAGTTGCACAAGTGGAATTCTTTGCAAGTCATGTTGGTCCTCGGCAAATCTGTTTGAAAGCATCTGACAGGTAATGTACATTGATACTCAACATAGAAACAAAACACAAGTACATTAAAAATCATACGACACACCTTTGCTCGTCACAAAAATATTAACTGCTGTGAAGGAGAACATTTAAACATATTGTGCCACAACATATGTCACAAGTGGTGTAAATCTAATGTAGATTCTAAACAATTCTAAAGAGCTTTTAGTAAAATCGAAATCACAGGACTTTTTTCATATCAACAACATCAAAATGAATGACTTTTCAACACGACATCACGATATATTAAATACGAGACGTTATGACATCATAGACATATGCTTCTTCAACAAAAATGGAAAAAGGAAATAGTCATATCTTGTGATCTGTCATTCAAAAATTTTCTTTGTTAAACACCACTCTGATTCCGCGCACAAGTACTCTGAAGTTGATATTAAAAGATGCTGGAGTTTCTCATTGACAATATCGTCGTAGTCTTTGGTGATCAGGCCTCTCAACAATCGTGTGGAATTCCCATGGACATAAATCGTGCTCCTTCATTAAATGTAGCTTTTCATTAGGTTATATGTTGTCTAACATATTTCATACCAATTGTCAGGCCAGTCTTTTATCTTGATTTTCACTACAGATTACTCCGTTGTCGTTATGGATACGGAAATCAGGTTAAGCTTACTACTCCTAGGCACCTGATCACTCTCTGGTGTTGTCAGGGGTTCGTGTTTGACCTATTTATTTTGTATTTTTGTAGGATTTTTTAAATAATAACCACATACTGCTTGGTACTCTGTATGATGCTGTATATACTAGTACTTATTTATAGTGTATATAAAATTTGACGTACTTGGAGCTGATGCACTATTTGGCTTAATCATCTTTTGGTAATTAAGGAATAAACAGTTTCATATGTTAGAACAAACATAAATTTGCGCTCTTATTTAAACGCTAAAACCACTAAAAATCAAAATTCACCAGAAAAGTACACATGATAGGTACGTTGATCGACAGTGCAAATAAGTCATACATGCACAATGCGTTGACTAGGAGAGACAAACCTTTTCTTACCAATAAACTTTAAGATAACAAACGACCATTATCAATAGAATATCTTTGTTTTAACTTGCAGTAAATCTTCCTCGCAGAGATGTCTGTTTGTTACTGTACAATTACCAGGTACGTTCTCTATCTTAGCTATATGCTTCACTTCACATCCGTATTTACAATTTATCACCGAGCTACCGATACTAGTAAACATACAGAGTGTATCAGCAGTAAAGGTGTAAAATACATCATAATCGCGGATATATAATTTATCAATTATCTACCGGTTGAATTCAATAAGGAAAGAGCTTATATCTTGTAAGGTGTGTTTAGTAACCTAATATATGCGGGATTTTGGATACCTGAAATTATTATTATCAAATGTCAGAATTACGAAAGTTAACCAACTGGCACAAGCTATACTTCAGTACTTATTCAGCCTCGGAGTAACCAAATGCTCTTTAACCCTTGCTAATAAGAATACGCGAGAGTGAGGCGCCTTATTCAGCTTTCTCACTATATTGTTTGTCATATTGCCATGCTAATAGAGTCTACTTAAGAGTCCCACTAAAACTGTATTGCTATTCTATCGCTTTCTCACCTCTTTTGAGTGTTGTACAGCAATCCTAACCAGTGGTAGAAAATAGATTGGCCTACTTCCAACCAATTCCAAACAGGTTAAAATTGATAGAAACCTGACTCACTACAATCTATATCATTCATATTCACCTCAAAATCAAAATTCATAAACTAACATTATACACAAAGCATTCTCACCAAGTAAACACATTGACTGAGAATAATTAACCAGATACGTATATTAGATAGCAATATTGTTCTCTTTATTCTGATAAATCCAGAAAAGTCAATCATATTCGTATTTTGACTATGCCATTCCATGGTACAGACTAAGACGTGATTAATCCATGCTGATTAACAATTTTCATGTTTTCTCTATCAGATCCATGTGCTTCGGAACCTTGTCAACATTTGGGTCGTTGTTTGGCCTTTGATGACAATTCTGGATTCAACTGTGCCTGTACTAAGGAGTACACCGGAAAATTGTGTGAGACTAGTAAGTTCAGTTTTGCTGCTATAAAATAACTTCATGTCTAAACACAGATCATGTCATTTTTCTCCTGTAAATTCATTAGTCAAAGTTATTTTTGTCATTTCTTCTGTTTTAATGCAAAAGAACTATTTTTACATGAACTAAATGTTATGTTTTTTCATTTGATTCAGAAATCAAGATATGTGATCGAAAACCTTGTTTTTCTAACGGTACTTGCATTGAAATTGGTATTCAGCCTTATTTCATCTGTTCGTGTCGAAGTGGGAAAACTGGTGAAGTTTGTGAATCTGGTAAGACGTTCTATCCTTAGGTAAAATCAATATTGATTATCTAATCGGTTACTAGGTTAATATTCCATTATATCCTGTATATGATGGCCATGTTTTCCAACAGATTCGATACGTAAGAACAAGTTCTGTTTATGATTGATATTTAAAGCAAGAAAGACTAATGACAAATAAATTGATATTATACAGGTTTCAACAAGTTTCGTTGAAATTCAAAGTTTTTGCAATTCTATGGTCATTGCATTGATCTTATTTGCAAATACAACATGTCGTTAGGTCGGATGCTCTCTGAAATGTTTCATACTAATTGTTAGGTCGTTCTTTAAATACTGATATTGACTACGGATTTCTCTCTAATCAAGATATAGTGTTCACGATGGTTGTGTCTAGTTAATAAAGGATGCTTAATCCTCGAAATCTACTGATCCCAACTCTGGAATGTCCAGGGATCTGTTTTTGCTCATCTCTCTGATTTGTATTTTCTATAGGAATCACGAGATTGATTACTGTTCGTTATTGTAGCCTCTTCATTTATGAAATATACAAATCGTAAGAGGCGACTAAATGGGCGGTCCTTCGGATGAGACCACAAAAAACCGAGGCACTATGTTCCAGTAGGTGTAGCACGTTAAAGACCCCTCCCTACTCAATGGCGTAGGCATCGAGCATATATAGTCTTAAATTTTGCAACCCTTCACAGGCAATGGTGTCGTCTTCTTATAAGATTCTCGAGCGGAACGTTAAACAAAATACAATTGCAACCAACCAAACAACCAATGCCAGAATTTATGAAATTAATCACTGTCCGTTATCTTCACCTATTTGATATACAAGTTTTTCGATGTCGGATTATCTCCAATAATTTATCGATACATATCATAGCTGTTAATGACATGCAATGTATGATAGCTCATCATTTGTCTCACCCCAAATCATCACGGTAGCTTTGTAAACGGGAGGTCGTGAGTTCGAACCCCACTCGTGCCATGGCCGCGTCAAACCTAAGACGTAAAAATAGGTAGTGATTGCTCCTTCGCCAAACGCTCGGCAATTAGAAGTAAGAATCACAGGTTTTTTTCGTATAAAACCTGAAAAACGTAGGTACCGTGTCACGGTAGGCGTTGGCACGTTAAAGAACCCTCACCGCTACGGCCCTGAGCACTAAGCATAGGTCTAGATTTGCGGTTCTTCACCTACAGCTGGTGATGTCTCTATATAAGTGAAAAATTCTTGACGGGACCTAAAACAAACAAACAATCAATCAATCAACCAAATCATCTTATTCCTTGTTCCTTTTTAATAGTAGAAGGAAGATACCTGAATGATTTTTTTTCAACTTTGAAATTATTATATGTTCATTAAAAGTTACAGTAGGAGCCAACGTATATAGTAGAATAAATATTTGCCCAGGAAGCAAATATTCAGGGAACATAATTTGATGATTTTAATTGCTACAAATTTTGAAATAAATGTGTAAAATTGTTATTATTTACAGAAAATGACTTGCGTGAATCCTTTTATATAATTTTAATTATAAAACAAATTGAAGAAAATACATAAATTATCCCTTTAATAAATGTAGTTTACTATACTCTACCCAGCGTCTGCTCATGCAATATGAATAAAATATAACACTTTTGTATATAGACATAGACCGTTGTTCGTCAAATCCATGCAGCGATGCAGAAATTTGTCATCCTTCAGGACATGACGTCTGTATTCCTAGTAAGTATGATGATAATATCAATAACACTTAATTTGGCTCACTACACCTTGAAAAATGTTTCTCAAATCAAAACTAAATCATTTGGTTATAAAACATATTATAATTTATAATATACTATTTAAAAAAAGTGGGGGATGCTGTATTTTGTGATCAAAATGTTCATATATACAAAGGGATACGAAACCGTGTTGTATAATTTTTTAACGAGGAAGCATTTCCAAAGAAATTCATCACCCAAACACATCAATCTCACTCACAATCTGCATGGGATGTTACGGATGATCAAGGGTGTTGTACCACAAATTTGCATACCTCTGAATTGGAAGGTTAGAACCACTCTAAAGGAAGATTTTAAAGAGAAAGCATCAGATTATCAGTTGTTGATGTCGTTAATCAAACAGACCATGCGTCGTCTAAAACAGGGTGAGAGGTTATGTGCCCCTGACATGCTACATGTTGGCACAAGACAGGTCGCTGTGGCAAGGGCAATGGATGTTTCACAGTCTGTTATCAGCAGATTATGGTCCAGACATCGTGCTACAGAGTTTGTTCAGGATAGACCACGATCCGGTCGACCAAGGGCAACAACTCAGTCTCAGGACAGATTCATCCGCACTATTGCCTTGGGAAATTGTCTGGTAACAGCAAATCAGATAAGGTCTCAACTTCAAAGGGGTACTGGCTTGGTAGTTAGTGGTCAGATCATCAGGAATCGACATCACAGATTTCACTTACGCGCCCGACGTCCTCGCGTCATTCCCTGTTTGAGGGATCGTCAAATTAAGACCCGACTGCAATGGTGTCGTCACCATCAACGCTGGGATAATCGCCGACGGAATTACGTAATGTTCTCACATGAGTCGAGGTTCACCGTGGACTTCCTGGGCAGACGCTGGAGGGTTTGGCGCCGACGTAACGAACGTTTCCATGACGTTGACGTCATTAGACATGATCGGTATGGGGTGGATCTGTAATGGTGTGGAGAGGCATCACTGTTGCATGTTGTTGCTGGACGTGTCACAGGGCAGTACTACCTGGACAACATCTTGACACTCTATGTTGTGCCGTTTGCACGTCGTTATGACCGCCGTTTCATTTATCAAGATGAAAATGTCAGATGTCATAGGGCCAGGATCCTTACAGATTATCTGGAACAGCAGAATATCACCACATTACCATGGCCCACACTCAGTCCGGACCTTTCCCCCATCTAGCATGTCTGGGACATGGGCTACGCCAACGTCAACAACATTCTGTCAATTTCCAAGAACTTGCTACACCATTGCAACAGGAATGGAATAACTTTCCCCAAATGACCTGGGACGTCTCATTAGGGTATGCTACGCCGAATCCGAGCTTGTTTCACAATGGTGGTAAATTTGCTGTGTGACCCTGTGTTGTTGTCGACACTTATTCTGGAGAACTTGTCCTTTTCTGACTGTATACAGGGTTTCGAATAAATTGACAAATGATTCTTTGATGTTTTTCTGTCATTTGTTTCCTTCCTGACCTCATGATCTGCATTTCATTGTCCTTGTAAATCCAATATCGTCTACTTTTTTAGAATAGTATAGATGCATATGTTAAGAAATCAGCAAATAATGTATGCAATTTTGGATTTAAAGAAAGACAAGCAGAGTTTCTATAAAGAATATTTCAATAAATGTGAACAGAAAGCTTTGGTGCATTTGAATTCGGGATCTGCGGGTCAAGAAATCCGACACTTTATCCACTCTGTTACGATGATAGACAAACAAATCGATCAATACAATTAACGTCTCAAAACATTTACATCGGCATCTTATGACGTAGTGTCAGAAACAGTATAAGTCTTGGTGTTTATGAGCGAATTTGATATGAAGTACATCTTCTTAATTGTTAGAATTTATATCTTTATTCCACAAAAAAGTAAATAACATCTTTCAAAAGGAAATTTGAAATACGTTTTTATTTATTTATTTATTTTGCTAAATTTGCATTTCAAATTAATTGTTACTTTTACATAGCTGTTTCGTTTCAGAAAAGGATCCAGGTATGCATAATTTTGATATTATATTACTCTAGTGTCTTAAGACATATTTTCAAACTGTAGCATAAGTGCATAATCATGCTTGTGTTGTTTTGCACAAATATGACTAAATGTACCTAGATTTTAATTTTCAAGAGTTTTGTGCTTTCTCTTAGGAACTGCTTATATCCATCGTATATCATAACCATATATGATATTTCGTCAATTTGAATACGGTTTTGAACTATACCACACGGTAAATGAATATATCAACGTGTAAGGAGAATGCCTGAGCTAAACGATAAATAAAAGATTCCGTATTTTTCCTTCTCTAGATTTTGAATTTTAATTAATTAGTTGGATCGCTGTATGTTATCTTCAGCTTTTTTCCATTAAATGATAAGAAAAATTAACCAACTGTGATAGAATTCAAGGTGAACTAATATATCAAGCTGTAAGAAAACTTACCCTGAATAACAGGTTACGACGGTAAATGTATATATCAAAGTGTAAAAAAAAGACGATTCTATGGGATTACATGTGGTACATAAAAATATTAAAGTGTAAAAATTATTAAACATTAAAGTGCACAAAGCAATAACTCACATTAGATAGATACTTCAAAACAAGTATTAGATACGTTAAAACAAAAACATGTAAGACCCAACCTTCTTGTTTTGTAAATATGAGGAGGTGAAAAACTGGCACATATTTAATCAAGAATACGTATTGCTTTCCGCTGACATAGCTTATAACATAGCCTTCTTTTGTAAGGCCTATTTTTACAATTGTATTTGACTTTTGGTGGTTTTGATTTCACATTTGGTGCTCCGAATTACATACACTAACTCCCTTTCAAAGGTCTAATTTCTTCAAAATCACGTTTCAGGTTTAAAAACATTTCATAATAGTGTATGAGACGAATAAATTTGAGTTGCCGTACCAATACTGGCTTCCAAAACTTTACTAAAACCCTTACAAAGAAGATACATTACAGGATGCAGTAAATGTACTACAAAGCCTCTATCTATACTGCTAGTAAAACTTTTATTTGCTTTGAAGGTGAACCATTAGACGTACTGTGTCACAACATGAGTAGTGTCAATCAAATGTGGATTCTCAAAAATCCAATAACATGTAGTAAATTTTAAATCACAGACAATGTTGTTTTGTTGAAAAAAATCCATATTATTAAATTATAAGACTTTTCAACATTTAACTTTACCATTCCTCAAAAATAATCAAAGATTGTAGCTTTTTTTAATTCATAGACAGCTGCTTTTTCGATAAAAATGGAACACGGAAATATTTATAGTTTGTGATCAGTCATCAAACGTACCTTGTAATATACCATTCTGATGCTACACACAAGTACTCTGAAGTTCGTATCAAAAAGATATTGGGAGTTCTTCATTTACAATATATATGAAGTATTTGAAAATCAGGTTTTCCAATGGACACAAGATGTGCGATTGTATTATCTGACCCCATTTTTCATTCTTGTTAGTCAAAATCTATCCAGAGACTTCTTCATTTCTTGGTATGACTTTCAATTTGACATTTAGATATATCAAGGATGTTTTATAAATAACAATATCTATTTCCATGTTTGTGTCTATTCGATGTGGCTTGGATGAAGTCCATGACGGAATGATTGTGTAAATGTTTTACTGAGCAATTAAATATTGTGGCAAGCAAGGAAACTTTAGCTTCTCCGGGTCAACTTTCCATGTTTGTATGGCTGTTTCATTTTCGCCCGCGCGTGGAGTTTATCTTTCCCAACTGGTTTGATGCACAGGAACGTGTTCTGTTTGTGGTGATGTTTTAAATGGAGGCCTGAATTGACAGATAGTTGGCGTTGTGAGGATATGGCGATCAGAGATTTGGAGGTTCTATGGTCGTTGTTGGGGCATTGTTTGAGTATGGATCCTGTCTTTGATAAGTATGTTGTCTAATGTATTTCATGACGGTTGTTATTAGTATGGGTAATTTTATTTTATAAATGTTTCTCTAATTTAGGATAGTATAACCGTAAGATAGTTTAATGTCATTATTAAGCATTTATCCTAGATATATTTACATTGTATTTTATTCATTTCGCTTTGTTATTCACATTGTGAAATTTGGTGGCATTCTGAGTAACCATACTATAATATCGTGGGTGAAGTGGTTGTTATTCTTTATTTTCTTCAACTTCAAAATGTTTCAACGATTTACATTCGTAGATATGTCATCACTAGGAAAACAAGCAAACACAAACTATCAATATTAAAGTATTCCAAGATGATAAGAATATTTATTAGGTTTTCTCAGATATTCCAATATCTTACGTTTCATGATCTTAGAAAAAAACAATGCAATTACAGACAGAAATATGCTATTACCATCCAACTGGAAAAGAATGTACTATGAAATCACTGACATGTATTGATAAGCTGTGATGATAACTTAGAATGAACACTTGTAAATGGATTTGTTCATGCGTTCTAGATTGAAGGACAGTCCCATTTACGAGTACCAGGTCAATTTAGATTTCAACATGCAATAATTTAATTGATATGAAATTCCTTGTTACTCTTAGTTGCTTGCCCAAGCTCTCCATCTTGTCATCTTAGTACTACATCTGCCTGTGTCAAGGATTCCACTAATAACCCAAAATGTGTTTGTGCTCTGGGCAGAGACGATGATGGAACCTGCAACAAATGTAAGAATAAAGGCATAATACAAATCATGAATACATGAGTATATGTTTGGAATTCATTCTTCATTTACCTTCTAGGGGCCTCCGTGGCCGAGTGGTTAGAGCATCGGGCTCAAAATCACAAAGCCTCTCACCTCTGTCGGCGCGTGTTCGAATCTCGGCCGCGGCGTTATGTGAGCAAGTTTGCCAGTTTACTTGCGGAAGGTCGGTGGTCTCTTCCCAGGTACATTGTATCTGGGTTCTCTCCTCCACCAACAAAAACTGGACGCCACCAGATAACTGAAAAATTGTTGAGTGTGGCGGAAAACAATAAATAATCAATCAATCATTTACCTTCTAATGAATTTTGACGACTTAAGTGTACTAAATCGTAATTTTATAACGTCATTTCTTTTTTGTGAAAGTTATCGCTAAAGAATTGAAAATCGTGAAAAAAGTCAAACGTCACATAAGTTATACTGTTATTTATCTATTGTAGATAGCAGCTTGTATACAGCGAATTCAACGTCTGTAAGTTACAGGGAATGAATTTTTAATTCAATAAAGATTAGCTCGTAAGCTTCGGTTCATGACATGCGCAACTCAATACGTATGGTTATAGATTAGTTGAGTTACATTGCGTGATGGCAGTTTGAATTAGAAAATGTTTGTTTCAGGTCCCTTATTTTCTATCAAAAATATCGACACGCCCATGCTTTGGGTGAAGTGGCACTAATTTTGACTTGTGGACATGGTGATCAGGGACGGAAGTACCCCTCTCTTCTAAATGCATAGCGTGCGATGAGGCAACACTGCCTATTTTAGGCGTTACGTTTACGCTTATAAGGTTTTAAATACAAGCCCTCTCGGTAACGAAGCAAACTCTTAACCATTCAGCTAGCGCGCTCAATTCATCTAGAAATAAATAGCTTACGATTAAGTTTATATTGTAATAGGTGTCAAGGTTTATAGTATGAGAAATAGCATGAGAAGGAATTGGATAATGTCATCATGATTTCGTTGTTATAAATGATTTATCATACCTTCTTGTTAATTCAAAACGTTTCTTTATTCTCATGAAGTAAATCAGATTAAACTATAGACATATCAAATAGGACCTTAGAAACTTTGGAGATATCACTTTAAGAGTTATTCGCTCTTATCTAAAAGGAGCATGAGCATCAACCACTAACCTGTTATCATTTTTATCTTGAAGAAAATTTCATCTTGTTTTACAGTTTCTGGAAATAAAATACCGTTGTTAATTTGACTTATATTTAATGTATGAAATATTCATTTTTATCATAAAATAGAGTCACGCAATAATAAAATGAAAATTCTTCGAAAACCTTATAAAATTTCGAACTTTTGGCAGCATCTAGAACCTAGTCATGTGTCCTTATCATGTCAACGCCTACAAATGCGGAACATCAGTTATCGTTTCAGCCAGGTCCTCAATACCCCTTGCTGTCTCTAAACGAATTGTTGCGCTCATCAATTGAATAAATTATGCCATTAATTCAACTGAAGAGAGCAATAAGTCAATAAATGCGCGCATTAATTGAATTGATGCGCGCATTAATTGAATCATTGCTCTCTTCAATTGAATTGTAGTTATCATCAATTCAATTGTTGATACCATCAATTCATTTGAAGAGAGCAACAATTATTCAATTATAGCGATCTTCAATTCAGCAGAATAATTAATGATATCATCAATTCAATTAATGCACGCAATAATTCAGAATTGAAGATATCTTTAATTGAATTATTGCGCGCATCAAATGAATTGATGATATTTTCAAACAATTAAAGATATCTTCAATTATTTGAGTTTATATTAATTTGGCGTTTGATAAGAAACTCTTTGAATTGTAACGTAATGTTTTGTACTTAGCCCCATTTTGTACCTCCAACCCCAGGATTGGGAGCCACCATTCAATGTGATACGGGCCAGCATGATTGCCAGTTTACTGTGTTCGTGCTTTCAAGGTTTGTACGATACTTGCGTTTATTGATGAAGACATGAGAGTGTTGATGCTGTAAACAGGTAACCTTTTAAGGATGTAATTTTCTAAGCCTATAGTTCGTGCAGTTTTTTTTTTACAATTACTGTAACAATGATGTGATAAATAACTATGTTCATTCATGATACAGTGAAGCAGCAAAGGTGACCCCTTTTAGCGGTAACAAATTGGGAACATTCACTGTGAGCGTGACAGAGTGCGTCAAAGAAGGAAGCGAACCATTGTGTAGAGCAGTAATAAAGCTCACCAAGTTTTCAAATATAATACAGGATCAGACGCCAAAGGAGTACGATGTTTGTCTGAACGTAGCTAGGATTGCAACGTAGGTAGAATTCACTTTACACATGGAAGCTTATCATTGTGAAACTTTACGTCTGTTCGTATGCAGAAATTATATATTTTTAAATTTGCAGACCACTCGTATTTACTGACAAATCTTGTGTCCGTGTTGTGGTTCAACCAAAAGGTTAGTTCACCTCTGGAAAGGCAAGTGTCAGTCTGATGTTCACCGTATTAGTTGAATGTACATTGATCTACGATTCCTCTCCTTTATTGTAATTTTATTTTTCAGCTCGGGGTACCGTAAGTATTCAATAACTCAATTCTTTGTACAAGTTGATATTTATTTTTATCTCATTCATAACCTATAAAAAAAACTTGGTTTTCAGCCAACAGTCGTTGCATCCTGCAAATTTGCTGAAGGGACACCTGAAAAAGAATCCACCATCGGATGTAAGAAAGGAGTCCCCTGCCATTTCTTTGTATATACTACTCCTCATTCCAATGATAGCTGGTAAGATGCTAATAATTCGCATTGGATTCTATCTCACGATGACTGTATATTTCCGTCCTTCATAAAGCTAACGAAATAATCACAGGAAATGATAATATTGGCTTTCAATATATCGTTTACGTTCGGACAATTACGTTAAAGGTCCATTCTCTCTTCGTATGTTTGTCTTTCTGTCTATCAAATTGTTTGCCTCTACGTCCCGCAACAATTTTATTTAAAAGAAACAAACACCCAAGATTTTATATACTCCATCCTTTACAGTGAAAATGCAAGTGATAAATGCTCAGAAAAAGTCACCTTCACACGTCAAGGTCGACATCTCAAAGTTTGGTGTGTACAACAGTGAACAATCTCATAATGATCCTATAAAGAATATAATATATTCAAAAAGAGCTTAACTAACTCTAAAATTGTTAAATCTACAGACTTTGTCAAGGTAATTAAATGAAAAAGGAATGCGAAAATACACGTCAAGTTCTTATTAATTATCAGAAAGCTCAGCATGACTAAGCATGATTATTTTAGATTTTGGTCACTTTCTTATAAACCTTGTCAAAGTACAATGTATTGATAGACCAAAAGATTAATTGTGCTAGCTACAATTGGCACCAACCCCAAACAGTCTATAAATTTTCATTGAACTTTATTTCAGCGCTACTATGATCACCGAAAGCGAATATGTGGCTGTGTATAAACCTTTGTCATTCACCTCTCCTGGTTTGTGTCGGTATGACGTAGTTAGTACTAACACAACTAAGACGGGGACCAGCAAAATTTGCCTAAAGCCCTGGTAAGATATACCTTACTGTAAATGTAAATGAAATTGTTGCTATGATAATCTTATCTGCAAATACAACCTGTCGTTAGGTTGAGTGCCCTCTATCGTATTTCATTTATATACATCTTTCTAGAAGCACTAGGGATTTTTAAGTAGCACGACGAATCATTTCAAAGTTTTTAATAGTAAGTTCGAATAACATCATCTGACTGATAGATGAAGTCACCCAGACTACAAATACTAATTATAAATAAAAGTTTGAGGAATATTCAGTGATATTTAAATAATAGTTTCCTGATAAGAAATGAATTATGATTTCAGTTCTTTGATTGATTGATTGATTGATTGATTATTTATTGCTTTCCGCCACACTCAACAATTTTACAGTTATCTGGTGGCGTCCAGTTTTTGTTGGTGGAGTAGAGAACCCAGATACAATGTACCTGGGAAGAGACCACCGACCTTCCGCAAGTAAACTGGCAAACTTGCTCACATAACGCCGCGGCCGAGATTCAAACACTGGACGACAGAGGTGAGAGGCATTGTGATTTTGAGCCCGATGCTCTAACCAGTCGGCCACGGAGGTGTTCTTCGATAGATTTGCATGTTGCACCACCAACTGCAGAATTACAGTTGAAATCATCGTATATATGTCAGTATAGATGAGAAAGAGGGAATGTTGATTGTGACAATCAATATACAAATAAAAGACATGATAGGAAAAAAGTGAAGATGACATAACATGATCAATAGAATGAAAACTATGAAGGGTATACAGTATACAGTAGAAGTAAGTAAGACCCCCTAGAAACATCTCAGATGGATTCAGGTGCCTAGGTGGAGTACGCATCCCTTGTTGATAGGTTACACCCGACATGAGACCCGTAAATTTATATTGCCGTGGCAGTGAGGGTTCTTTAACGTGCCAACACTTGGCGTGACACGGGACCTCCTTTTTAAAGATCATATCCGAAAGACCCGTGATTCTCACTTTCAAATGCCGGGTGTGTGGCGAAGAAGTAATCACTACCTATGTTAGCGTCTTAGGTTTGACGAGGTCATGACACGAGCAGAGCTCGAACTCACAACCTCCCGGTTATGACGCGAACACTACCACTGAGCTATCGCGACCTGTAATCAGTATGGAGAGAAAAACAACATACACTGGTGATAATGTGATATTGATACATGGATATGGAAACCTAACGATGGAGAAGCTGAAGTCATCTTCTTTGTTTTAAAGCTGAGCTGTTAGTGTGTCCACATATTTACGTGTAAGTTGCAGATGTGGCATTTTGTTTTTCAGTCTGAAGGGCGAGTCTCGCTGCTTTCTGTTAAACGTGATTGACATTCAGGATCGTAAGTCACGAGATTAGTCTGCATTTATATGATTAAATATCCAGTTATTGAATTCTCTGAAAATTAGAAATCCAGCAAATATAACATGCTATAAGAGAAAAGAAACATTTTGAAATAATATGCATTACAGAATCGTGATAAATTTATCAAGTAGTGCAGGTTATTTCCACAATTTCCATGAAATATTGTATATTTACCTTTTATACTTTTTTCAGAATGTTTATCTAAACCATGCCTGAATGATGGAGCTTGCCAAACATTACCTAATGGGGATCTTAAATGCCACTGCACAGCAAGGTTCTGGGGGAAACATTGTGAAAAAGGCACTACCATAATTTATTGTTGAAACGAAAAATAAACCAAAAAACAAAAAACAAAAAAAATAAAAAAATAAAAAAATAAAAAACAAACAAAAAAAATAAAAAAAATAAATGATGTAATCTGGTCATGACCAGGGGTCCGTGTTTTCCCATCCCTCTGATTTGTATTTTCTATAGGAATTACGAGATTGATTACTGTTAGTTATCTTAGCTTTTTCATCGAAGAAAAGGAAAAAGGAAATTTAGTGTTAAACAATCCAATTGAAATTGTTCCAAAGTTAACTGCAAATTCCTATATCATTTTCTGTTTAAATATACAGTATGTGCATATATATATATATATATATATATATATATATATATATATGACTGTTGAAAATAATATCTTTATCGCTTTCATTTGCACTAGGATTTTGTGACAGTCAGACATATTGTAAGAACGATGCTGTATGTTATAAGGCCAACAATGACGTGAAATGTCTCTGCAAACTGGGTTTCACCGGGCCCACATGTTTGTTTGGTAAATAAAATTTATGACAATATTTTCTTCTGATTTTGAGTTTTGTTTGTATGAAAATAAATGATAATTGATTTTCTTTCAGTAAAATGGAAGGACAAAAGTCTATCTTAACAAAAATGCCATTTTTTTTTCAGATGCCAACAAAAACTTCACAAGTACCAAAGACAATGGGGTTGGTTAAAATTCAAACAGTAAAATTTATATGTATTCGTATTTGAATTCAAATCGCATTTTCATTAATTTCATTTTTTGAAGGGTCATTTTACTGAAATGGCGCTGTTAGAGAGAGTGACGTGTTACCTGAATATTCCTTGTACAATTCCTTTTAGTATTACTAGAAACGTCCATCACATGTAAGATCTATTTTATAGCAATTTCGTCTCGTTTTCATTTGTCTATTTCCTGATTGTAAATTTTACGAATTCAAGTGCTGTCCGAAGAAGTGTCTTGAATAAGAAAATTCTACTATGAAAAAACAAAACAAAACGAAAAGTCAGATCCCTATCGAACACTATGTCAAAGGATATTATAAGAAACGAAAAGTAAACATCCTATCTAACCATGTCGTGATATTCTTGTAAGCCAGAGAATACCTGGAAAACAAGTTTGACAACATATCCTCCTTTGATTCTTCAGACCCACTGTAGTCTTAGGATCGATGGACAGGTCATTAGATGTTTCTGAATTCGGCATATTAACTTCACAGAAAGCTGTTCTCGGGGGTAAAATGGTTGTCACTGGATCAGAATTAGGACTGAAAACATTATGTATGGATTCGGTCAGCACACCTAGGTATGCTTGAAAATGTGATGGGTAAAATGATTGTCATTGAATTAGAACTAGCACTGAAAACGTTGTCTACATTCCGTAAACACACTTGGGTAAATATGATCTGCATTAATTTAAATAATTGAAGCTGGCTTTTGTCATTCTAGATGCTGCCAAACGTTCCAAATTTCAAAGGTTTTTTCCAGAGAATTTTCATCTTACTATTGCATGACTCTATCTTGTGATAAAAATGAATATTTCATACATTGAATATTAGTCAAATTAACAACGGTATTGTATTTCCAGAAACGGTAAAACAGAAGATGAAATTTGCTTCAAGATAAACGTTATAACAGGTTAGTAATGGATGCTCATGTTTCGTGTAAATAAGAGCGAATAAGTCTTAAAATGATGACACCAATATTCCATTTTAACTATCATATTAATTTGCCATTTCTTTCAAATTGCAAGAAATTAATTTGTGCAGTTTTAATTTCAAATGAAATTTATTATTATCTGAATAGCAAACACCCTCAAATGTATTACAATATGTTTGTTTAAATGTCTATTTCAGGAAATTATCTGAAACCTGACGGGGTAAAATTTTTGACTTTCCTTGTATATCAAAAAAAAAAAATCACTAAGATATAATGCAATTAACCTGATATAATTAAAACAAAATATTACTTAACTAATTTATCGCCTACATTATATTGAATTATAGTCTTATATATTACAATAAATAATATATATTGTATGTATATATATATATATATATATATATATATATATATATATATATATATATATTAATCTTTTGTATAGTTGGAGTCTCATTTTGTATCACCGACGTTTCCGAATGAAACAATTTTTCAATGTCAGCAACATGAACAATGCCATATCAGTTTATGGGCCAAAAACAAAATCATGGAAAAAAACTGGTAATTATATAAAGATATATGCTCATGAGTTTTGTGCAGATCTTATTTTCCTGTGCACTGGTCTAAATTTGTGTTACGTCACGTACAAATGGTGACTTCAATCATGCATAACCCTAAATGTTTTAAACTCTACCTGCAATTGGTGAAGTATCTATATGAGAGAAAAACAAACATTTATGAGATGTTAGACAAAAAAATGAATGAATACAAAACATAAGATTTGATTTCAAGCATTATTGGAAACCTAAGGTTTACCAGTCTGTCTAGCCGCCCGCGTGGCGCAGTGGTTAGAGAGTCGGGCTCAAAGATCTGATGATCCTTGAGTCGGGGGTTCGAATCCCACTGTGGGACGTGGGTGCCGGTCTTTCGGATGAGACCGTATAAACCGAGGTCCCGTGTCGCAGTAGGTGTGGCACGATAAAGATCCCTCCCTGCTCAAAGGCCCTGAGTGCCGAGCATAGGCCTAAATTTGCAGCCCTGTCACCGGTAATGGTGACAGCCGCCGGATAGCTGAAAAATTGCTCAGGCGGCTATAAACAAACAAACAAACAAACAAACCAGTCTGTCTTTTGATACACTGTCATTGGTACTGTTCGCAGAAAGCAAAATTTTTGAAGTGATAATAACGTATCAAAAACTCCTACCTAACGAACTAGAGTTACCTAATGGAATATACCTTGCACGACTCAGTAATTTTGTATATATTAATTTTCATTACATTGCTGAATTTTTTTTTATTAAAAATTCACTTTATCATACTTTTCCCTCAAGAATCTACGGTTATTGCACAATCCATGTATAGCTAATGAATGGTTTCGAAATTAGCATGGCTTGCACTGGTTGAATTCAGTAGCTGACATTAATTTTGCCATCTGATGATCGAACAATTATTCTTCATATCCATTATCTATTGCTGTTTTATATTTTCATTTCACAGTCCAGTTCTCAAAGCTGACAAAACGACAGAGGATGGTGTGTACGTGTTTCCTCAGGCTAATAGTACTCACGCACCGTGTGTATTCGATGTAGTCGTTACGGTCAACAACACCATCAGTCTTGGTATCTGTTTTTGGTTGCATAATAGTTTAGGGTGAGTTTAGATGAATTAAATGGCATTTTCAAATATTATATATTTCATTAAAATATATTTGTTTTTATATAATAATTACAAATAATACCTTTGTTTAATCTTTTCAATACAAAGGCGAGGATCAAACTGTTCACCCTGGGCTAATGATCGATCGAGGGTGAAGTTTGATCCAAGGGTGCGACAAGACTAATGATGCATAAGAACATTACTAACAAAAGTTTCTTATTCTTTCACTCTGTGAATACTGCTTAACCGGTATTCTTACTTGCACATATAGCTAAATGCTAAAATTACAGCTAGAAGGTTGAGATGAGTATTTACCAGATTTTAAAATATTCATTCACCACGAATATTTTTCGTCGAGGCAGGCTACTGACAAACAAGTTGGCGTTACAGGGATTTCAACAATCTCGTTTAAAGTCAGCATTTTCCAAATTCTATGATAGTTATAACGGTATAGTTTGCAATCACAACCTTCAATTTAGTTAAATGCTGTCTGACATGTTTCATACCAATTGTTAGACCGTTCTTGGCACACTGATTCTGAGTGCGAATTACTCCATTTACCTGATCAAGATATAGGGCTCATGGCGGGTGTGATCGGTCGACAGGGGATGGTTATTCCTCCTAGGCACCTGATCCCACCTCTGGTATATCCAGTTGTCCGTATTTGCCCAACTCTCTAATTTGTATTCCATATAGGGTTGATGAAATTGATCACTTTTCGTTATATTCGCCTTTTTCGAAAACGTTTTAACTGAAATATTACATTTAGCGAGGTAATCGTTTTGGGCATTTGGTGCGAGATAAGGTGATAATAAACAGTAATCAATCTCATAACTCTTATAAGGAATACAAAATTAAGAGGTGGTCAAGCCCAGACCTCTGGAAACACCAGAGGTGGGATCAGATGACTAGGAGGAGTAAGCATTCCCTACACCCGCCGTTAGCCATCTATCTTGATCAGGTAAACAGAATAATCCGTAGTCCAAATCAGTATGCAAAGAACGATCTAACAGTTAGTATATATGAAACTCCAGACAGCATTTCGTCTAATGACATGTTGCACTTACAAATAAGATTGTTATAACGATCATTTACGACATTATAACAATAATCCTAATTATAGAATTTATGAGATTGGTCACTTTTTGTTATCTTTGCATTTTTATCCAAGCTAAAGTAGCAGAAACTTAATTTCTGCTAACATTATACAAGCGAAATATAATGCATGTGATCTGTACATGATTGATTATATATTGATTAACGTCCCGCTCGTGAATCTTTCACCTATATGGAGACGTCACCATTACCGGTGAAGAACTCCAAAATTTAGGCCTATGCGCGGCGCTTATGGCCTTTGAGTAGGGAGGGATCTTGAACGTGCCACACCTGCTGTGACACGGGGCCTCGGTTTTGCGGTCTCATCCGAAGGACAGCCCAATTTAGTCATCTCTTGCGACAAGCAAGGGATACTGAGGATCTATTCTAACAACCCGGGTCCTCATGGGGAGATCCGTACATGAGACAACTGGTTCACATCGCTGATTAACGAATAAAAACAATTGTTCATTAATGTCTATTTCAAGTAATGCATACATTGCAGCCATATGTACATAAGTCTCCTTTTGTTTGCAGGAATATCGTCGACAAACGTTGCTATACAATTCACGTTGTACGGAAAGCATCAGGTACATTTACGTATATGTATTAACAGTCAAAATGACAACAGTGGTTGCCTAAGCATATTGTCAATGATGGCATTAGTGACTGGGTAAACACATAGTCAAAAGTGGTAACTGTGATCGACTAAACACAGTCAGAATTGAAATCAAGCCGGCTAAACACATATTAAAAATAACGACATTGACCGAATAAATGCACAAATCTACAGCGACTCACTAATCCAATCAAATAAGAGCAGCGACCAATGGAAACGCACAGTCAAAATTGACAAAAGCGAGTGGCTTAACGCAATCAAAATCAACGGTGATTACCGACAGAACAGTCAAATTTTACAAGTTTGACGGAATGCACGTTCGTAAAATTTGAAAATATCGACCGGTTAAATGAATGATCAAACAAAATATTGATCACTTAATGTAGTGTTGACAACATTGACTGGATAAAAACACAGTTAAAATTGCGCTAATCATATAAAGTATTGTTCTGTGATCAGTTTATAAGATACGTTAATGTTCCATTCGCAAACTCATAATTGTTCAATGAAACATGTTTTCTAGCTCAACAACATATTATTCAATTACATTACCAGTATATGATATCAGAATGTAAAATAACATGCGGCATTTAATCATCTTTCTTACAATATAAAACATAAACGGTACAAATTTTGATGCATCAGATGCGCATTTCGACAAATAATATCTCTTCAGTGATGCACAAGTCAAACATGTTGGAAATTCCAAATAAGAACAAACTTGGAAGAGCTGAAAAAACCAAAAATATCAAACAGTGGAGCCAAATCCGGAAAAGGATAAGAGCAATGCATGAGGGAGATAATCCTTAATCTTGAAATGAATTTCTTAATTTTACCACAGCAAATTTTTATCCGTAATTCATGCTAGTACTGAAGTACTTAGCAACTGGGCTGGTGAATACCCTTGGAGACTAACAGTCCACCAACAATCTATTTATGCTGTTGCATATATTAATGCAACGAAAATGAAAATAAAGCCAAAACACATTTCGCTGCATGCATCAGATTATTATTATTATTACGTCCCTCTATTCGGAGGAAGGCGTTGACGTGTTTTATAAAACTGTATGCAGAAGATTAATGTTTTAATATCTGGTATTCACTGAAAGCTATCTATTTGACGTGATCTGTGATGTCCGCGTTAGTCATGAAATGTGTCTATTTGGACTTGTCGTGTATATTAATTTATTGAACTAATACTTCAGTGAGAGGCATCTGTTCGGGTGTTTATTGTTACAACGACGGGTTCTGTGATGGACGAATGATGACTGCAAATTGTAGGTGTAGATCTGGATTTTCTGGCCAAAATTGCTCAACAGGTAACTTAATTTTGATTATTTCATAGACGAAATACATATAATGGGGACATATGGAATTTGGAAGTTTGATTTTTTTCATGTATGTTCCATGTGAACTTGATTATATATAAGGCAATGATCACCGATGCTCAAGCTTTTAGAAAATAAAAGGAATAAAGATATTTCTTGAAAAACTCTAGTCAAAAAACATAAAATTTTCTATAAATTATCCATTTAACATTTGTCAACTTAAGAAATATTACATTATCGAAAGAAACGGTAAAATTGAATTTAAAAAACACGAGTAATATTCTACAAGATTAATATCTTCCAGTATCACATACATTCATTAAAAGCCAGTGAAAGTTAACATAGTAATTGACAAGAAGTTAATGTACAGTGATCAACACAGGGTGAAATCTTCCCTTCAGTGAACAGAAAGGTGACTGAATGATAACTGAATCATCACTGATTAAGTACTTTTCAGTCAACTTTCAGTTACCATTCCGTTATCATTCACCTCAGTGACCATTCAGTAAGGTTTTAGTGACTATTCAGTTAGGTTTCAGTGACTTTTCAGTGACTATTCAGTCAGTTTTTCAGTGACCATTCATTCAGGTTTCCATGACCTTTCAGTCGAGTCTCAGTGACCATTCAGTCAAGTTTCAGTGACTATTTAATCAGTTTTCCGTGACCACTCAATCAGGTTTAAGTAACCTTTCTGTCAGGTGTTAGTCCATTAAACCAGGTTTAAGCAATCGTTCATTTAGGTTTCAGTGAAATTGTAATAACTAGTCTTTTATGTATGTAGATGACTATTAAGCCATATAGTAAGCCAGAAATCTTTCTGTATTTGTTTACCTAAATTATGTTGACATTTCTGAGTCTATTCTTGTCTCTTTCACTAATTGTTTTTTGTTTTTTTGTTTCAATGACATATGGTTTAATTCATTAAGCAGTTTGTTCTTCTCTAGTTACATATAAATGACCATCCAGAAATTTTTCTATAATTGTTTACCTACATTTGTGTAACTTTCAAATTTCAGTCATACACGCTACCTCAGAATTCATTTCGTGAATGTTCAAAAAATCCCAGTAAACGATTTGTTGGTATCACTGCTCACACAAATAACTTTCATAGATTATCTAACTATGCTGCATGACAAATCAAAACCAATACACATAATGAAATTTCAAGCAATATTTATTTATTCCTTTTTGATTGGAGCAAAATATTGTTCACTTTTCTTAAACATAGCTAAACAGTTTTTCCGTCAGTTACATTATTGTAAGTTCATTTTCATCGCATTCTGTATTCAAATTCTTCTGACGAAATTTTGGTAGGTATCACTTCCTGAATGGATTTATTTATGGGACATGCCCTGTAATCAGTCATCATCCAATGTTTGCAGAGTCATATTCAGTAAATCTTGAAGTTCTCTATAAAAAAGAGAATATGAAATGAATATCTGTATAGCTATATAACACCACCAAACAGATGATTCTCTCTCTCTCTCTCTCTCTCTCTCTCTCTCACACACACACACACACACACACACACACACACACACACACACCGCCCGAAAACCTGATCTTGTAGAATTCACTATTTCTGAAGACAATGACATGTTTCATTTGCTTATACTAAGGCCTAAAATATAGTATCTTTACAACTGAAAATGCATTCAAGTACATATAATTTTTCAAATTCATTTCTATCAAACTCGGAGGGAAGTGGGGGATTCCCTCCTCTCCCCCTCCTACGCACGATATATATATATATATATATATATATATATATATATATATATATATATTTATCTATCTATATATATATATATATATATATATATATATATATATATTCTCTATTTACAATGTTTACTTAAAAGAATGAAAAAAGTAGAGTAATGATGAGGATCGCATCGTATAACATTTGTTAGCAAGGCGATTTCCTTAAATTTTAAATAAATAATCTCCATGAAGCATTGCTTCAATTCCGTTCCATTATTGTAGAGAATCTTAATCGTCGACAAATCTAAAGACTAATATTTCAACATTCGCATGTAGCCAAGAATTTGAGACATGTTTAGACCCCCTCCTCACTCCACCTGTATTTGATTGGGTAAATATAGATTGAAATAAATCCAACTAAAGATCAGAACTATAATCTCTCTGATATAGTATATTTTTGTTGTTTTCTTTTGTCTTTGTTTGTTCGTAAAGATCAATAGCGACCGACGAATGTGTATTATACACATTACTAACGCGGAAATGTCCGGACGCATTCGCAAACTGAATAATCAAAGTCGAACTCCGTCAACATCAAAGAAAAAACTAAGCCTGACGGAATAACAAATAAACATCAAAAGAAAACAGTGTCTAACTGAATAAACAAATAAACATCAAACGAAAATCGAGTCTGACTGAATAAACAAATAAACATAGAAAGGTTCCAAATATAATATTTGCAATTTTGAATTTCTTTTGCCATTTATAAAGAACTACCCAGTCATTAGCAGAAACCGGTTGAAATTGTTGCTATTGTTGTATAAAAACAAACAAACAAAACAACAAACAAAAATTAAAAAAAAAAAAAAAAAAAAAAAAAAAAAAAAAAAAAAAAAAAAACAAGAAAAAGAAGAAGAAAAAAAGAACACAACAAAAACACTGATACTTTATGTAATTGTTTCATTATATTCAATATTGATACGCGCATTTAATCAGTGTGATGAAATATGTTGTACGCAATTATTTACTTGCTTACAATTTATTTTATTTTGATCCGTATAAAAAGTACGATCTATTTAAATGATACCCTAAATAATACGAAAGATCAATACAGGGATTTAAATGTTATTAACGTGATATCGGCATTAGCGATCTCTGGTGGTCGTAAAACGATAGGATATTAAGTGGGGATTTGTTGTCCATCCATAATCTATATTTCCCGTTATCTATTACCGGGTATATTGAAAATTACAATCTTATGTCCTGATTTTGTGATATAAAACAAATTCTCATTAAAGAAAATATTTTGCATATTTATTATTATATGCAGTTATACTTGGAATAAATATATAAGTTTATGAACACCTCTTTTATTTTGATATCTAAACTTTTATAAGAAATTCTTTAATATAGCAATATGTAGTTCTTACGCGACATAGTCCTTCAGCCTTCTTTTGACAAATGACCAGTAGAGTCTGTTTTCCCAAAGGCGCCCAACAGAAGGGCTTTGATGTTCCCGCGCATTATACTGAGTGAATGGTCACTGAAATGTGCTTGCTATTCAGTCGATTGAAATAACACTGAAATGTCACTGAATGTTACCTTTCAGTTTTAGCTGAAAGGTCTCAATTTTTCCTGTGCAATAAAAAAAGATAGCCAATATTGATCAATTTCAAAAATTCTATAAAGAATACAATTCAAAGACAGGATAAACACGAACTCTTGGACACACCAGAGGTGTTATCAAGGGCCTAGAAGGAATAAGCATCCCCTGCTGATCTGTCACACCTGTGGTGAGCTTCAATATATCTAAGGAAAATGGAATAACTCTTAGTCCGATCACATTTTTAAAAAAAATAATCATTAGTAATATCTCATAAATTATAATGAAAAAATAAGTGAAAGCAGTGCAAACACGAATTATTTGGCAAAATTATGATTAACGCTTCTTTGTATGACAATGTATAAACAGAGAATTCATATTCAATGCAGCCATAGTTATATCCCTTGGTTAACCGCCAAAGCCTCTCATATTTGAATCTCGTAAAATAAGTACACAATATATCACAGTATCATTTTACATGTTACGTCCCAGATACAATGCTAAACTCAAAAGCAACACAAGCGCCTTCGCGACATTTTGAAATCCGTAAAGTGTATTTTTAATACGAACCATGTACTTGTTCTCCCTCTTTAAAAACACATAATAAACGTTGATTTACTTGTACCAAATTACCTTATGAAATACAAAATTGTGATATTGTAGATGTTGGAGAAGTTCAAGGAAATATGAATTATTCTCCTGGAGGCGTAAGTTGGAAAATGTTTAATAAATTCATTGTCATCATTACAACAAGATTATAGAAAGATTGTATTCATTATTTATTTAGCTAACCTGAGCTGTAAGCTTAGAATGACAATGCCGATTACATTTTGAAAGATTCCGTCTGTTTTAAATTTTCCGTCTATTTTATTTTATTTTGACAATCAGTAGACAAGAATAATGATCTTTTATACGATATCTACCAAGATACAATGTTAACATTGAGAAAATAATTGCTCACTGATTGAAAATAATGGTGTCTTATATCATTTTAGCCTTTATTCGGGGATGTGATGTTGCCAAAATTGATAAAATGTCCCCTATCAAAAGTTTGTGTCATCCAGTTTACAGTATCCAATATTGACCAGTAAGTTGTACTTTATGTCGACCAGTATTTTCACTGTATTTTTGAACAAAAGATGAAGAGAAAGATGTGTGCACAATTCTACTGATTTCGGGAATTGTCAAAATACGTATACTCACTGTGTTCCTCTTTTCCTAACACAATTCTGTTATCTCTTTCAGATTTAATATAACGTCGAATGGGACACACATCGACACGAAAAATTTAACATCTTCTAAACTCGGAGGTTCACGTGACTTTTCGGGGAAAGCTATAGTAATTCACAAAAGGACAGGAACAGACAATTTCTGTCTATTCCTATCCTCTACAGCGGGGTAAGTATCTTACCGAAATAACCATGATTATTTTTCTTCTCAAAATTGAACAATTCAATCAAATGATGTCACTGTCAGACTCTGTCCCATAGAACTGTTTACGAATTACAATTTTGTATACCTGTATGTTTTTCGTTACAGTGACGTATATGACGATACTTGTTGCCAAATCGTGACAGACCCATGTACGTTGATAAAGTTGTTTTGTTGTTGACATTGGTACATCAATGAGAAAGTAAAAATAAACAGTGATCAATCTTATATATGCAAGAACAAAGTACAAAATTCACTTAATTTTCATAAAGAGAAATGCATCCGTTTCCATCTCTGGTATATCCAGTTTAGCCTACTTTCAACTGTGAATCCCATCTAGGATTTATGAGATTGATCATTGTTCGTCATCTTCAATTTTTCATCACAGATAGATAGATATTGTCATTCTCATGATTATATTGTAGTTATATTCGGTGTTTTCTTGCACATATTGATAAATTAGTTTAAAAGAGATATGTAGTAAAATTTTGCTACAATTCTGCTGATTTATATTCGCGAAATTTAATTGATGGTGTTATTGAAGAATAAATGACCACATATTCGTAGTGGGGTAAGAACATGTATTTCAACGTGCACTTGATATGTCAATGAAATTACCTAATACATTCAGTTATTCCAATAAAACAGAACAAGTTTACCCTCCCCAAAAATATTTATGATTTTGCAATAGAATAAAAAAATAACCAAAGAAAAGAATTTGATAGCTAAAATGTTTACGATGTCATAACAATGAACAACAATGAAACCCAAGCTATCTCACTTACATTCTTGAATAGGAATGATTTGTATAAATCTTGTATACATCTTATTGTTATATATTTCCACTGCAGCCTCAGCAACAGATTCAACAGATGATGGCCAGGTAAAAATCCTGTTAACCTGAAATAAAAAATCTTCTTTTTCTCTCAATCATTAGTATTATTAATATCTTTATTTCACTTATGTTTTTTCTGTATAACACTCTTATAGCCACATTTCATCGTTCCGTCACCCAATAATGGATCCGAATTCAGCTGTACACCAGGAAAGCCATGTCATATGACTCTTTCTCTGAATAAAGGAAGTAACATGAAATGGTGAGTATCATTAAATTCTTCTGATATTTCACCTCTTTCATATATCAATTTAATTTCCCAATTTGCGAATTCAGTTAATTATTAATGTTTTCACTGAACGAAGTGCTAATGCTAAAACTAAAATTTTACCTGTAATGTTTCTAGTGTTCTCCTCGAAAATTAGTATAACTCCTGTTTTGCGTAAAAGAAACTAAGGGATCACAAAATGAAAAAAAAATATCAGGACACAGATTTCAAATTAATGATGAGGGTAATAAACTCTATACATTTCAATTTATCATTATTAGTGCACGTTTATATAGCGCTTTATCTAATCAAGACAAATACCCTAAAGCAATAACACAAACGAACTGAAGGAACAATAAATACATAAAAAGGACGTAAAATATACTGAAAGGATAAAGAAACACAAGTTTTGCATTGGAACTTGATATTTGTCACTTGTGTAAAGGATTATACATGTTGCGATATGCATCATCAACATGGATTTTTCCGGAACACGTGGAAAAATATTCATGTCTGTATCACAAAGGATTCAGCTGTCACAAAGTCCAAGTGATGTAACCCCGATTGTCCTGAAACTCAAGTTGGTTGGCCACTGAAGACATCAGTATTTGGTGTGTCTTCCTCGTGCCAGTTGGACTGCCCTGATCCGTCTGTGCATAGAATTCATGATCACTCTAATCGGAACTGCATTCCACTCCTCTGTCAGAGCTACTGCGAGCTGAGCAAACGTGTGTGGACGATTGGGACGGTTTCTCACTATTCTGTCGAGTTCGTCCCAAAGGTGTTCAATTGGGGACAAGTCGGGGCTATAGGGAGGTCAATCGAGAGGGATAATGTTGTTTGCAGCCAAAAAGTCCCGACAGATTATTGCGACATGGGGCCTGGCGTTATCCTGTTGAAAGGTCAGATTGTGCTGCTGGACGAAGGGAACTGCGCATGGCTGGACGACCTCACCCATGTATCTGACAGCAGTCAGATTCTCAACGATGACAATGAGGGGCGTCTTTAGTCCATGGGAGATCCCTCCCCAAACCATCACTGATCCTCCTCCGAATCTGTCCTTCTCCACAATGCAAGCATCATGGAAGCGTTCTCCAGGTCGGCGATAGACACGATGGCGGTCGTCGGCTCGAAACAGGGCGAATCTTGATTCATCTGTGAACAGCACCCGTCACCACCGTTTCATGGTGAAGCGCCGTGGAGCATGTGCGTTTGTCCAGTTCATTCGACGAAGTCGGCGTTGGGGAGTCAGGCGTGGCCCAACGTGTGGTTGAAGAGCTCTCAGATTTCTTTCTTTCAGTCGATTCCGCACGGTTTTCGGATGGATTGGGCGATTGTGGACACCCAGGGTGTTGGCTGCGGTTTCTGATGCAGTGAGATGTCGATTGCGCAAGTGTGACAGTTGAATAAATCTGTCCTGACGTTGGGTCGTCACACGTGGTCGTCGCGATCGAGGCCGATCTTGGAGTCTTCCAGTGGCTTGCAGACGCTGAATAAGGCGGGAAATCGTCGATTCATGCACTCCTAGGCGCTGGGCAACACGTCTCTGCGACTGGCCTTGCATAAGGAAGGCAAGAGCACGAACTCTCTCTACTTCATTTAACCGTGGCATTCTTGGTTTTGCAGAAATGGCGTTATGAATGATGGAGAAAGGCTTGTGTTTGTCCAGCGCACACTGTGTGATCACTTTCAGACAGTTCAGGCAATTCATTGGCTCAGCGCACGTGCATGGCGCTATTTTCGCCTCGACCCATTTTACTCACTGTTTGTCACGGTTCATCGAATCTCATCCTGCAGCAATAATGGGACTGCTTTAGCAAACCATTTCTCGCAGTTACAACATTTGCTGACTTTGTGGGATCAAATGGTAGCAAAATGAAAAACCTGCGTTTCTTAATCCCTTCAGTATAATACTAAAACTGAAACCTGAGGTAAAATAGTAACTAAGAGTAGATAAAACAATATAAGCTGTATCTGTGTTGTGTTCTGAGTTTTGTTTGTTTATTTTGGTGGGGGTTTTTTTGGTGGGGGTTGTTTGTTTATTTTAATTCTGGGTTTTTTGTTTGGTTTGGTTTTTTTTTGGTAAAATTAGCTCTTTACATAAAGAAATTACCGAATTCCAGATTAAATGCAAGTTTAAAAAGATGTTTTAAGTTTATTTTTAAAAGCCACTATTAAACCTTCGAAACGAAGATCCAGCAGGAGGAAGTTCCACAGAGTTGATGAAGAAACATCGAACCGTTTTTCACCATTCATCAATTACAAGGGTCATTCTGTCCTGTTCTTCTGTTTCAAAATTCTATCTTTCTTGGTAGTCTCTCAAAGCCGAGGATGACAACTTTTGTTTCATTAGTTGGAGTGCATGTGGTTCCGGAGGCCGAAGGCAGAAGCATAGATGCGATTGCAGGAGGCGCATGGGATACCGGTCCTCGTTGCAGGATTGGCGGCAGCTTGGTAGTGGCGCTCACGAGCAGCGGTGAAATGTTGGCAGAAGTCCTCTTCGAAATTAGCAAGTGCTGTTTTGATCAAGGAACGCCAGCCGGTTTTGTCTGAGGCAGCATCGTCAAGCTATCTGGGCGGAAGGTCGGCCCAGTTGCAGTACATCTTGACATTGTCCTTGTACATTTTCTTTGGTCGATCCTGATTGCGGCTGCCTGTCATCAGCTCACTATACAACAGCTGTCTGGGAATCTTGAACCCATCCATGCGGATTAAGTGGCCAGTCAAGCGTAGTTGTGCCGGAAGCGCCTTTGCCTCAGTACATGTGGAGTTCGCCATGTCAGATACCTGCAGGTGGAAAGTTCTCTCCTGCCATCGGATCTGTGTGATGCGGCTGTGGGGGCACACGTGGAGTTGTTCTAACAGCTTGATATGACTGTGGTAGAGAGTCCATGTCTCTCACCCTTACAGTACAGAGGAAAGCACAACTGTGTTGCACACTATCAGCTTAATGGACAAACGGATGTCTTTGTGCTACAACACTCTGGAGCGGAATCTTCCCATTGCCTGTCTGGCTTTCTCGATCTGGGCTATGATTTCCTTGTCTTGGGAGATATGGTGCTTCCTAGGTATTTGACGGCGTTCACGTTCTTCAATTGAGTGTCGTCGATGGTAATGCACAGCAGCTGAGGCTCGCTCATCGGTACAGGCTGAGCAGAACTTTGGTCTTTACCAAGCTGATTGTCAGACCAAATGGCTTTGTCGTCACGGATAATTTGTCAACGATCGTCTGTCGGTGTTTCTATTAATGGGACATCAGGGCGCAGCGGTCGACAAACAGTGCATCGGTGAGTAGTTCTTGAATATCTTTGTTTTCGCTGCATTGGTGGCGAAGGTCGAACAATGAGCCGTGCAAGCACTATTGGACACATATACCAAAGTCAAGGACTCTGATAGCATACAATAGCACCTGAGTGAAAAGAAATTAACAGCACCAAGGTGGCGACACAGCCTTGTTTCACACCGTTGGGAATGTTGAATTTCTCCGATAGACATCCATTTGATAATAATTCTCCTATCATATCATCATGGAACAGCTGGATAAGTTTGATGAACTTCCTCGGGCAGCCTAATTCCCTAGGATAACTCACAGTGCCTCTCTGTTGACCGTGTCGAACGCCTTCGTCAGATCTATGAAGACAGATTAGTGGCCCAATGTCTGTTGGAGGAACTTCTCTTATGCCTTACGGTGAAGATCATGTTGATGGTGGATCTTTCAGGAAACCACATTGGAACTCTGGGAGGTTCTGTACGGAGATGGCTCAATATGAAAAGAACATGACAAGCCTCTCCACTAGAAGTACTATCCCTCCATGACGCCTCTTGCACTCAGAATTCTATACACTAATACAAACTGTCAAAAGATTGAATACTTGCTCCTCTCAGACATCTGATCCCACCTCTAATGTTTCTATGGATCTGTATTCGCCCGACTCTCTCTTTGGATTCATTAACTTGTTAAATGAAAAGTTGAAGATAACGAACAGCGATCATTCTCATAAATCCAATATGGAATAAAAATGAGAAAGTTAGGCAAAAACGGACCCCTGAATATACCAGAGGTGGGATCAGGTGCCTAGGATGAGTAAGCATCCTATGTTGACTAGTCACACCCCACCCGCCTTGAGACCAATATATTGATCAGATAAATGGAGTAACCTGTAGTCAGAATCAGTGTGCCAAGAACGGCCTGACAATTCATATGAAGCACGTTAGACAACATTTAGCCCAATGAAAGTTCATTTTGTATTTTGTCATCAAAAATACTTACAAAAATTGTAGAGTACAGCCCATATTATTCATGTTTAGTACATATATTCACTAATATGTCATTATTTCAGCCCTAATATTAAACTCAAATGACGCTACAAGTCTTGTATTTTCATTATTTCAGCCCAGAAATTAAACACAGATCGGGAAATGATGCACTGGTTCATATCTTCCAGTCTGTTTCTTCTGTTTCAACCGAAGAATGTGATATAGACATATGGTTTGGTTCATCTGCTACAGACAGTGGGAACAGCAGGGAACACTGTTTTCAGGGATATTTATCTGGGTAACTTTTTCTCTTTCGTTGTAGCTCAGTGAATAAAGTACATGTATCAGGACACTGATCTGCAGATACCCAGTTCTATTTGTTCATCATCAAGATATAGGGCTTTCGGAAGGTGTGACCAGGTCAGCGGGGATGCTTACTCCTCTTAGGCACCTGATTCCCACTTCTGTTGTGTCCAGGGGTCTGTATTTGCCCTACTCTTAATTTTGTATTCTAATAGGATAAATGAGATGAATACTAGTCAACTCGGCCCTGGGTAAACTCGGCACCAGGGAGAGTTAATTCGGCACTTTGTGAACTCAGAACTTGGTTAATTCGACACTCGCTTTTATGAATTGATGAATAATATGTGTAATGAGCAACATTTTAGATTTTCGTCACATTTTAGTATAATATACAATGTTTATTTAAAGACTCATTTTTCTCGCTGGGTTTTCAATAAGCACAATCACCCGGCGAAATCAAACTTTGTCAGCTCAAATGCCCTTTGGTGTGATGCACAACATGAATGCCAATCACACCATAACAATATTTTAAGATCTGTCCTACTTAACACAAAATCGATGTTTATTCAATTACTAAAGTAACGTGCTATTCTGGGTCAAATGCATAGTTTATATAATTCTACCGTAAACAATTAGCGTTTCGCTTTATCAGTGCATCGTTCGTGCATGTAGCCTTGCTATTGACTCGATAAATTTCAAAGAGAATATCCATGGAAAATCAGAAGAAAATGTTTTATGTCACCACATTTGTGAAGGTAGAATATCTTTTGTTCATTCTGTTATGGATCAGAATACGCCTGAAATACCAGGAAATACCAACGACAAAACAGTTAAAAGATTTTTAAAAAATATTTACAGTTACTGTATCTACATTTAAATATATCAATGAAATAAAACCCCATTAATCAAAGTTTATAATACAGCGTTTGTTTGCTCGGCGCTGAGCTAATTTCCCGTACAAAAATATAAGTCTGTTGTAGCTCTGTGGAAATATGCCGTTAAATTTAGTGCCCAATAGTATGATATCCAATGTAATTTTGTAGAGTGCTGGTAACCACAAAATCTGTCTATCCTGAAACATAATTCTGACAAAATCTTTTTCAAGAAAGGTTTACTTATTTACCGTAGCAAAACAAAAAAAACAAAACAAAACAAAAAAACAAAACAGAACTTCCAGAGTTTTATCTACATCAACCTGTGTCCGTGAACGATTATCGAGTTCACATGTACTGCGCAACAAGTAATGAACATGATTAAATACTTAGACATGAGTAAAAATACTACTGGGAAGTTACTGGAACAATAAGACGATAAACACTTCTTAACTATGATATTTCCCATTTTATGTTTCAGAGTTCTAGGAGAGATAAGGTGCTATAAAGTTCATTTTGAGCCTCATGGTAAGAGAGAACTTTCGATACCAAAAGCGATCTGATGATGTTGTTTTGATATGGTAATTTGAATCCGCATAAGATTATATGTTACACATCAGAACTTGTTCTCAGATATATTTTATTCTGTTGTTGAATGATTTACATATAGCATGGTAGTATTTAACGCACAATATTCTGTAAACCAAATCAACAACAAGCTCTGTTAGCGATAAACACCCCACGTCTGACAAAATTTGCTTGTTCTCAGTGAAAAATATTCAAGAAACCCGAACATTCGTAAAGGTCATATGAAACGATATTCTGATGAAATTAAGCTAAGCGTGGGAATTTCTTTAATCAAGGTTATTAAACCAAAAAAAAATCATTATAATTATTTTTTCAATGCAAGATAACGTCATAACAACTGATCAAATGTACTCGATCACAAAAAAGATCTTTGGTGATCGCGGCTTATCTTCCTTGCCGATGACGTCAGAAGGACTCATTGTGATGTAAACAATAGTTTGCATAACTAAGTATAAAGGGGGTGGCCATGTACCTCTTCTCAAGGGATTCCAAATTATGACAAACATGGGTATAAAATATCCGATGCGATGGATTTATTGCCTCGAACTCTGCACTTCAGTACATCCGTCGGCAGCCAAACAATGTGAACACAAATAGATCAGTTTCAGACTCTGTGCCGATCCTTTTGGATTTTCCAAAGACTGATATAGATCAAGTAGAAAGTCAACCACTTAGTTAAAGCGAAGAGCTCTGGAAGTATGTATTACACAAAAGCACACTCCATCAATGAATGTGAATTCTGAATAAATCTACACAAAATTATATTCGATTTTCTTATTTAATCTACATTACAAACTCTATCAGTCACCAATATTCGTATAGTTTCCTGTTTATGAATATTACAATATATGTAATATAGCTACATTCGCAACTGAAAAGTATGCAACTTTTATTTATTATTTTAATCAAAATTATAACATTTATAATATATTAGTAAAATTAAATTTGTAAATAAACCTTAGCTTTCATTCTGAAATTCAAATATAAGAAAATCATGAGGTATCATTCAGAAACTATAACTTGTACTCCATACACTATATCAGTACTGATAATTGAACATATATATTTCTTCAATACCAATAATTTCATCATCTTTTATTATTAAAAATAATATTTGAAGAGCGGGAAAGTAAAAACAATACATGCTATAGAATTAAACACATTTTTAAAGAAATAACTTTGAATATAGTCCTATGAAAATACAGAATTAAACTACCCTCCCTCCCTCGATTATTTAAATACAGAACGATTTGTGAATTTTACATTTTTGGGACACACGACGAAATACCAGCTAATTATGAGGAACCATGCGACAGTACAACAAATGATATCCATGATGATGCATTTGCCACATTTAGGGTACTCTACACCTACAACTTGTGGTACAAGAATATTTTAGCGCAACTTTATTTGTGGTTATTCCTATCAAAAAGGAAATGGGATTACCATTACAGTTTTTAGACATTTTTTAAAACGATGAATTATAGATAAAATGTACACAAGTTCATAAGACTTTTAATCTTTTCAAAACACAATACTTAAACTTATCTGATAGCATAAGGGTTTTGAAATCCGCAAGCTCTTCTTCAAGATCATCCTCTAATGAAGATGGCTATTCGCTTAACGTGCAGTGCATCATTCCTGACTGATTTAAAATGATATGGTTGAACCCCAAAATTGGGCAGTTCGTCATAAAACAGAAAGTGGTCCATATCCATTGAATTAGTGCGAGATTTCGTTAAGCATATGGTGTACAATATACACTATTTCCGTTGCGTTATTTACAAGGATGGGTCGTTGTGACGTTACGAACACACAGAATCAAGAACGATTAGCGGGTAACAAATTTATTCTATGTACAAGTCTTTTCAATGCAAAGACAATATTTTTATTAAACGCTATTTAGCTTTCATTCATACCTATCTTTATGTTTATAAAATAAAATACCACTGTTAGAAATCGTTTCATATGACCAAATGACAGCATTGCTTCCGCACGAAAACTTGTTCTGTAGTAATGGCTGATTTCTCCACTGTTGTTTCCTTGAATTTTTCAGTTCGACCACCTCCTCCTACCACAACACAAGGTATGCAAATGGGTAGCACAGCTAGTAATGATGCAACGACACAAGCGACCGGTGGTACCAGTGATCAATCAGCCACAGGAACAACACAAGGATCTGGTACCAATAGTGCTGGTCAAGTTGTTACGACACAAGGGTCTAGTACCAATAGTGCTGGTCAAGTTGTTACGACACAAGGATCTGGTACCAATAGTGCTGGTCAAGTTGTTACGACACAAGGATCTGGTACCAATAGTGCTGGTCAAGTTGTTACGACACAAGGATCTGGTACCAATAGTGCTGGTCAAGTTGTTACGACACAAGGGTCTGGTACCAATAGTGCTGGTCAAGTTGTTACGACACAAGGATCTGGTACCAATAGTGCTGGTCAAGTTGTTACGACACAAGGATCTGGTACCAATAGTGCTGGTCAAGTTGTTACGACACAAGGGTCTAGTACCAATAGTGCTGGTAAAATTGTTACGACACAAGGGTCTGGTACCAATAGTGCTGGTCAAGTTGTTACGACACAAGGGTCTGGTACCAATAGTGCTGGTCAAGTTGTTACGACACAAGGATCTGGTATCAATAGTGCTGGTCAAGTTGTTACGACACAAGGGTCTGGTACCAATAGTGCTGGTCAAGTTGCTACGACACAAGGATCTGGTACCAATATTGGTGGACAATCTTCATCAAGCAATGTCACTCAACTGGTATCAAGAGAAGCCCCTAGCGCCTTAACAGTAACATCAGGTACAGGGAGTTTCATAATATATGTTACATTTTTATGTATAATTTGAAAAACTCAGGTAATAGATAAAGAAAACGGGTTTTTTTTGTTTGTTTTGTTTGGTTTTTTTTCATTTTGATATATTTACCCATTAGATTCATTGTGAATAATACTGAACCTAATTGTCAAGCATTAGCGGACATCTGAATCATTAATGAAAATTTAGAAAATTTCTAAATTGAGCTAAATTGAATTATCTTTAGCCTGTAAAATTTCACAAGGTTAAATGCTCTATATGCCGCTATCTCTTACAACAAGGGAAAGTCGTTTTTTTTTTAAATTTTCACGACATTGTCATACATTTCTGCTGAAACTCTCCTGATGTTAATATTCCTTTTGAGTCACCCAGTGTCTGTGGTTTTGGGTTGTATACTCTGTCGTTTAAGAAACCCCAAAGAAAAAATTCCAAAGGGTTTAGATCTGGTGAATGTTCTTTCCGTTTTGTACGATATTAATCTATCCCCAAATGTCTCCTTCAGCCAATTGAAAACAGCAAACGATGTGTGGGGTGTTGCTCCATCTTGTTGAAACCAAACAGTTTGTAAATCCTCAGATTTTCTTCACAAGGCAGGCATACATTTGGTTCTCAATAGGCGGAGGTAGCGCTCAGAGTTCACAGTAGTTGTTTCACCATTTTATTCAATAAAAAAAGAAGGGTCTAATAGCTCCTTCGCCACGTAATACAACCCGTACTGTCACCTTTTGTGAATGAAGAGGTTTTTCATGGTGAAAAGTGGGTTTTTCTGTTGACCAGTATAGCACATTTTGCTTCGTCACTTCACAGTCTAAGTAAAAATGTGCCTCATCTGAGAACCAAATTTTCTGGAAAACGTCATTTCCACGTTGAAGTAACCATCTTGCGAAATCAAGTCGGTGTTAGATATCCGAGTCCATAAGGTGCTGCATTATTGAAAGCTTATAAGGTGTCAATTTCATGTCATATTCCAATGTACTCTACTCACTGGAAATACTGGTGTTTTCAGCATTAATTTCCGCAAACATCTGTCTGACACATTTCTTAGGAGTATCAGTTAATAAAATCTCCACTTCACAGATACAATCATCAGTTCTTGAAGTCCTTGATCTTCCCGAATTGCCATGTCGTCTATCACATACTGTCCCTGTCCTCTCAAACTTTATTACTAACCTTCTGATGAGCATTCTAGAAAGCTTTTTTTTCCTTTGGCATATTTTCCTTTATTAACTTCTGATAATCAGTTAAATCCATTTTAAAATATATTCAAACATCAGCATTTATGTCACAATTAACAATGATGACGCCATGATTTCCCGAACTTTTTTCATAAGTTCAAAAACGTATGATTTTAGGTTTAAAATGATATAAAGTTTGTGTAAAAAGCATGAGAACTTGCAAAAATATTTTAATTCCAAAATCTAACATATATTATGAAACATCCTGTATATCTACAGGCAACAATCAATCTCCAACAACTAACAGAGACCCAACAATCGTTTCCAGTCACTGTGATATAAAGAAAGGTACGGTAACTTTCCTTCGCTGTATAATGTTTGTTTTGGAGCAAAAACAGCATCAAATTAATTTTCTTTATTTTTCTTTCTTTTTCAGTCAACGAAAAAGCTGTAAGTTATTTATACACATACTTTCCGTTATTTATTCTCTATGAAATATTTACGCAGTTTGCAACAATCAAGGTAACAATGTAAGAATAAAACATACAAATTTAGGTACCTTTGTTCAGAATGTTTTAAATCGTGTTATGATTTTGGATTATTTACGTAAAGGGAGATAAAGTTGATATCAATGAACAGAAATGTGGAAAGGATGAGTGTTGTAAGCCCTTTCTATCGAGTGTATTCTATATGTCTTACGCTATAACTGGTCTAACGATAGAATGTGCAGTTTCCAGTTTCATATAATCATTTAAACAAAAGACGCGTCTACTTTATAAGTCCAGATGTATTTTTACAGATCTTCATAAAGCATAACTCAAGGAAAACATTGATTGATTGTTTATTGTTTAACGTCCTTCTCAAGAATCTTTCACTCATATCAAGACATCACCATTGTCAGTGAAGGGCTGCAAAAGTTTTGCCTATGGTCGGCTCTTATGGCCTTTGAGCAGGGAGGGATCTTTATGGTGCCACACCTGCTGTGACACGGCGCCTCGGTTTTTGCGGTCTCATACGAAGGACCATAACGCAAAACATTGAACTATGAATACTGCACTAAGGTACAATGAAAGATTGGCTGTTGTACATAGCTGAATCGATTGATTCAAGTGATTGCTTCTTAACCGAGAAGCTCCTTTTTAATTCTTGAAACGGTTGTCGCGCCAAACCTAGGGCGATTAACATAGGTAGGGAGTTCCATCACTACGTACCCGACATAGCATTAATACTGCGAGTCCTTCGGATATGATACATATTAAAGACGCAGATATTGTGTTATAATACTCTTATCAACAATATAGATATTTATTGTTGTTTGTTTCCTCTCTAGAAAAATGGTAGGGTTGAATGTTACTGCCCTCATCCTAGCACAGGGATGCGAACGAAAGTTATTTTCCTGAACCCACATGTTTCCATGGAGAGATTGTTACAAGCAGGAGGGATTGGTGCTGGAGCCATGATAACCACCATTGGTTTAACCACCGTTTTCTATGTCATAACACAGAAATACAATAGACCTCACAAACCCAAACCCACACATAAGACCGACAAGGCTAAGAAAAAGATAAGTGTAAGCAGTATTTCAAGCAAAACGACGTGAGTGTTATGCACGCTTGACTGATTGTTGTTATGATCCATGACGTGATTGGGGCACGAGATCAATTTAATACACCTGTGATTACGATACTTTTGTTTACTTTTGAACAATACTGAATTGATGTGTGTTCATGATGAAACATGAACACAAATGCTTATTTATTTGAATTATGGTTTCAATCATTCAAGGATATCTTTTGTTTTCTTTAATGTTTTACTCCAATGAAGCGGATTATTTGCAATAAAATGAAATGTATTTAATATATTTTACTATTCTTTGTTATGAAGACTAATTATACTCTATTGAAAGAATGATCGATTGTACGTGTTACAGTGTCTATGGCCACGCATCAATGAATCATGGAAATATAATTAGATTTCGAAAGAACTAGATTTCCAAGAATTGCGTGGATACTCTATTCCATAAAAATTCAAACCACAGCGAAAATTTGTAGAAAACATAATTATTTATGAAACTGAATCCTAGCCAAAAAAAGTGGAATGAATACTGATGCCAAAAGAAATTAAAAGATTTCCTCGTACATTGTTTTGTTGGTTTGTGGATCCTGTAATGATTGGTAGGGAGACGTCTTACGGAATTTATCTATGGTTCCACTGGAATATGGCATCAAATTGTCACGATATCAAATCATAGTAGATTTAATCACATACCGATCATGTCATATCCCAATTAAACTTAAAAAATGGTATCTTATTTCTTATATTTCTATTTTGATTTGTGTTGTTATCGGTGAGCTTTCATACTTATGTAGCAAACGATTGTACAACACACGATATAGTTCGTTAGATTTCTTTTTATTGAATAAGTAAGTTGGAACAATACCTAAGAGAATATAATATATAAATGTATTTGATTTAGAAAGAATAAAAAAGTGTGAAACAGATGTAAAATAAAAGTAATTTAGAACGTCAAGTCAACCCAATTGAAGGCGAAAAGAGCGGGGTAAACGACATCCCCGAAAGGTCGCGTTGGCCTACTTTGAGTTAATATTGTTGGACACATATTTCGACAAACATTGAGAGGATCTGAGAGAAGTGACGTAGGATACATGGATCACGTTAACGTTAGCCTCTAGCTCAGGCTTTTGGAAGGGAACAACGGCATATTCATCATTATGATTCGCAGTTGAAGCAATATGTTTACAGATTTAGACGAGGTGCATTTAAATTGTATGTTTTCCTCCAGAGCAGCAGCTACAGGAAATAATGCACAGCCAGGAGTAATCACTTCAGCTGTCATTTAACATCAAACTCATTTTCGATCCTTCAGCTAAACAAGCTGAATCCTCTCCTGAAATTGATTGTCATATTTATTCCAAGATAGCATATTCATGATGTTTTGGTATATATATATATATATATATATATATATATATATATATATATATATAACGTTTATGTTTTACAATATAGGAGCCCCCCCCCTCCCTACTCATCAAAGGCCCGCAAGCACAGCATAGCACTAAATTTTGCAGCTCTTCACTGGAAATAGTAACGTGTCCATGTGAGTGAAAAATTCTCGAGCGGGACGTTATTAAACAATATACAACCAACCGTTCAGATCTTCTGCATGCATATAGCTATTTAGAAATTTGAAATTGCATCTATCCAGATAATCAGATTTTTTTCCAATAAAAACTTAAAACAGAAATTACTTTCCCATGACAATTATTAAATTGTTGAGCCCGACTTTATCTACATTGTGGATCTACTCTGAAAAGACAAAGATTTAGAAATAATTGGAATCTCTCTTTTTTAAAATCATTACATTGTGCAATATCTTTTAAAAGAGGGAGAGAACAGAAAACGTAATTGCTATTCGTCGAATAGCCAATTTTCGAGGTACCGTATGCCGGCGGTATTCTAACATTTACTTTGTACATGAGTCGGGTGATTTTTGTACAATTGAGGGGCGCATCACTTCAGGTAAAATTCTTTTCGTTAGAAACGAGTTCGTCTGCTGCAAAATATCCTAGTTCTATTGTGTTGTGGAAGGATGTGCGTCAGATACGAGGAAGAAGGGAAGATATAACATGGCTGATGTGAAATTCTTTCTATTTCCCACATCTAAACAGCCCAAATTCTGCAGAAAATAGCATGAAGTGTAAAGGCGCTGTGAGTACACATCACAACAAATTATGTTCCAGACATTTTCTGTGAACAAACACATCATCTTTACCCCAAGCTTTTTCGATTTAACAACCACAAAGTTTTACAGGGTACCCGGGAGCATCATATATCTAGAAAAGATTAATTAATCACCTGAATGATGACGCCATCGAAATTGGAGACGCACCGTTCCTTTATACACCTAAATTCACTTCTGCTGCAAGTTGACATAGTCTTAACATGTTATCTTTTCAATAAAAATAACATGTAACTCCTCGATCCAGTGAATCCGATTTAATTCTGGTACTTTTAAAAGTTTCGAAATTCATGTTGAAACCGGATGTTGATGTGCCCGCATCGGTGATAATAGCTACCGGTAGCTATTATGTGTTTAATCTTCCCTTCAAATTGTTAAAGGTGAAAAGAGTGATGATAAAGATCAGTGATCGATCGATCTCATACATCCTGGAGTTCCTCATTGACAATATTTATATTGTCTTTGAGATGAGGTCTTCCAACTTTTTGTTGGATTTCCTTTAGGCACAAATTGTATGTCTTTAATGGTTGACTTATTTTCGTTTTCTTAGATCCAGATGTATTTTGAAAAATTCTCCATGAAAATAAATATCTTGCTGTAATCGTAAACTCAATATTCAGACACACAGATAACGCTTTAACTTTATGACAAACGGGATGAATTCAGCTCCTCCGTCGTCAAAGATCCATATCTATTTTGCAATTTACCATTATCACCTGTATATGGTATTTATACATGTAACTGTCAACTGATTTGATTTGTAAGAGCATGTTCTCCTTATGATCAAGTTTTAAATCGAGACTGGCTATTGACAAATAAGTTTGTTACGGGGTGTTTTAACTATGGCATTTAAATTCACAAATTCCAAGGTCGTTGTAATGTTGATTGGTTTCATATTGTTTAACGTCCCGCTCAAGAATTTTTCACTCGTATGGAAACGTCACCATTGCCGGTAGAGAGCTGCAAAATTCAGGCCTATGCTCGACGCTTACGGTCTTTGAGCAGGGAGGGATCTTTATTGTGCCACACCTGCTGTGACACAGGGCCTTAATTTTTGCGGTCTCGTCCGAAGAACCGCCTAATTTAGATGTTTCTTAAAGACAAGCAAGGGGTACTGAATACCTCCCGACGGGATTCGTTCTAATGATCTAATATGTGAATACAACATATTTATCATTAGGACAAATGCTGCCTGACATGTTTCATACCAGTTGTTAGACAGTTTGTCGCACATTGATTTTGACAACGATTGATTAATTGATTGTTCTTTTCCGCCACACTCAAAAATTTTTCAGTTATCTGGTGGCGTCCAGTTTTTGTAGGTGGAGGAGAGAACCCAGATACAATGTGCCCGGGAAGAGACCACCGACCTTCCGAAAGTAAACTGGCAAACTTTCTCAAATATATCGGCGCGAGCGATGATCGAACCCGCGCCGACTAGAGGTGAGAGGCCTTGTGATTTTGAGCGCAATGCTCTAACCACTCGGCCACGGAGGCCCTTGATTTTGACTACGGATTATCCCCACGATATAGTGCTTACGGCAGGTGTAACCGGTCAACAAGGGATGTTTACGCCCCTGTTGTCATTACAATTATCGGTATTTTGCGTCCTCAATATCAAAATTAAGAGATTGTTTAGTTTTCGCATTGTGTAATCATTAAAATTAATGGAGATTTTAGCTTCCTCAATCTGTAATTGTTACAATTAACAGAGAGCTTAGCTTTCTCAATCTGCAAGTATTAATATTAAGAGTGTTTAGCTTCCAAAGTCTGTCAATATTACAATTATCGAAGTATTTTCCTTCGTTTCTAAGTATCATGGTCAGTTGAGTGTTTAGCTTCCTCATTTTGTGATTTACAATTAACAGTGCTTAGCGTCCTCAATTTGTAAGTATTACAATTAAGAAATGTTCACATTCCTCATTCTGTAAGTATTTTAAAAATCAGAGTGTTTATTACAACTGACAGTGTTTGGCTTCCTCAATCTATAATTATTACAACTAACAGGGTGTTACGCATCATTAATATCTGATTATTACAATTGACGGGTGGTGTGGTTTCATATTGTTTAACGTCCTGCTCGAGAATTTTCAATCATGTGTAGACGTCACCATTTTCGGTGAAGGGTTGCAAAATATTTAGACCTATTCTCGGTGATTAAGGCCTTTGAGCAGGGAGGGACCTTTATAGTACCATAGCAGCTATGACACGGGGCCTCGGTTTTTGCGGTCTCATCCGAAGGACCACCCTATTTAATCGCCTCTTACGACAAACAAGGGGTACTGAGGGCCTATTCTAACCCGGATCCCCACGGAATTACAATTGACGGAGTGTTTTCCTAACTCAGCTTGTATATTGATGAGTACAGTGTTTAGATTCCTCATTTTGTAAGTATTACAGATACAAATAATACAATACAAATCAGAGAGTATTTAGCTTCCTCAATCAGTAAATATTACAGCTAACACAGTGTTTAACTTACTCAATTTGTAAGTATTACAATGAAAGCAGTGTTTGTCTTCCTCGATGAGTAATTATTACAATTAAAGCAGTGTAACAGATTATCTTCCTAAATCTGTATTATCACAATTAAAAAAGTGTTTAGTTCCCCAATCTTTAATTATTACAATTAGCACAGTGTTTAGCTTCCTCATTTTGTAATCATTAAAATCGAAGTGTTTTCCTTCCTCAGTCTCTAAGTATCATAATCAGTCGAATGTTCAGCTTCCTCGTTCTGTAATCCAGCGTTTAACTCCTCGATTTGTAATTATTACAATTAAGACAGTGTTTAGCGTCCTCTGTCTGTAATTATTACAATTAAGACAGCGTTTAGCATCCCCAATCTGTAATTATTACAATTAAGACAGTGTTTAGCGTCCCCAATCTGTAATTATTACAATTAAGACAGTGTTTAGCGTCCTCTGTCTGTAAGTATTACAATTAAGACAGCGTTTAGCGTCCTCAGTCTGTAAGTATTACAATTAAGACAGCGTTTAGCGTCCTCAGTCTGTAATTATTACAATTAAGACAGCGTTTAGCGTCCTCAGTCTGTAATTATTACAATTAAGACAGCGTTTAGCGTCCTCAGTCTGTAAATATTACAATTAAGACAGCGTTTAGCGTCCTCAGTCTGTAATTATTACAATTAAGACAGCGTTTAGCGTCCTCAGTCTGTAAATATTACAAGTAAGACAGCGTTTAGCGTCCTCAGTCTGTAAGTATTACAATTAAGACAGCGTTTAGCGTCCTCAGTCTGTAAGTATTACAATTAAGACAGCGTTTAGCGTCCTCAGTCTGTAATTATTACAATTAAGACAGCGTTTAGCGTCCTCAGTCTGTAATTATTACAATTAAGACAGCGTTTAGCGTCCTCAGTCTGTAAATATTACAATTAAGACAGCGTTTAGCGTCCTCAGTCTGTAATTATTACAATTAAGACAGCGTTTAGCGTCCTCAGTCTGTAAATATTACAATTAAGACAGCGTTTAGCGTCCTCAGTCTGTAAGTATTACAATTAAGACAGCGTTTAGCGTCCTCAGTCTGTAATTATTACAATTAAGACAGCGTTTAGCGTCCTCAGTCTGTAAGTATTGTTTGTAGTTTGAGATTGTTCTCGTACACTCCATAGAGGTCTCCGACACATTTCTAACAAAAGTACATAAATCAAAAGTAAAGGCATCATTTTGATAATCGGCTGCTTTTAGGTCATTTGGAGGAGTTCTTGATATATTGTTTGGTTTAATAACTGAAAACTTAGACCTTTGATGTGTGGGTAGTCAATCCTCTTCCTGAGTATTTGTACCCGGGGTTATTTCGTCTAAATTACAATGGGTTTGATCCTGTAACATCACTGCATGACTGTCTCTATTTTTAGATCAGACAACCAATAAACGCCCCTACTTTCCTCATTTAATCTGACGGTTACTGTGTTTGTTTCCGGTGTTAACATATCCAGTGGAATATTGAAGGTCTGTTCACCAAAATTGTCCCATCTCGTTCCAATATAGCCTCTAACAAGTTCACTGTCGTTCACAAGAAGGTCGATCACACCGTTACAGTTTGTTTTACAATGGTTTAATGTGACTTTCACTTCTCGGACGAGTTTTATATTTGGTATGTTGATGGAGAGGATGGCGGCACTTCTTCCCGGGTAAAGGAACAATTTATAAGGCCTTCCTTCCCGATAACGGTCTGTAGTTTCCACCCCGACATATTTAATGAAGTTTGTTGCGACGTCATTTGTATCTATCCAAACAACATGACTGACATCTGAAAGAATGGAATAATCTTCAACATAATGAATCTCAAACACAGGAAGGATGAATAATTCATTTTAAAAAGTGCTTCGAGTAAATGAATATACCATGGGAATTATCATGGACTGTGAAATAAAGACATTCTACAAAAACACTGTCTATTGTAAAACTAATACATTTCACGGGCACCTGTTCATTTAAGGAATAAATTTCATTTTTGAAAACACGTGAAAGTATATATTACGACGCATCACACCGGCATAATTCATGATGCGCATTAGCGCTTCTTGAAAAAGTGTGCATGTATGGAACGTTGTAGCGCTTACTCTAATGTATTTTCAAAACTGAAATTTATTTGTTTTATATATCCACTCTACTTTATGCCCCCCGAGATCGAAGATCGGGAGGATATTGTTTTTGTCATGTCTGTCATCCTATACTTATATCATTCTGTCTGAAACTGTAAGTTTTCTAATAACTTTTGAACAGTAAAAGCTAGATTATTTCACTTGAGTATTTCGTGACAAATCCTTTTCGTTGATACCAACTTTTGACCTTGTGACTTTGACCTTGCTGTCGGACCTACCTGGCCGTAACTTTTGATTGGTAAGTACCAGGGCTTTCATATATCACATAAGTATTCCTTGTGACAAGACCTTTCTGTTGGTACTAAGCATCTTTACCTTAGCATTTGACATACGTTTTAAAAATGTTGATATTAGCCATAACTTCTAAATGATAAACACTAAGGATTTCATATTTCACATGAGTATTTCTTGTGACAATGACTTTCTATTGGTACCAAAATAGTTGACCTCGTAACCTGGAACTTGGCATTTAACCTACTTTTTAAAAACTTTAACATTGGCATGGCCATCATTAGAATTTGCCATTATTAGGGGCATTTGTGTTTCACAATCATATCTTGTTCATTCTTGAGGGAATTCCCAGCCGTTATTATAGACGTAATGTATTTATCAAGATTCATGCATGCATGTTCACAACAACGCATTCATTGGGAAATGACCCCTAAATTTACGGAATTATATGGAGAATACATGATTTGTCCGCTTTACTCCTTCCATAGTTTTCAAGTGTGGATCTTCATATTTTATAGTGTTTGTTTGGGTGTTGAAGATATGCATGTTGCAAGGATTTTCACTTTCAACTTTTGGAAAAATTACAGGTTGTTGAACTTACCAGTTTTGAGGAAATATTACAATGTGAGTACATCCAATATCTTTGTCCATGAAACTGTCTCAGTTTTCATTTCAAGGCCTTTTTAAACAACATGAAGATGTGGTTACTGTAAGGACTTCTACTCTGATCAATTTTGTAATATTCTTTCATGTTTAAAAAAATAGGTTGTTAACACATAGAGTTCTTGATCTCTTCTTACAGTTTTAAGCTAGGACCCTTTATTTATACGATACCAAAGAAAGAATGCCGCAGCTTATGATTGATGATGGTTGATAAAGTTCTATAACTCATGTCTTAAGAAAAACACCTTACATAAGATTATCTACTTGTACTGCATTTGTAAAATTCTTAATTTTCACAAGTTGCATTAAGTAGAGAAACACTACATTGGAAATTGAAAACAAGACAAAAAAGCCAGAGAATTCCCCATTTACAGAATATGTCATTTAAAAGAGTGAGGGGGATCACCAAGAGTGGGGGGGGGGGGGGGGGGGGGGGGGCGTGAACGGCAGGTGCTTGTCATACATTTCGTCTAGTTTTCCTGAATAATCCAAACGATGCCTTATTCTTCAAAATACACATTAAATATTCTATATTCACAGGTCTTTCTTTACCGAATCCATACCAGTAAGTAAACAAATCCGATCTGCACGTTTAAAAAACTCTTTCGAAATGTCTAGTGTTTGTTCCAATGAATTCTTTTATTTACAAACAAACCAACAGAGCGTTAAAAACAATTTCCGCTCCTCTACTGTGGTTTCGATATGTGATTGTGACGTTTCGTAGATATAGCAAAAACGTGACGGTAACGAATAGTCATCAGTGTCATTGATTGAGATGTCGGAAATAAGAACATTGATATAGAAAATATCGATCATATTCAAAATTCCAGTTCTTTGTAACAATCAACCAAATTTGCAGTTATACCTACCGCTCAGTCCGGGACATACGGATTTCAGCGGTATTTCCGGTGAATCGCCTTGCCTTCGCCGTTTTCTCCTCTGGACAGAGCCCATAGCCCAAGACATCTCGATCAGACAAAACTGATCTCCTCGAAATTCCCAGTCAGTATTTTGAAATGTCCGACATGTTTGTACATGTTCATGCTTTTTATCATTCAGGGATTACGTTATGTGAAATATGGCTCTGATCTGTACCACGTAATCGAAACAGAATTGCACAGCTTAGTTATCTTGATACATTAATTAAATTCAATCTAATTTGAAGAATATTCTAATTATTAAAATTTACACTGCAATCAGGACAATTTTTTTTCGGATATTGTGCTTCAGTTAACAATATTTATTACAAATTAATAATATACTTTCAATTAAAAAAGTGAATTTCATTAATCTCCTTAATTACCCTAACAGGCCCATTATATTGTCATGATTGTTCCGAAATGGAACTGGCCTAAAATGGAATTGTGTCTGAATCATTGAATTTAATGTGCAACAGTTGTTAGATGTATCCACACAATTTCAACATCGAAGTCAAAATAACATTTAATATGCAACATCTTCACCATGTTGAATTTCCAACTGTTTTCTAATGTTCATCAAAACAGGGTTTTTTTAAACTTGGAAAATAGATTATGTGAGACATGCCATATATTGATCATAAAGTAAGAAATTCATTTCACAGTGAAAACAACACTGAAGTATTTCAACGGCGATTTATAAGGGATGTGATTCTTTCGAATACTCTACACTTCATGGTTAAGGTACAACATTACAAATTTCATTGTTTAAAAAGCGTAAAAAAATTAAATAGTGTAAATATTCATGCAAAATAAACATGGTTTTAATATTTATGCTGAAACGAGACCTGATACCAGTCTGGGCACCAGGCACACATTTCAAATAACGATGTTTAACTCAATTTCAGTTGTAGTTTCAACAATGAAATCATATTATGTAGGTTCCATTGGGATCTGAATCAATCAAATCGACCAGTAATGCTTACGCACCATTCATCGTTTTGTTTCAACATGTAATAAAAGATATCCATTGGAAATAAGCTTTTTTGTAGCTTTTATGGGCTATCCTTAGGTATTAATTATCAACTGTATGTCATGCTTCATGTTAAAATATATATTTGCATGTACACATTTCAATATTGCAAAATGCTGAGATAATGTCTGTTTTCAAGATTGTATTGTTTTATAATTATGACATTCTGTGATATTTTTACCTGAATAAAATGAAATGAAATATCGGGATTAATATGCCTTATATCATTTTATCAATATAATGAATTATTAAAGGAATACGAAGTATTATCTATTTAGTATCAACACGAAGAATGTCAATCCGTTCACTTTTACAAGCTGAAAAGAGCCTATATTCTCTAATTTAGTGGAGAGATCTGACGTAAGTTTTCTATCACGATTTTAATCGTAAATGGCACGATGGGGTTGTACTATGGAGGGTGCACATGTCATAGTTATATAATGCTACACATGCACATGTTCCGAGGCTGCGTGCGTCCTACTATCAGATATGTCGAGGGTACAGCCTGCTTTAGGTAGTGGTCACATACACAAGTCCCGAGGCTGCAGTGTCTCCTTAACGTATACCTTTTAGATACATGTAAATGTACCGAAAGTACACGCCTCCTACATGTAGCAGTGTATATACACATGCACCGCGAGTGCAAGTTCCCGTAAGGTAGTGGTCACGTGCAAATGTACCGAGGGTGCACGCTGCCTCAGTAATATACGGAGTATGAACTCCTCTTTGAAATAGTGATGCATATTAAAATATATACACATGTATAGTAATTATTCGGTGCGTAAAGAGAAATAATACCATGTGAATCCCTCCGTTGCTCGAGATCTTCATTGATATCTTGTTATTGAAAGACATTTAAAGTTGGATTAATATATTAAATCGATCTATTGATATTAAGATGCCGATGATGTATGTCACAATGGCGGAATTAATATCGATCAATAGAGCCCTTTATAGCAGAATTTTTTCAATTTTAAAAAAAAATATTTTAGCCTTTTCGTTCTGGTTCATTTGTCCACTTGTCCGTGCAGTGATTTTGTTCATAATTAGAGCACGATTGTGTATTGCAGAAGGGGCTCTTCAGAGTTAAATATTCTTTCTTTGATTTTAAAGAAACGCCACTGAAACGAGGGACTTTTTTGTCTTGACAAGATCAAATTCAAAAGTATCATTTGAACAATAGTATCATATATTACTCTTTCAAGAACTTGAAAAACAATGACAATTTTAACCGTGTTATTTAAACCCTGTGTGTCCCCTTGCCGAGATCAGATTTCATATTTTGGTGCGCAAAAGATCGGATAATTCGCCGGGGATCACACCTGTCTGTGGAGCGGTGCTATATCATCTGTAGTCCTGAATCAGCGAAAAACTGGTAAGTATGTCAACAAGTTATTCTTCGGGGGAAGCGATTATCGAATATCGTACTAAATAACATGAAATCTATAAATATTTCATGGGAATTGAATTTCTGGTATTTCATATATAATGTTATATATTTTTAAAACGCTAATTGCCATTTTACTTTGCCTGCGTTAAATTCATTCCTCTCCTATGCTTGTCTGTATTACAGTGTAGGGACACTGCGGTGAGGTTCAAGTGACAAGGAAGAAACATCTCAAGTTGTTGAAATATATTTCTTTGACATCCTTTCAAGACTTTTTTTCTAGATCCACAGTCATGCCTTGGAAGTGGGGGAAAATTAGCGACCTTGACCTGGAGATGGAAGTCAAACGATGTTACCGGTCGCTATTAGAAGCACAAGAAACAAATGACAACTGCGCGCGTGCGCATGAAAACGTTGGAAGAGCGATGGAGGACAAGGCAGATAAAGAGAACTCTTTTCCCGGAAAATGGCGCTTCTTAAAATCACGTACGTGTGTATAATGTTAAAGGAAATGGATATTCAACATATATACCTGTATTAGTATATTGATAGTTATTTTTTCCCCATTCTTTCTTAGGAGACATCTATCAGGCTAGCGAGATAATGGAGGAAAAATACTACCATAAAGAATTATCAAAATCTGAAACCCCCATCAGTTTCACTTCGCCATACACGAGACCTAGATTTACAAAGTTCTTGCGTCCGCAAACAGTGCCATCTTATGACAAAGTAGATACGTCATGCAACAAAATTACGGAAAAGAACGGTGATGTGGACGGCGACACTTCATATAGCCTGCCCCCCGTGAAGCTAGAAGATGACAAATCCTTCGTCAGCAACATCTCCACCATCCCCGATATTTCTCTAACTGGTCAACTATTACGAATCGACGACGATGTAAATCATCCCGACATAACGGGAAAAACAGGTCTCCATTATGCCGCCAAACGGGGCCAGATTACAACAGTGCTACAGCTTCTTAAAGATGGCGCCATGGTGAATGCTGTTGATGAATCTGGGAAGTCGCCTCTCATTTACGCGGTTGAAAACGGCTTCACTGCAGTTGCCAAGGAATTGATCGACCACGGAGCTTACATTAACCAAAAAGACAACAACAGGATGACACCGCTGAGACTCGCAGCGGAGGCTGGAAAGAAATACCTTGTGAGCATTCTTTTGAAGAACCGTGCTTCGGTTTACATTTTAGATAAAGACATGAAAGGGGCGCTTCATTACGCTGTGGAGAAGAATTTTCCGGACATTGTTGAACTGTTGATTGATTACGGGGCTCCTGTCAATCAGAGCGATGGTAACCAAAGGAAGTCCTTGCATTACGCCGCGGAGAGGGGATATCTATCCATCGTAGAACTCCTCCTTAAGAAGGGAGCACCCATTGACAGTATGGACCGAGACATGCAGACGCCATTATTTCTGGCTGTAGAGAAAGGACTAGAAATTATGTCACATATCCTGATTTCCAAAGGAGCCAGTGTCAATGCTGCTGATCGCCGTCGTCGGACACCACTGCATATTGTCGCAGGAAGCGGATTTATCAACATTGCCATGGAACTGATTGCAAACCACGCCGGGGTCAATAATAGGGATGACGTCGGTCGAACGCCCGTGTTTTATGCTGTCCAAAAGGGAGACATCAATATGGTAAATGCTTTCATACAGAACGGTGTCCAAGTGGATACGAGCGATACCTCAGGGAAAACTCTGCTTCGATATGCAGTTGAAACCCAAAGCGAGGCTATGATATACTTGGTATCCAAGGCAGAACTTGACCAGTGCGGTCCAAAGCGCCACGTTTATCATCGTCAGCTGCTGACAGCCATTGAAACGGGATGCGAATTTTTAGGGAAAACTGTTTGGAATTACGTAATTGATAAATGTTCGGGTCAGTCGTCCGATATCGTGGAATACCGCCTGATGACAGCCACCATTAACCTCCTTCTTGAAGTCACGTGCACGGCCTTCTCGCGAGTCAATCATACCGTACTCTTAAGAACGGTGACACAACTCAGAAATAACAAGCCCGAGAGCCCCTATCTATTGGCTCACGTCATCGCACTTCCCCCAAACAGACATCCGACATTTATGGGAATACCCGTTGTATACAAAGTGTCGGAGTTTAAGGCAGCGTCACTCTCAAGTTCATTCAGCAATTCAAAGTGAACTGCAGCAAATGACAATGGTAAAAATCTTAAATGCGAACAATCTGTTATATTTTTGAAATACATAGATATTTATTTTTGATTTGTCTTACTTTTATTAAAACATCCAATTTGTAAGTTGTTATTTGTACATGGAATTACATAATGACAGAGGGATATTTTTGGATTGATTGTTTGTCGTTTTCCGCCACACTCAACAATTTTTCAGTTCTGGTGGTCTCCTTATTATTTATTGGTGGAGGAGAGAACCCAGATACAATGTACCCGGGAAGAGACCACCGACCTTCCGAAAGTAAACTGGCAAACTCTCTCACATATATCGGCGGGAGCGAGAATCGAACCTGCGCCGACTAGAGTCAAAAGGCTTTGTGATTTTGAGCGCGATGCTCCAACCACTCGGCCACAGTGGCCCTCCGATATTTTCAGACATTTCACGAAGTTAATGCATACATTTTTTCTGTACGGTTGCTACCCCCTCAATAACGAACTAGTTAACTGTCATCACCATACCTCTAGTATTTTGTCACAATGCAAGGTTTCACAAGATAAAATGCATCGTCACTCTTACCTGTTTAGGTCTGCTCTTGAGCCTGGACTCAGGAAGTAAGGATTTGTCATCATTACCATGCATAAAGTACTTGTTTCAAAATACACATAACTTCTGGTCCTTGGGGGTATGGAATTTCACAATTTTTACTTTTTCACAATAAACATGAGAATTAGTAATAATCAAGAGAAAAAAAAACCAAAAAACAAAAAACACCATAAACCAGATTATTGTGCAAGGTGTCATGAATTCCACAACCTTAGCAGAAGGCTCCTTGCTATTTATAACCCAGGCATGCATTTTTTTTTCTTTCAAGCTGTAAAGAAGATATAATTTTAAAGGATGCATTTTCACATTAAAAGTCAGAGTCTTATCTTAACCTCAGAGTTTCCGACGTGGGGGAACCATTAATTTCACATTTCTGGTAGATGCATTCTGGTTTATCACGAGTATACAAACAATTTATCTGCTAGATGTCCGTAAGTAAAGACGATTATTATATATTGCACGATATTTTCAAGGTTTTGACCCCTGCCATATTTCCCGACCCATAGGCCATGGATTTTACAATTCTGGTAGTTCCAAGCATCCCAGGCCATCATGTCTATACACACAATTTCTTTGATCTTCTCTAGTAAAGATTATTAAAGATTGTATAGTTTTGACCTTTAACACCAGATCTGACCCGGGGAACATGATTTTCACAATTCTAGAATTTTCCCTTTACTTTAATACTATTTAGTCGTATTCTGCTTGTTTGATATCGAGGAGTCAAGGTTAAAAAAAAAAGTTTCTTCACTATGCAAGTCTTTAAACCCCACCCTAGCACCAAATTCAGACCCTGGTGTCGTGAATTTCACAATTTCTATTCAAGCCTTCATTCTTTATTTTTGTGTATTCAGTTTCACTGTTTGATGTACAAAATATAAAAGAAATAATAAAGTACCACTATATCAATCACTACCACCAGAATCCCCGACCCAGGGACATGATTTTACAATTTTGGCAGAGGCATCCTTATTATTCATGACAATTGTGCCTCCTAGATACCCCAAGTATATAAAAAAAATTCTAAAGGTTCCATCATTTTTTAAATTTACCCTCCTCTGGGCCCTGGCATGCAATGACCATCGAACACAAATTTGATTCTCCCTTTCCTTAAAGATGCTCCATACCACTGATCAAAAATGGCTATGTATTTAAATACAAGAAACTGAAAATGCATAGAGGTTAACGCATGACGGTCAAGGACGACGGCAGATAATTACCAATCGCAATAAATCACCCGAGGGACTCAAGTGACCTAATAAAATAACAACGACTGATAATAGAAAGCATGCCGACTTTACTTCAAATGACATTATTCTGAAACAAAAAGAACAAAAAAGTACTATACCAAAGCTGCTAGGTAAGTGCAGTTTTACAAAATATAACAAATTAGACAATAAATTATCACACCGGGACGAATGGGCGTATATCTTGTCAGTATTTCAAATCAAGAGAGATACCTCTTATCCGAGAAAAAGTATGGCTTGCATGGGAGAATTCCTACCAAGAGAAAGGACTCCTGCACGGTATCCACAACAAGTCATGAGAGTGATGGTTTTCATAAAAGAAAGATAACTCCCTCATCAAATAATCTCCTATACATAATTGCTCACCAATATGCAGTATGTGTTATTATTATACTTCCTGCTAGTTTCTTCCTATATATTCAATATTCACCTACAGTATGGATAAAAGTACACAATTTTCTTTTGTGTGTCTTTACTGTTTTCATATTGAGTAACCGTTGGTTTAGAAAAAAATGTTACCAATCTACAAGCTTGAACCTGTAGCCTCTCCTTTGCTAAGCGAATCCAAAAGGCAAAGGACCCCTATATTAAACACGAATAACTTGAATATATCAATTAAAGTTTACCACTAATATAACTGTTGTAAGGAAAATTTGTCCAAATATCAAATTAAAACATAAATGATGAGCTATCATCCATTTCTGAGAATTATGCACTAAAATAATAACAAACTGACCGATACTGCATTTAAGATATCCGCATCAATCAACATTGGAAATGCATTGGGAGTGATCACCATTTGCTCCATTGAAACCTAAATACCAAACCCTAATATTCTGAGAAAAAATTGTGACGGTCATCACAATAATAGTAATGTTACATTTTGCAAGCACAACAGTAAAACATGGTTACAGTGAAACACGTTATTAAGAAATTCATGCTCACAAAGGCGTGATTTCCTTTCCTTGTAGCTTTAAAACAAATCATGAACTTATTGGATATATTGATAACGTATCAAAATTGTTTGTCCCCAGCACTTCACTATGAGCGTGTTTCACTGCATGCCAAAATATTAGCCAGGTTTTGACACAGTGTGCATGTCTTCAGCTTGTGCTCCATGTGACAAAACACTGACTATTCATGTGTCAAAACACTGACTACTATTTTAGAATGGTGTAAGCAAAGTGTAACATTATTAAATAAATATGATCAATTAATGAAAACAAGTAATGACACAATGGAGATTGCAATTATCATTATAAAATGAACACAGTCATAAAAAGAAATGTCAGTTTAAAAGCTGATGGAAAAAATAAAACAGCACAAGTTACTTCCCTTGCATTTCATATTCATAACATAGTTTGAAATCTCGAGATGATGTAAAAATGTTCTCAAAATAGCATATTACTTGGCTGAAGTTAAAAAAAAAAAATTCTGTGAACAATCGAGTAAGAATATGCAACTCATCACTTCTACAGGCTCACTGCATCACTGAAAACACAAAGCAGTGATTTTAATATCATAATATAAAACTGTGCATTACATTATGTGAATCTAAACAAACATAGAAATCAAGAGTCATCATTTGAGGATCACCAACACAATTTGAACAAAAAATAAATTCTGTTTTCTGTGAGACAGATAGTTAAAACATTGGACATATAATTTCCCATTCGGTCTGATGAGACATGTACATGGCGTATAAACATAATTATTTTACATATATCTAGTTTTACATCAGCTACATATCCGATCTTTTTCCCCTTTGTCAGTGTGGAGAAGCTGCCGGTAGCAGATCCCCAGCAGTCTGGTCTGGACAGAGATACTGCCAGTAGTAGGGTTTCCAGTGGTCCAGTCTGGACAGAAATGCTGCTAGTAGCAGGGTCTCCAGTGGTCCGGTCTGGACAGTAGCAGGGTCTCCAGTGGTCCGGTCTGGACAGTAGCAGGGTCTCCAGTGGTCCGGTCTGGACAGAGATACTGCCAGTAGCAGGGTCTCCAGTGGTCCGGTCTGGACAGAGATACTGCCAATAGCAGCATCTCTAATGGTCTGGTCTGGACACAAGATGCTAAACATACATTGTACATGAAATACACATTTTTTTTCCAGGATACTTACTATCTACTTACTGTCCATACCTATACTGTATACTTAGTATAGTAACATCCAAAAATATAAACAAATAAATACATACAGATTAATAATCAATAAAGACAAATATGCAGGATGTCAATGTAAGCAGTAAGTGAAAAGCAATGGAAGAATACAAAGCCTCTACAGACACCCTCTGGAGATTAAAAATGGTCTCTAATATCACAAAAAAAGAAGTACCAAAGTTCATGACACATTTGTGAATTGCATTGGTGATGTGCACCCTGGTCAGTCAACCGTGGAATATTCCTCATCAGAATCACTGTGTTATGACAGAAGATCCTTCATATCATTCATGGATTCCATGATAGCATCTGCTAGCTTGGCAGACGATGTTTTGTCACAATTTTTGTGTGATGTCACATGGAATTTTACTGAAAAGGGGGAAGACAAAATGAGTATTATATACAATATGTAATTTGCTATGATGGAATTTAACCAAAATCAAGTTAGAAACAAACATATTTTAAGTGGAATTGAAATGAAATTCATTAATGGTTCAAGAAGTTTCATTCTGATCCTATGTCCTAAACTTTTCAATCAACAGAAAAACTTTGATACAGTTTGTGGCATTTACTTGATATACACTATCTTCAAACAATGCTCAAAGGCTTTCTTTTCACCTGAACATCGTAAAAGAAAAATCTTTACAAATAAAGGCACACAGTGAAAATCTGCATATCATCTAAAAAAAAAAACCCATCCATTTGTCTGTGAGTAAAGGAAGAAGAATATTGAGAATTGCATCATTTCTTATAATTTTGACCCCATCCCTCAAAACCAAGGGGTGTGGTGACCATTAGATTAATAATTTTTATACCCATGAGAAGTTCCATGCTGATCTTGTGTCTGAGAGACATAGGCAATTGCAAGTACAGGCTCTTGCTTCATACACTTTGCAAGTATATGTAATAGGCATCTGTAATTGCGAGTTATTTCCCACATAGATATTTCTCTCTCTCTCTTTTTACCAAAGTCAAAGTGGGGAGGGGAGTTGCAACTCCTCTCTAGATCTGCCAATGTTATGCTAAACAGTTTTTATCACTAACTTTCAAGCTTATTTTCTTCTCATTCACTACTACTTTTAAAAATAGTAGGAAGGGGGGAGTGTCACCTTAAAAAGTCTTTCTCCAATTATGATATTTTATAAGTATATGAAATATTGTTCAACCAAGCTGGTCAAAAATTAATGGTTAGTTAATGCAGTACAAGTGACTGCAACAATTCTAAAACATCACAGAGATAAGAAATGGGGTGGTATGTGTTATCCAATCTACTACTCCAGGATTTGATCACATGACTTCCTCATTTCATATTCCTGTGAAGATTTTTAAGCTTGTAATAATACATTATTTCTGAGAAAAATTATTTGTGATTGTACAGTTACCACTATGATTACTCATCTATGTTCATACAGTAAGTGTTTTATAATTACACAGTTATGATTACGATTATTTACGTATGATTGTACAGTTATGATCATACAATTACGATTATGATAATACACATATTATACAGGTATTTGTATTTCTTACTGTGGTCCTCTCCATAGATCATGTATGAGACCCCGTAGCCCTCGGGGTCCACAGCCATGAACCCGCCACCCATGCAGCATTTCTCCAGGGTCCAGCCATCTGCGTAGCGCGTTGGTGTCTGTGATGTGCTCAGCGCATCCTGCATCCAGAAACTCTGCAACAACAACAAGACTCAGATCTATTCACAACACAAAATATCCAACAATATACCTAGATCATGATTTTAAAGCTTCTAGGTGAGAAAGTATTGTTTTTCAGTCATGAAATTACAATGCTCATATGGTATTAATGTGAGAGTTCTAAATTCAAAATTGAAGATTTTTGTACAAACTACATTTACATAAAATATACTGTATATCAATTAAATCTTTAAGAAGTTGTATCAATATTGCTCTTAGACAATATTTTTTAATTCAATGTTTCTTCCAAAATGAAACTGTTTAGCCACTGAGATACATACAACATTCTTTCATTCCTGACATCAACTGTTAGCCATTGTAAGATATACAAAATTATTTGTTTCAGTTTCTTACATGCAACTCTTAAGCCATTACAAGGAATACAATAATTTCTTTCCTGTTTCAGCCATTGCAAGAAATATAATCATTTCTGTCTGGTTTCTTTTTACTTGGTCAATGCAAGGTATATTATCCTTTTCTAAAACAAGATATTTAAGGAGGTTTGAGGGTTTACACCAACTTAATTTTCAAAGTTTTGGATATAATTTATCTTAATTGGGTATCAGAATGTACACATTTATTAATACCAATATCATCGCAAGATTCCGGAGCATATTTAAGAATTTCACTTTTAAAAATACAAAAGGGTATGTACTGCATCACTTCACGCTGGTGTACTTCTAGAAGCATGTTAGTGTTTCATAAAAATTATGCCGGCATAAAGCATGGCAGTTCATACCCTCTAGTACTCCAAAGAGGAAGTTCATATCTTATATTTACATTCAACTTTCATTTCTATTGGAATTCCCAACCACTGAAACAGATGTATTATATTTATCTATATTTCATACATGTACATGCACTGTTTACAACTGTAACACATTCAATCTGTAGAGATACAGGTGTATCAAAGGCAGAAACATTGGCAGTGTCAATACATTGCATGTATTGATGGATTAATATGGTCGTGTTAACAATTTCTCATTTTAACTGGACTGATACAATTTCTTCTCTATCGATGTTTCATTTATGATTACAAGAAATAATTTGTTCATTTGAAAAAGTATGAATGCAACATTCCTAGGCCATTTAGCCTCATCAACACCTACAGTATAAAAGTAAATATTCTGGCAATAGAAAATTTCAACACATCAAATTATGACGATGGAAGAACACCCTGCAAACCCAGCAGACAAAATTACCTTATCCTGGAATAATGCTGGCAGTGGCATCTTCAGCTCACGAGATGCCACATACATCCCAAACAAATGTCGGTCCCAGCCCATCCCTAGACTGGCATCAACCTTCACCTGGGTCTGGTATTGTACAGCTCTCCGTAACAACATGATACGCTGGTCTCGCGTGGCACGTTCATGGAACATGCTTTTGACCCATTGGACGGAAAAATCTGAGACAGGTCGGATTGTCTCTGTTCTACCAGCGCAAAACATTCTGAAACGGAAAACAAAAACAGCAGTTAAATTTTGGCTAACATATTGAAAGTCTATGTTCCCCAGTGAGTTAAAATCTCATACCAAACAGGGCTAGGTTATATCATTCAAAAGGAGACTAAAATTCTGGAAAATTTGGACACTTCATTTCAAGCACCATCTTACATATATGACCAATTTTCATTAAGGAAAATAATGTCTATGTTGTTTGCAATATGGGGAGAGAAAAACAGTGAAGAATGAAATAATTTGCATTTAAGCAAAAAATTCACATGCTTCCATTATTAATACAAACAGCCCAAATGTTTATTCCTTTTACTTATATTTTGTAATTATATATGTGAAGTTGAAAGGTCAATGTTTTTATCAAAAATGAAAGACATTGAAACTGCATAGATTCAGAACTGACAAAGTATGGGTAAATACAAAAATAATTACAGAAAAATTTATTTCCTCTTTGATTGTAAACTGTCCCTTCACTTGTGGAAACTCTATGTGAACATCACCTGCTCAGTGTACAAATGTAGCGAATTAGAATGACTCACCTAGTGGATGCTGACTCATATGTCTTGGGAATTTTGTTGTGGAGTTTGTAGTAAGCCAACTGGAGTGCCATCTAGTGGGAAAAATAATACTTCATATTAGAAAACTCCATACTAAGTATGCAGTGATTGCTTTAGAAAGTCTTTATATTATGGTTATACATGCTGAAACAAGTAGCTGAAAAATATTTCTACGAAATTCAATAGTAAATTTTATACAGACTAGAGAAGTCTATCATTTAATGGGACAAACTTTTAAAATGTACGAAAGGAATAACTTACAAACTGACTAATCATTCCTTCATAGGCCTGGGTTTGACCTCAAGTAGTTCAAATTTAGCTGCTCTCAAAATAAAACTACTTATCCAAAACAGTTTGCAAAACTTGTCCATTCTATCTGAGCTCAGAAACAAAAGGCCCATTGGCTACAACACTCATCTGAATCACCTTAGTCCTACTGGGCTCCATAAGTATTTTAAAAGATTTTATACTCTGTTTATTTCCACAAAAATGTTGATCCCACATTATAACCAGACCCTAGCCTCTAGCGGGTAAGTTAAACCAAACTTGAATCCACACAATAAAGGAACACTTCAATATAGCATAGCCTTGCTGTTCTGGAGAAGATTTTCCAACTTTTTTTTCCCTATATGAAATGAAGTTTCTTGACATAAGGAATCTTCATACAAAATATGAAATCCCTACCTTAAATAGTTCAGGAGATATTACCTCAGTTAAATTTTCTTAAAAGTAGGTCAAACTCCAAGGTCAAGAGGTTAAAAACTCTGGTACCAAAAAAAAAGGGTCTTGTCACAAGGAATGCACATGATATATGAGAGTTCTATCACTCACCATTCAAAAGTTAGAACAAGGTTCAAGTTTCAGACAGACAGGACAAAGACAATATGCCCCAACCTCACTCCACTGACCCCAGTCAATAGGGGCATAATAAAAACTTGAATCCACAGAGCTTAGAAATATTTGCATATGATTTAGTGTGGTCCTACTAATTTTGAAAAGTACTTGATTTCATTAGTATACATATAAATTTTTTTACTAATTCTTGATTATCGCCACCTCAATAAAAGTGTGGCACTTCATTTGAACAAACTTGAATCCTCTTTACCCAAGCATGCTTTGTGAGCTAATAAAGAGAGGTCTTGTCACAAGAAATACACTTATGAAATATGGAAACCATAGCAATAATCATTCAAAAGTAATGGACAAGGTTAAAGTTTTTTCAAAAGTAGGTAAAATTCCATGGCGAAGGTAATGAGGTAAAAAATGTTGGCACTAAAACATTGGTATTGTCACAAGGAATACACATGTAAAATATGAAAGTCCTAGCACTATGTTATAAAACATTAAGACCAAGGTTAAAGTTTTTGTGGACAAGCAGACAGACACAGACCAAAAACTATATGCCCCTGAATCTCAGATTATGGAGGCATAAAAACTCACACTATGGGAATGTTTGCATACTAATATTTAGTGTGACCCTCTCTTACTCCTCCTAGTTACCTGATCCCACTTCTGGTATGTCCAGGAGTCTGTGTTTGCCATACTATTAATTCTGTATTCTTTGCAGTATTTATGAGATTGATCACTGTTCATTATCTTTACTTTTTCCAATCCCATTCATTTGTGGTCCCAACCTATCCTTTGCAGACATGATTTGACCAAATTAATATGACAAATCAAAGCCCTGCAGTTTTCGAGAAGTAGATTGAAAAATTTTTTTCCCATTACAATTGCATGTAAAACTTTGATCCTCTATTGTGGCCCCAACCTGTCTCCATCAGTCATGATTTGCAGAATTTTCAATCTACACTCATCAAGAAAGCTTTCACATTTTTTCTTTTTGCCTTTTATGGCCCAGTGGCTCTTGAGAAGATTTTTAAAAGATGCCACAGTATTTTTACTATTTCTAAAATAGATGCATTTCCCCCTTGAAAAGGGTGTGACCCTTCATTTAAACAACTTTGAATCCAAGAGGAAGCTTTGTGGCAAGTTTGGTTGAAATTGGCACTGTGGTTCTGGAGAAGAAATACAAAAAATGTGTAAAGTTTACAGACTGATGGACAAACAGACCAACAGATGGGTGTCCAGGCAATGGGTAATCAGAAAAGCTCACTTGAGCTCTTATAGCTCAGATGAGTTAAAAGCAAAAAAAAAAAAACAAAAAAAAATTATCACTGTACTGCTTTACAAACATTATTGACCAACAGCTGGCCTTCCCAACCAAAAATATAAACTTCAAGTTGACCACGACAATTCAATTGCCATGTGGGGAAAGTGATTATCAATTTAGCTGGCCTCCCCCAATTTTAGAAAATGGACAATTCCTTGAGTTTAACCCCTGCTTTGAAAAGTGACAATCTAATACTCAAAAAGTTTTTGTAGAAATTTGAATGTATGCTTTACTAAAGGACTTCTTTATTTTTTGGTACGGGATCATCTTAGGTTATCCTAACTTTCTGATTTGTTTATCTCAGTACTCTGTACCTGGATGTAGCCATCTGGGCTCATTCTCTTCTTTTTAATGTAGCCTTTACCATATTCAGGGGAGGTAACTATCAAATCAAACTCTCCTGCCTACAACAGAAAGAAAAATTAATGATCATCATTACCCCAAATCCTGACAGCTTTCCTTGATAGCTTTCCTCAACATGCAATGATACAAAGTTGTATAATAGTTCGCCATTAATCAGTTTCTCTGAATATTTCAAGAGTTATCTTAAACAAGAGGCCCATGGGGCCACATTGCTCACCTTGGCCTATATTTAAAGATTTCCGATTTATATTTGCATGCAAAACTTTGATCCCCTTTTGTGGACCCACCCTACCCCAGGGATTATGATTTTATCAACCTTGAATCTGCACTATTGTCAGGAAGCTTTCATATAAATTTTAACTTTCCTGTCCCAATGGTTCTTGAGAAGACTTCTAAATGGCCCTACCCTATTTTTGCATTTTTGTGATTATCTCCCCTCTGAAGAGGGCATGGCCCTTCACTTGAATAAACTTAAATCCCCTTCATCAAAGGATGATTTGCACCAAGTTTGATTGAAACTGGTCAATTGGTTCTGACAAAGATTTTTAAAATTTGTCAGTGTATTTTTGCTTTTTTTTTAATACTATTATCTCCCCTTGGAGAAAGGCAATGCCCTTCATTTGAACAAACATGAATCCTGATGACCAAAGGATGACTTGTGTCAAATTTGGTTGAAATTGGCTTGGTGGTTCTGGAGAAGGAGTAAAAAATGTGAAAAGTTTACAAACTGACACTAGACAGACAAACAGATGATCAGAAAAGCTTGCTTGAAATTTCAGCTCAGCTGAGCTAATAAAAGTTAATGTAAATATATTGCTCAAAGCTAAAATCAAGATTTTTTGATAAATCTTTGAAAAATGAAAGCACATAATCTCAAATATAAATCTTTTATGAAGTTTATACCAGTTTCTGGAAGTTGCTGTAAGCTTGGTCTATATCTTTCTCAAAGTCACTGAGATCCCACTCCAACCTGCAAGACAATGCCTGAATACAGAAATGCAATCAAAGACCATCAGAGACAACATAATACTCACAGGCAAACAGGCAGTTTGTGTCTATAATGCACTACAAGACAACAAGACACTTTGTGTCTATAGTGTACCATCAAACAACAAGTCAGTTGTGTCTACAGTGCAGCAACAGGGAACAAGACATTTTTTGTCTATAGTGCACTATCAGACAACAAACAGTTATGATGGAGAAAGTCTTAAAGAATCCTTGCCAGCCTCTTTGCACTCCATGATTTTTGATCCAAACTCTACAAGAGCACAAGAGTAGAGTTTGGATCAAAAACCCTTGTTTTAAAAAGATTTTATTTTTTAGGAGAGATATTCTAAACATTGAATCTGTTTTTCTTTCAGTGGCAAAATTCCTGCTTTCCACACGGTTACTTCATTACAAAGTAGTTCACATGTACTTGGACATCATTACCCTTAGAATATTGGGATGACTCAGACTAGTGAAGAATTGGACAATGAGTTGACTGAGTATGTAAAAAATACTGAAAAACCACTGATATATGTGCAAGTCAGGGCATTGAAATCAACTTCATAAATCTTATGAATATTGCACAATAAATAAAATTGTTCTAAATGAAAATTGCACCTTACAGTTACAGTTGTAGGGTGGGACAGATAGACACACAGATGAAGTGATTTGCAGATAACACAAAAATTTAGTCAATTTAGGGGGCTAAATTAGGCCCTTATTACCATATATGAACTCTGAACCAATTATGTAAAAGCAAATTCCACAAAATTTCCACTTTGATGGTATGCAGACCTTTGAGGTTTGGGGAGTGTTCGCTTGGATTTCTCTCGAATAATTCCTCCATCCTCTGCATACTTCTCACGTTGCAGAAAATACTCCCACATTCGCCCAGGTAACTGTGTATAAAAAAGATGCTCTTTCAACATACTTCATTTCAGGTCCTAAAACAGAAAATCCAAGAGAACCTTGGGGATTCTTATTTATTACACGTGTGTAAACTGTTTGATTACATTAATTTTAGACTTGTGTGAACTATTTGACTACGTCATTTTTTGATATTACACATATTAATCAAACCAATGAATTTTCAACCATTTATAACCCATTTCCTTCAATTTCTTGGAGAAAAAGTCTCCATTTGCAGCTCGTTCAATTCTATAATCTCAACTTCATCTGATGACAAAGTTCCATGATAATTCATAATTACTAGAATTATTCATTATTGTTTATTTTGGACATTTGAAAAATGTAGCATCTTGACAATTAATTGCAATGTTGGACAGATCATGATTTTATATTTAAAATAAACAGAGCATTACAGAAATTAAAGAGCAGCAAATGGAAAGTGTATTTCTTCAATGAATTGAATAAAACAGGTTACAGGCGGATGGAAATTTGTTAGTTTGATTATTATTAGCACCAGATCATCAATAATCAATGCAGTCAAACCGTTTACACACTTGTAATGATTAGAAATGCCCAAGGTTCTCCATGTAGGTTCAACAGGTGTCATTTTGTGATGAATCTTCATTTATAAGTTGTCAAACATTTACATTTTTTTATTGTAAGTAAAACAATTTCCATGACTGGATGCAAGGTACTTCTTCGAGAGTTGTTGCTGTTTGTATGAATTGTTCATTCTTTGAAGAATATAATACCAAACTTGTTAGTAAAAATATTAAATTGCCATGCATTAATAATAAAATACAATAAATAAAATTACTGGATATGATTCCACAGAAATGATAGTATGTTGGATATCATATTATCTGTATATAAATTTTCACTGCACATGCGCTTACATTATGGGTGCACAGTTAAATTAAGGATGCAAGTAAGAGTGCAAAGACATGCAAAACAAAAGCTAGAGACCACAATGAATAGATAAATAATGGATAGTCTGTAAAATTATCTTATAGAAGTTCAGCCTGTTGCAGACAAAGCACTGGAGCAAACCACTATCACGTCAAAATGCACAGTTGTTATGTAAGCTCAGCTGTGTTTGCTACATAATCAAGTTTGATCTTTAGAGTGACTGAATTGAATAACTTATTTTTTTTTCCATTATGACAAAAATCAGTGGACATTCAGAGAACCAAATAAGTGATTATGTTTGATTTTAAACACAAGAATCCTACATTAATTAAAAAAAAAAATTATGGTACCTCCAAAATTTAATAATAAAACTCCCATGTCTGGAGGAAGTTACTCACAGTGGCATCTTGCGAAGAGTGTTCCCCACAACAACCACAGTATCCATTATCATACACAATGAACTGAACAGATTTATCAAACCACCTGTTGAAAAAGAATCAGAAGGACAACATATCAGCATTCCGTTGATTCAGAATGAATCACATTCCCTGTGGAAACCTAATGTGAATCCACTGCAGCTGCTCTGTAATAAACTACAGGAACATGAGCCTTTCTGGAAAAGGTGTTATTAGTGACTAGTGCCTTACCCTAACAGGTGCCCCATGTGTGATGTGTAATGGTTGAAAATGGCACATAATATACTATGAGACTTAGATGGCATATGTACATTTTTAGGAACAGGTATCTTACTGTGACAGATGTTCTATGTAACACATGACTTAACAAAGACAAGTATCCTGCTATGATAAACACCTTATATCAAGAAGTGCCATTCTGTAAAAGATGCTCTAGTGTAACAAGTGCCCAGTGTGACACGTACTAAGTATAGACAGGTGCCCTACTACGAGAAGCACCTTATATCAAGAAGTGCCATTCTGTAAAAGATGCTCTAGTGTAACAAGTGCCCAGTGTGACAGGTACTAAGTATAGACAGGTGCCCTACTACGAGAAGCACCTTATATCAAGAAGTGCCATTCTGTAAAAGATGTTCTAGTGTAACAAGTGCCCAGTGTGACACGTACTAAGTATAGACAGGTGCCCTACTACGAGAAGCACCTTATATCAAGAAGTGCCATTCTGTAAAAGATGCTCTAGTGTAACAAGTGCCCAGTGTGACACGTACTAAGTATAGACAGGTGCCCTACTACGAGAAGCACCTTATATCAAGAAGTGCCATTCTGTAAAAGATGCTCTAGTGTAACAAGTGCCCAGTGTGACACGTACTAAGTATAGACAGGTGCCCTACTACGAGAAGCACCTTATATCAAGAAGTGCCATTCTGTAAAAGATGCTCTAGTGTAACAAGTGCTCAGTGTGACAGGTACTAAGTATAGACAGGTGCCCTACTGTGAAAGATTTCCTACTGTATTAGGTGCTTTATTATAACAGTAAGAGTCAAACAAATGTGTACGTTGGAGAAAATAAAACAGAAACAAGTTACCTCCAGAGAATTCCGGTTCCCTCCAGTCAATATAACCAGATTTTGGAAGATCAATAGTGATAGGAATCAAGACAATGAATTATGTGTGATCAACTATAAAATTACCATTACTCAAGGAGTGGGGATGTATGTCATTGTCCAATTAAAAACACATTCACAAAATCAGGTCCTCTATAAGAAAGAAAAAGAACCATGCTGCAATTCAACTGTAAAATCAAGACCTTAAAAACATAGGAAGGGTCCCAATCATGACCTGCCAACCTCTACATAACAATGCAATTTATAGAACAAGTATAGTGTATGATCTTGTAATGTCTGTGTACAATGTACAGTATTGTAATGCCTGTGTATAGTGTACGGTATTGTAATACCTATGTATAGTGTACAGTATTGTAATACCTGTGTATAGTGTACAGTATTGTAATATCTGTGTATAGTGTACAGTATTGTAATACCTGTGTATAGTGTACAGTATTGTAATACCTGTGTATAGTGTATGGTATTGTAATACCTGTGTATAGTGTACAGTATTGTAATACCTGTGTATAGTGTATGATATTGTAATGCCTGTGTATAGTGTACAGTATTGTAATGCCTGTGTATAGTGTATGATATTGTAATGCCTGTGTATAGTGTATGATATTGTAATGCCTGTGTATAGTGTACAGTATTGTAATGCCTGTGTATAGTGTACGGTATTGTAATGCCTGTGTATAGTGTACAGTATTGTATTGCCTGTGTATAGTGTATGATATTGTAATGTCTGTGTACAATGTATAGTATTGTAATGCCTGTGTATAGTGTACAGTATTGTAATGCCTGTGTATAGTGTACAGTATTGTAATGCCTGTGTATAGTGTACAGTATTGTAATGCCTGTGTATAGTGTATGGTATTGTAATGTCTGTGTACAATGTACAGTATTGTAATGCCTGTGTATAGTGTATGATATTGTAATGCCTGTGTATAGTGTACAGTATTGTAATACCTGTGTATAGTGTATGATATTGTAATGTCTGTGTACAATGTATAGTATTGTAATGCCTGTGTATAGTGTACAGTATAGTAATGCCTGTGTATAGTGTATGATATTGTAATGCCTGTGTATAGTGTACAGTATTGTAATACCTGTGTATAGTGTATGATATTGTAATACCTGTGTATAGTGTACAGTATTGTAATACCTGTGTATAGTGTACGGTATTGTAATACCTGTGTATAGTGTATGGTATTGTAATACCTGTGTATAGTGTACGGTATTGTAATGCCTGTGTATAGTGTATAGTATTGTAATGCCTGTGTATAGTGTATGATATTGTAACGTCTGTGTACAATGTATAGTATTGTAATGCCTGTGTATAGTGTATAGTATTGTAATGCCTGTGTATAGTGTATGATATTGTAATGCCTGTGTATAGTGTACAGTATTGTAATACCTGTGTATAGTGTATGATATTGTAATACCTGTGTATAGTGTACAGTATTGTAATACCTGTGTATAGTGTACGGTATTGTAATACCTGTGTATAGTGTATGGTATTGTAATACCTGTGTATAGTGTACGGTATTGTAATACCTGTGTATAGTGTATGGTATTGTAATGCCTGTGTATAGTGTACGATATTGTAATGTCTGTGTACAATGTATAGTATTGTAATACCTGTGTATAGTGTATGATATTGTAATACCTGTGTATAGTGTACGATATTGTAATGCCTGTGTATAGTGTATGATATTGTAACGTCTGTGTACAATGTATAGTATTGTAATGCCTGTGTATAGTGTATGATATTGTAATGCCTGTGTATAGTGTACAGTATTGTAATGCCTATGTATAGTGTACAGTATTGTAATATCTGTGTACAGTGTACAATATTGTAATGCCTGTGTATAGTGTACGATATTGTAATGCCTGTGTATAGTGTACAGTATTGTAATACCTGTGTATAGTGTATGATATTGTAATACCTGTGTATAGTGTACAGTATTGTAATACCTGTGTATAGTGTATGATATTGTAATGTCTGTGTACAATGTATAGTATTGTAATGCCTGTGTATAGTGTACAGTATAGTAATGCCTGTGTATAGTGTATGATATTGTAATGCCTGTGTATAGTGTACAGTATTGTAATACCTGTGTATAGTGTATGATATTGTAATACCTGTGTATAGTGTACAGTATTGTAATACCTGTGTATAGTGTACGGTATTGTAATACCTGTGTATAGTGTATGGTATTGTAATACCTGTGTATAGTGTACGGTATTGTAATGCCTGTGTATAGTGTATAGTATTGTAATGCCTGTGTATAGTGTATGATATTGTAACGTCTGTGTACAATGTATAGTATTGTAATGCCTGTGTATAGTGTATAGTATTGTAATGCCTGTGTATAGTGTATGATATTGTAATGCCTGTGTATAGTGTACAGTATTGTAATGCCTGTGTATAGTGTACGATATTGTAATGTCTGTGTACAATGTATAGTATTGTAATACCTGTGTATAGTGTATGATATTGTAATGCCTGTGTATAGTGTATGATATTGTAACGTCTGTGTACAATGTATAGTATTGTAATGCCTGTGTATAGTGTATGATATTGTAATGCCTGTGTATAGTGTACAGTATTGTAATGCCTATGTATAGTGTACAGTATTGTAATATCTGTGTACAGTGTACAATATTGTAATGCCTGTGTATAGTGTACGATATTGTAATGCCTGTGTATAGTGTACAGTATTGTAATACCTGTGTATAGTGTATGATATTGTAATGTCTGTGTACAATGTATAGTATTGTAATGCCTGTGTATAGTGTACAGTATTGTAATGCCTGTGTATAGTGTACAGTATTGTAATGCCTGTGTATAGTGTACAGTATTGTAATGCCTGTGTATAGTGCACGGTATTGTAATATCTGTGTATAGTGTACGATATTGTGGCCTATGTATAGTGCATGGTACTGTAATATCTGTGTACAGTGTACAATATTGTAATGCCTGTTAATTTAAATCAAAGAAAGTCTTATAAAATTCTAAGAAATAAAGTTCCTAATATATAAACTAACATATTTAATTTGTAACAAATTAACAAATGTTGCTAATATAATGAAGGTTTTTCTATGTGATCTTCAATATCAATTTTAATAAAAATCAAATGAGACAGTCTTGAATATTCATGATACCGATCATCTGCATAGCATTTCAAACAAACAAAAAAGGGATGATGTCATACTAATCTTCTGATTTCAATTAAACTGTTTGAACTGATCAGAAGTCGAACACCTATATAATTAGATTCATCACATTCAATTTGTTGATCAAAGGATGCTTTATGCATCCATGTGTGTTGATTGAAACAGTGGTTTCAACAGGAAAACAGCTGAGAGATTAAACAGATCACAAGTCAATCAAACACAAGCCTAATTTACAGACCAGAATATTTAGTCCAACACATCGATTCTGAGTCATGAGAATTGCACAACTGCTGTTCGTACTCTGATAATACTTTTAACTGATTTCATCTTTTTATCTGACAATCCAACTGTCCTGGTTTTATCTCCAACTCATCATTTTTCAACCACCCTGCAATTCTATATAGATTACATATGGATCAATTTTAAAAATTGTAGAACTTGACATGAAGAAGAACAAAAATTATATTATTATAGTTAGTCATAGATAAGTTTCATATTTTCAACTTACTGTTTTTTCTATTACAAGTATATCTATTCTGTTACTATCTTTTCAAATTCAAGCAGTTTAGGAACATTTAAATTATTTCTTATACACTATTAAATATTACACTTCATTTTCAGCAAATGAATTTTAATTATTGAAGTCTTTGATTTATTTGTTTCAAAGTTGGTTGTCTAATCTGTTACTGATGTCTTTATTTATACTGTTTTTATTAGGTAATTATATGTTAATATACTGTAAATCAGGTTTACTAGAGAGATATCAACTGTAGTTAAATTTGCAAATATTCAACACTATAACAATATCTAATTGTTATTTTTGATAATTGCAAAGTTTCAGCCTAATTTGCAGCAAGATATTCCTCAATTATTAAGCACCTGTTATGCTTGTATTGCACTTGACCCTATGTTTAAAATCACTATAAATTTTGTTGGTTTCCAGTATGTGCACCTAATACGATGTTACATAAGTCAATACAGTTGGATTTTCTCAATAAAAGCCATAAATTACCCAGAATCCCTTGTCACAAGGCCTGAAAAAAGTACATCACCCAAGAAAATTGCACAACTGAACTGCGATTCTGAGAAGAACTTGGACTTAGAGAAAATGTATTGACTGATATCAGGTAAGAGAGTGAAGCCTTTAATGACAGGTAACTAATTAAACAGGTTAATTCTGAGAAGAAACCATGAGTCTAATTAAAAGATACATACAAGTTAATTAATGCAGTGCTCACATAATATTATCACATTAAATCCTGATCTCCTCCATGAAAGGACTCAACAATTTCTAGGTTACTCAATTCAGTGTTCCCATATCACTTTAAACCCTGATCGCCTCGACAAAGGAACTCATTCTTTTACTACATCTTGAATCCATTCAGTGTCAATACAGACCCTGAAGCTTACTACTACACCACTTGCACGGAACAAAATGATTCTTGCACAGAACAAAACGATTCTTGCACGGAATGGTGAACGGTCTACACAAAATGCTGAACAGTTTATATGGAATGCTGAACGACTTGCATGGAACGAAACAAAACAGTTTGGAGGTGTGATAGCACACTTCAGGGTCTGTAGTTTACAATATTTCTCTTTGCAGATTTCACTCTTGTTTTGAGCTTATTGTACTGTTAATTAGTTCAGAAAACTATTTTCACATTTATAAATAGTACAACACAATGCCCTCAGTGTCATAAAGATGTTCAACTCTACAGTATTTAGTTTACAGATAAAACATACCCCATATAATCACATATAAGCAGGTCTTTTGGAACTAAAATTTTGTCTCTGAAGTCTATATCCGAGTTATACTTGTATACTACAACTGAAAATTTTGTCCTGCCACAATACTTGCGAATTGTGACATTTGATAATGTCAATACTACTGCAATGTTATTTGTGAAAATATATCTTATCCATCATTTTTACATGGTGATTAATGTCAACATTTAAGCTACAGTAATTACTTGATTACCCAGTTAATGACCATGCTTTACTGGAGGGATGGCTTGGACCGTGAGCATCTCATAACTAAATTTTTATTTCAGATATCCAATTTTGTGTGGTAAAATTATAGGTCCAATCGCCATGTCACACAAACAATAAAAAAAACCATAAACTCTAAAATTATTTTCTTATTCAGCCAGTGCATTTAACATGGAAATATCATAACAACGTTATTATGCATCAAAGAGAGACAACTCTTGGTAGAAAATAGGTATTAAGTTGATGGAAATTATGACAAAAGAATTCAGTCCGACTAATAAGAGGGTTCATATAAAATTCCTAAAAAGTACCAGAAAAACGAGTCCCATTTTATTAGTTTATAGGGTGGTAAAGTGACATGTTATAGTCTATGAATGAAAGCAGTGTATAGATGAAATCAATCATGATTACACAAGTTTTTTCCAACTCAAGTTGATTACAACTTTTTTGATAAATTCACAAGAGACATGTTTGTAGAATGTCTTATTATCAAACATGATTTACCCCCAAAAAACAAAAAAAACCAACCTGTTAGCAATAAACAAATGTTGTAAACAACGAGACTAATATAGAAAATCTGTCTTTTATAATAAGCAAATGTTGTGAAAAATGAGATTTACAGAAAATCTGTAAATGTAAATCTGTAAGCAAATGTTGTAGAATCCATCTAGCTTTAAGCAATTTATTTCTGACTGCTACGACATTAAAGCTAGGGAGGCATCAAAGGAAAAGAGAGAAGCACAATCACACATGAGATAACATGAAAAAAACAAGGTGCCCCACAGCGAGGATTCAAGTATGTTGGGATACTAGCTGAAAAAGACATGGTGTCCTACAGTCATGTTATACAGGGGGTAATAGGAGGTATATAAAAAATTTTCCTTGTCATTAGAAGCAATCAGTTTCAAAATAAAAACATTCAGAATTCAAGAGAAATGAAATATTCTTCTGATACAGTAGTTAATGAACCATTAAGGTTCTGATAAAGGAACTGTTTCATTGTTATTTTAATTTCCAGTCAGTTCCTCTGTCTTTAGTTCAGAGATGAAACAAATGAGCTGAAGGTGAGCTTATATTATACCAAGACTTAGCACAACGGAGTCGGCAACAGCCAGAAAACACAACAAACTCAATGTTAACATCCAGCTCATTATGGAATTTGTATTCAAATTATGATGCATTTGTTGACAAGGAAAACTTTTGTGTGTTAGATTATACAGGCACTACAAGGGATTTTATATACATGTATCTATCTATAAAACTAAGCTAAAAAAGTGTTAAACACACATCTCGTCACACATCGACTCACAGTGGCATCCACGCTGGCATGTTCTACGTTTGTTCCGACCTTGCCATTACAGAAGGCGGAGAACTGGATGGATTTGTCAAACCACCTGATGAAGCCCCAGAACACAGTGTTAAAAGTCACAGTACAAAATTTGCAACAAGTAGTCAGTTAAATTACTTCTCGGTTTTTTTAACCGACATCATGTACATGAATCTTATCATGTGAATTAACCATCTGATTGAAGAAGCACTATTTATTGAGGCTTTTACTGCTATATGCAAAGTTTGTATATAGTTGGTTTTTTTTTTTAACAAATTATAAATCATTACTGAATATATATACATGCATACATATGTGTGTGTGTGTGTGTGTGTGTGTGTGTGTGTGTGTGTGTGTGTGTGTGTGTGTGTGTGTGTATATATATACACACACACAGACAGACATTACAAATTATAAATCATTACTGATATACATACACACACACACACGTGTGTGTGTGTGTGTGTGTGTGTATATATACACACACACACACAGACAAGACATTACAAATTATAAATCATTACTGAACACACACACACACATGCGTGTGTGTGTGTGGTGTATATATATATATATATATATATATATATATATATATATAAAACCATACACACACACAAAACACTTGTAAGTTCATCAAAAACTCATTAATATTTCATAATGATTGCAATTAGATCAGTTTACTTCCTATGAAATGATTCTGAAGTATTTCTATTAGTAAACATCTTGTAGTCTTGAACTTCAGAATTCCCCATATCTTACCTGTTGAAACCATTGCCTGTCATTGTGAAAGATCCATTTTCTTCAATATTCTAGAAATAGCACAAAACATTATGACAGGTCAGTACATCAAGCTGATTATTTTTTTTTTTACATTCCTGAGAATCAAATTGCGACAAAATAAAAAAGCCTTATTCCATTCCCAATATGATTACTGTCACAGAAATAATAATGTATATTGGGTTACTTTTGCCTCATTTGTGTTTTGCCCATCTATACTTGCAAAGTTTTACTAAATTTAAATTCACCCACACAAAATTGCGTTAATCAAAAGATAACCAATAGATATGAATTCATCCAGTTTTGAATTCACCTACTCACAACAAGGGTGAAAGGTTGCCACTCACAATGAGGAAAATAGGAGTGAAAATATATCTCTGTATATATTAGTGAGATCTGTCAACTTGAAATTGTATACAGTTGTAGATTGGGTATCAGGGAAATAGCAAAATTTATTGTCCCTTGATAATTTTTGTTGAAGTGGGAGGCTAAATTTGCTATTTCCTGAAATGAAATACTCATTCTATAACTGTCTAATTACACTGACACATTTATATTTTAGAGAGATTATCTATCTCAAACCTTACTTCAGTCATCACTCCACTTGACCTTAAGACATTTGCTACAAAAATAATTATGTCACAGATCTCGCAATACCTAGAACATTCCACCTATCAAGCATTTTGATTGGTTACAAATAATATTGATGAATATTAATGAGTAATCCAAGAGAGTAGACTTCAGATGAAAGAAATACTGCATTTTCAAGGAAATAGATATTTTTATTGTATTACTTATCTACAAAAAAAAAAAAGCAGTTGAGGTTTAGTCAGAGCTGTGGAAAACTGCCGGTCATGACGGCAAGACCGGCATAATTTGGCCGTGACCAATATAAATTAGCTGAAGGCCAGACAAAAATAACCGATGTTGCTTGCACCACATCAAAACAATAAAAATAAAATGCCATCAGGTAAGTTTCAAGTCATTACTTCTGATATGCTTCAGTAATCCTAGACTGACTTCATTACGCAATGTATCATACTTTTTGTGAGAAACAGAAGCTACTCGAGGGTCTCTGAGTGAAACAAAACTGGTTCCCGGGCTAAATGACAATAAATTACGATGCAGAAACATCAGTACGACCAGGGAACCAAGCAAACGAAAAGCATGGCATCATCATGGCCGATCAAGTTTTCATCGGGGCAAAATCAGGCCAATCCTTGAAAAGGAAAGGCGAAGTGGACAAAAGCGACTATGAAAAGAGCAGAAAGACAGCGTTTAAAGATAACTGGAAAGATGGACGGGACTGGCTAGAATTTGATGGAGAGAAAATGACATGTAACGTGCTAAAAATGATAATTATTTTAATTTTAACTGTTTATAATATATTCGGACAGGCTTAAGTCTGTTTGGACAGGCAAAGTTGATAAACATGCCTGTTCGAATGACAAGCTTCTGAGAAAAATTTTCCACAGCTATGTTTAGTGTTTATAGCATAAAATCAATTTCTATTACAAAGGAATTTAAAGTAACAACTTTTATTTATAGATGACACATAACTCTGATAAGATATAAATTCACACTAAAATTATCATTTGACTTCGTGACAGACTAATTTTTGTTTTTGACATCAAATGGACAAGTATTTATCAATGAATCAAAATTTCCAATGGATAGAATTAAGAAAACAGAATGACTGCCAGGTTCCCAGACACATACAATTCATTTAAAGCAAGGAATTTTACAGTATGCAGTTAATGTAGTCCCAGCATTGAATGGTTAGCTATACTCACCTTAGGAGCAACATCATCCAAGGACAAAAAGAAAATGGCCGACTCCACAGCTTCCAGACTCTGTCTGTTACTGGTAGTTCGAAGTCTCTGTCTCACCTTAATAAAAATCTATGACTTATCAACATGTCCTGTCAACTTTATAAAAATCAAAAATGTATCAACACATCATATCAAATTTAAATGATTTCTCAACAAAATATCCCACCTTTTCCCCTTAACCTCTGCCAGCCATACTTGAAACCCCAAAAATTATCAGATGATTTATAAAGATTTTGTAAAATCCAGTGATGTAAATTCATTTCGAAACCATCTGAGAATAAATTATATACAATCATGTATGTACAAAGTTTTCAGAGTTTTTTCTGTTCCTGACCTTTGCCCATGTGTCTCTTCTCTCTGATGTGAATACAGCAATGCGAGATGCCTCTTCAACCTCTGAAGGAAAAAAACAAACTTGAATTTCTGATAAATACAAAAGTGCAATAATGGCCTCGCAGCAAATTCAAACATTTGTGCTTCCAATCTTTTGGGACCAGTAATTCATTTTGGAATTGATAGAAAATTAAACAACATAAAATATCAAATTTGAAGTAAAATTTTTGTGAAGAAATTGTTAAGAATCAGTCCTGTACTAAATTCCCTCCATGTCTGTTCCAGTGGGATGGAAAGAGGAATGATTTAAAATCATTTTTAATTCTATCTGTATTAATTATGTTAAGCAATCTATCTTCTGTGTGATGACTACTATCATGAAAAAAGTCTGACCTTGACAAACAAAGAAAATTCAAGGGCAACTATAGTTATTACTAGATAAAGTCAACACCCTTACCATGAACAATTCTGGAATGGGTGCCTACTAAAAATATCTATTCATTTATCTATGATTCATCTATCCATCTTTATATACATTAAAACTCCAGTTTCTAAAACATCAGTATCTCAAATACCATGAATATGTAAAAGTAAGATGGAAGTTCCAACATTTTTCTTTTTTTTTACCTTAATATTTCAAACCCTCTGATATCTCAAAGTTTTTTTCTTGGCACCATCATGTTTGAGATGATGAGTCATGACTGAATTTATAAAGGTGACAAGACAGGGAATCAATTTGTTATTCTTAAAAGGACTAACAGACTGATGCCCTTATAAGCAGGGTTTAGTACCGCATCTGATTCTGTGATGATCCCAAATAATGTATGTTATACTAAAATAATGAAGTTGTCTGGAAACCACAAGCATTACAGCTAAAACTAGTTTTGAAAGACATTATCTTAATAAAACTCTTGTCCACTGGCAGTGCAGAGTATAGCTCAATCACTCCATGGAAACAATTTCAGACAAAACCACAGGAAATACTGTATAAACGGTAATTTCTGTGGTTGTCCTTTTTTTTTTTTGCACAATTTTGTAAATACGAAAAATCCACACAAATATTACAATCACAAAATATATATACATGCACATAGGTACATATAGGTATGATGCAAATGCAGAAATCAGAAATGCAGAATGTAATTTCCTACCATTTACAGATCAAATCGCAAAAATTTCCAACCATAAAAGATACCAAAAATACCCTTTATAGCAGTTCTGATTTCCAGTTCGAAGAAAGCGCTATTCCCCCCTCAGCCAGCAGATTAGTTTATGACTATTTATTATAGTGGTTAACTTACCTTCTGTTTGATTTACAATCTGTGACAGAATGTCGTGTAATTCCGTGACAGTCAGTAATTTTTTCTTCCCATCACTGTCTGGGGCAAAAACGTCCAGCTGGTAGTATACACCATTTCTGTGAAATAAAAGAAATTAAAGCAATCAACTTTTACAAATACATTGTCATGATATTGAGAAGTGAACATGATTATTGAGATGTGAATGTGAACAACGAGATGTGAATATTGAGATGTGAATGATTGAATATTGAGTTTTCATGTGAATATTGAAGATGTGAATGCTAATATTGAGATATGAATGAAACTCGAGATGTGAATGAGTGAATATTGAGTTTTAATGTGAATACTGAGATGTGAATGTGAATATTGAGTTGTAAATACTAAGATATCTAGATGTTTCTAAATAATAAATATTCAAAATATGTTATGGAATAAAATCAAAAATAATCAAATCGAGACTGCTGTAGTACAATTTGTAATATTTTGTAAAAGTGCTGTATTAGTTTCACCTGCAATGTCAATGTGGATATTGAGATGTTAATGTGGATATTGAGATGTCAATGTGGATATTAAGATGTTAATGTGGATATTGAGATGTTAATGTGGATATTGAGATATTAAGATGTTAATGTGGATATTGAGATGTCAATGTGGATATTAAGATGTTAATGTGGATATTGAGATGTTAATGTGTATATTGAGATGTCAATGTGGATATTTACTCATATTGATATTTTTGAATTGTGAATAATATTGATGAGAAATGGCAAACTCAAGAAGCTAGAATTGTGAATCACTTTTCATTCATGAGAACACTTTCATTTGTGAAGTTGTTTTGAAACAAAAAATGAGATTCTTGTAATTTAGTTGTAAATGACTTTCCATATACATTTCTTGGTAAGGAGCAAACCGAATATTCACAAAAATAATGCCTTATTAACATATCCAACAACATAGCAGGACTGAAGTCTCATACTGATGAAGTGATCTTCATAAAATTCAAAAGTTTGCGACAGTGCAGTGTGGAAATAAAATTCCCCCAACCTATATATAATGATATGTTTGGAATCCTCGTAAATCATCAGTCGATCTATGGTTTCATATGGTATTCTGGTTGTAGAAAACTGTTGTCTACAATGGTAAATACAACATTGGTCATTAATTAAAATGTTTACATAAAATAAAATGCTACGCCTAAATCATGACAACTGCTAGATGTACCATCCAAGTCATGACGTCTTTACTAATCATGACACTAGTACGTTGAAGAGTATATGTACTAATACATCTCCAAATGCCAAATCTCACATTAAATTTATACTAAGAATACTTTCAAATTTCATTAGTATAAAAACCTAACATGCAATGTTAGGGCTCCCCAACATATATCCGGATAAACCTAACAATATAGAAAGTTTAGAGTTCGATTTTAATCAATTATTGAGTTAAAGTTTGGGATCTAAAGGGCTGAATTAATGTATGTGGACTAAAAGATGGAGTGGGGCTGAATTAATGTATGGCTATCAAAGAGTGGAGCAGGGCTAAGTTTATGTTTGGAAGCTAACCCAGGTAAAGGTGTGATAACTTACCTATATCCCTCCATACACATTGGAATCATGTCTTGAAAGTACTGAGGTGTCAGAGTCTCTTCCTGAAGTTGTTCATGGAATCTACAACAGAGTACAGAGGTCATTATATATACCTGCAACAGAATACAGAGGTCATTATATATATCTACAACAGAATACAGAGGTCATAATATATATCTACAACAGAATACAGAGGTCATTATATATACCTACAACAGAATACAGAGGTCATTATATATATATCTACAACAGAGTACAGAGGTAATTATATGTATCTACAACAGAATACAGAGGTCATTATATATATCTACAACAGAATACAGAGGTCATTATACGTATCTACAACAGAATACAGAGGTCATTATATATATCTACAACAGAGTACAGAGGTCATTATATGTATCTACAACAGAATACAGAGGTCATTATATATACCTACAACAGAATACAGAGGTCATTATATGTATCTACAACAGAATACAGAGGTCATTATATATATCTACAACGGAATAAAGAGGTCATTATATATACCTACAACAGAATACAGAGGTCATTATATATATCTACAACAGAATACAGAGGTCATTATATATACCTACAACAGAATACAGAGGTCATTATATGTATCTACAACAGAATACAGAGGTCATTATATATATCTACAACGGAATAAAGAGGTCATTATATATACCTACAACAGAATACAGAGGTCATTATATATACCTACAACAGAATACAGAGGTCATTATATATATCTACAACAGAGTACAGAGGTCATTATATATACCTACAACAGAATACAGAGGTCATTATATATATCTACAACAGAATACAGAGGTCATTATATATATCTACAACAGAATACAGAGGTCATTATTACAGGCCATGCAATAGCAATCTTTTCAGATATGGGTTTTCAAACTGTACATGCATTTCCGCAGGATTAACGTAAATGTATTTTTCATGATTTTCCCCCCAATTTTAATATAATGTGAGGCAGTACTCAATTGGGGGATTGAATTGATTGTTGATATTGGCATTTGAGTTTAATAATCCCTAGATATAAATCAAACAATATATTTAAAGCAAACTTAAAAATGTAATAAACCTTATAGCTGTCAGTTTGTACTGTGTTTGTTTCGTGTTCAATTTATTTCATTTATATTACTATTTGTTCACAAAATATAAAACAGGATGTGCAGTGTTTTGTGGATTCAAGACCACTTTTGCGAATTCACACAACTACATACCCCATGGGGATCTGGGTTGTTAGAATAGATCCTCAGCACCCCCTAGCTTGTCGTAAAAGGGGAAATGAGAAAGATCGTGCATGAAAAAAAATATTCTTTTAAAAAAACATTCGTGGGGATCCAGGTTAGAATAGATCCTTAGTACCCCTTGCTTATAGCAAGAGGCGACTAAATGGGGCGGTCCTTCAGATGAGACCGCAAAAACCGAGGCCCCGTGTCACAGCAAGTGTAGCACGTTAAAGATCCCTCCCTGCTCAAAGGCCATAAGCGCCGAGCATAGGCCTAAATTTTGCAGCCCTTCACCGGCAATGGTGACGTCTCCATATGAGTGAAAGATTCTCGAGCGGGACGTTAAGCAATATATAATCAATCAATCAACACAACTAAATAATATATTTAGTGGTCTTGTGGTAATATGGGATATACTGATATACTGTGGCAGGCTGATGACTTGGCTGCCACAAGGACACATACTAGTTTTAAGTCATATACAAGTAAGAGAAATTGGAAGGGAAATGTCTTTTAAAATAAATATTTTAAACATTGTACTTTATTGTAATTTTTCAAATCAGAACTCGCTTTCTCTTTCACAGTTAATTGCAAATCATTGTTCATATAGACAACCATTTGTTCGATGACCTTGAAAGGGTTTCAGTCACTCTGCTGTGAGACTTGCTGTCGCAGATTTCTTCAACAAGTGGCCATCTAACATAATTTCCAACACTTCAGGTAAACCTATTTCAGCGATTCTGAAAATACCTAACTTTTCAGATAAATAAAGTGAAAGTTTTCAGAACATATCAACACTTTTAGATTAGCCTGATAGTGTCTATTTAATATATGATAAATGCAAATTTAAACACGATGCATGACAGAAAATGTAGAGCCTGATATGATAGAATGCATGTATGATGCAATACACGCATGAGAGAACACAATAGAAATGTCAACAATAACACTGTGGATGCTGTACATCTATATATAAATTTTGTCAACAAAATACAAAAAAATAAAACTCTGGGTTGTTTGTATTATGGGAGCTAGAAAACAATATGTTAGATATATATTTCCAGATGCTTTCCCCGTTTTCATACACATCACAAACACTCTATAGTTGTCCACTTCTCACTTATAATACACATCACAAACACCCTATAGTTATCCACTCCTCACAATATGCTTCATTGATTTCTAAACTGTGGAGAAATTGATTAAACCTGCATATATGTATCCCTGTTTGATGAGCTGTCTCACGAAATTATGTTTTCCTTTCATCTAACAAGTTAATTTGCAATCACTGACGGTACAGAGGGACACTGTCCTATGTTTAGGATGGTAAATCCATCCTTTGTACAGGATGGTAAATCCTTTCAGTAATTAGTGACTAGAGTCAAACTAACCCTCCATACATTTCACATTTAAAATTCCCTGATAAAGGTGTCAGAGATGTGCAATGTATGTACAGACTTGTATGACATAATGGTTTGTTAGATATACAAAAAAAATATTTATAAATTCTAGCAAATAAATATGTAGAATAAAAGCTCTTGAACAGTGATCATTCTGCAACATAGGAAAAGCATGAAAATAGAAATGTTCTTACAAAATACGGACAGAAATATCGTCCTAGTGTCTACGATGGGAATACCACCCACTAAAGGTTTCAGTTCAAAATTTTTAAAAATCACAAAACATTACAATGCATTCCATCTCGTTTCTACAAAATCTTGGGGTATATTATATTACTAGCATGTCTGTTTTAAAGTTAGCATATTCCGATAGATCCTGTAAAGAAGTAAAACAGCTAAAAATATAATGTCAGCATTTACGTATTACAGAGAGTACCAACAAAGGAAAGACAAATCTTTGAAATAATTCGGTATTGAACCCAGGACCAGCTAGGTGATCTAACCACTGAGCTACTCAGATCAATGCACAATGTATGGTATGTGAAAGGCCATGAAAAATTATAAATGATTGAGAAACGTCATGCACGTCCTTAACAGTTAACATGTTTTCTCCCAGCCATCTCCCTCTAGCGCCATTTTTTTTTCTTTCTTCTTATTATCGGAGGTCAAAAGAGACTTGATATAAACAGAATGACTTTTTATTTTTAGATATACCCAAAATTCAATTTAAATGTCTATTATCATGATTATTTACCCCAAAATTGTCTTACTAATAGTATCACTACAGAGGACAGCAAATCTCTCCATATATGATAATTTTAGCTCAGAAGGAAAACTATCCTCTACCAGACTGCATATATAAGTAATATATATGCAGGTACATGTACAAAACAAATAGATTTCACTTTTGAAAATCCTTATGGATATAAACTGTATGAGACGCTTCATGCCAACATACTTTATGAAGTGCAATACACGGACTATCGAAAAGTATGCCGTGTGTAAAAGTGTAAGTCATATCCTCGCACATTTTCAAAAATGAAATTTATTTCTTACATTTACATTCTACTTTCAGTTTTGTCTTAATTCCCAGCTGCTAAAGTATAGATGTGCCATATTAATCATGATGCATATGCACATTTTTTGAACTACAGTGGATTCATGAGGAAACGGCTATCATTACAATTTTGTAGAGACAACGATGACAAAAACACTGGAGATGTAAATATACATATTCACAATAACACATCAACACTTATGTGTGATTATTATGTGATATGTACTTGATATTGATTACAAGAACCAGGAATTTGACAGGTACTATGATGGAGCTCCACAAAAGGTCTTTAATTGCATGCATGTGGTTCCTCGGTGATTCTACATTTTATTCACCTTGTGAACCCTAAAAAACCCACAAGTATTTAATCTGCAAGTCAGTGGTGGTTGTACTGAAATGGCAGGCCATGAATTCTGTTATAGTAGTGTTGACAGTGGCATGCTATGAATTCTGTGGTGGTATAGTTTTGACAGTGGCATGCTATGAATTCTGTGGTGGAAGTTTTGACAGACAACATTTGAATTCTCTGGTGGAAGTGTTGACAGTGACATATTATGAATTCTGTGGTGGTAGTGTTGACAGTGACAGATTATGAATTCTGTGGTGGTAGTGTTGACAGTGACAGATTATGAATTCTGTGGTGGTAGTGTTGACAGTGATAGATTATGAATTCTGTGATGGTAGTGTTGACAGTGACAGATTATGAATTCTGTTGTGGTAGTGTTGACAGTGACAGATTATGAATTCTGTGGTGGTAGTGTTGACAGTGACAGATTATGAATTCTGTGGTGGTATCGTTTTGACAGTGGCATGCTATGAATTCTGTGGTGGAAGTTTTGACAGACAACATATGAATTCTCTGGTGGAAGTGTTGACAGTAACATATTATGAATTCTGTGGTGGTAGTGTTGACAGTGACAGATTATGAATTCTATGGTGATAGTGTTGACAGTGGCAGATTATGAATTCTGTGGTGGTAGTGTTGACAGTGACATGAATTCTGTGGTGGTAGTGTTGACAGTGACATATGAATTCTGTGGTGGTAGTGTTGACAGTGACAGATTATGAATTCTGTGGTGGTAGTGTTGACAGTGGCAGATTATGAATTCTGTAGTGGTAGTGTTGACAGTGGCAGGCTTTGGGTTTTGTGGGATACATGATGTGTTGTGGCTAATGGTGAGCATTCTCTGATAGGCAAAGTGTCTGGAGAATATAGTTAGAGTCCTCATAGCACGGTAAAGAGGACATTGAATCTCCAAGCAAGAGTCCATCTCAACAAGTCAAATTAAAGGAAGACGTACATTTCATTATCAGGACCTGACCTCACTGCACAGGAAACAGTATCATTGACCTGTACTGAGTTCAACCTGCATCATCTGACAATATGTAAACAGAGATCTGAGATAAAAAGTAAAGTTTCAGCTGATGCAATGAGTCAGTTAAGATCACAGAGTCCAGGCCAAAGTGATAAATAGGTCAATTTACCTGTAGAATTATTTACCTGGAGAATATCTGGTAGATAAATGAACAATTCTGGTCATTTCTGCTTAAGATTGCACAATAAACCTGATAGGAACTGATCTACCTAATTATTACTTCTTATCTGAAATAAATGCAAATCTTGTTTTTAAAAAGTCTAAACCTGAATTTTGTAGTATTGTCATTTTTCACATCTATATGTTTTAATTATTACATTGTAGGGAAATTATATATATATGAAAAAAAAAAATGAGAGAACTTGATATTGAGTAACAGTGCATTAAATTTTACCTTAAATTACTTTTAAATATTCACATACACTAGTTTTGTCTCTTGTGTCAACACAACATATGCTGTAATCATGAACATAAATCAATAATTACATTAAATAACAACTAACTCATGTTCTTTGACAATACAGATGTACAAAAATTTTATGCTAGTAAATCGGAAATAGATATTGACCTTTTTATACTTAAGATACTGAAAAATTCATTACATAGAACATACTATCACATAAGTTACAATTCCTTGCCTCATAAAAATTTTATGATGTAACTTTAAGATTGGGAGATTTACATAATTTTTTTTTTATTCAATGGCCTAAAACAATTTTCGTACAAAAAAGTTTGAATAAATTACTATACATGTTTTATAATAGCTGACCATTCTAGTTGTTTGGAAAAATGCATCAACCAAATTGATAAATTTACAATATTTGAATTAGTTCCAAGTTTCCACTAGTTATCGTACATTAGAGAATTTAAATACATGTCAAGGGGTACAAATATTGACAATATATTAGATGAAACAAAAACAGGTAAAACTTGGGCAGATTTAGAGCTATGTGATTAAACAACCCTTCCTCTACAAAGCATAATCCTTTCCAAACACTTTCAAAATTTAGACTGACATGAAAAATGTCAACTGGAGAAATTAAAAGCAATAAAGATATAACATGTTTGGACCAATAAAATTTAAGTGCTGAACTAGTATCTAAACAATTATAGCATCCTGCACAGTTGTCCTCAAAAGCTGAGGAGCTAACTTCCGTGACTATAATCTACATAAAGCGATTTTTTTTTGTCTGAAATAAATGTATAAATTTTCATTTAACAAGGACTGATAAGTATCCTTAGTACTTAAGAAATTACTACATCAGTTACCTATATAAAAGCTTGAATTACTGCTGCAGATGTACTTTAGTTTGACCTTGGGGACATTCATAACCGAGTTGCTGATACATGTAGGATGTAACATTGAATCACATGCTTGCTAACATTCACTAAGTGAATTAATGTAAATACTTGATCAGTCTGTATATTCTAATAGATCGTGTAAATGTCAATACCCAATCAGTCTGCAGCTTTCTCATCCTACACTCACATAAATTACAGCCCTAGCCTTCTTGACAAAACTTCTCAGGAAAAATCAATTTGTCATATTCATTTCCGTATCTCTGATGAGGAGGATAACAGCACAGTCTGTGAACTGTGCCACAGTGTACATGTAATTCAGTTTTCATTGCCTTCACTTTCTTCACACCAGGTACGTGAACTTGTCATGCAAACAATCGTAATGGCAGGTATGTTTCTTCAGTTGCAGAATAAAACCTTTAAAAGGCAGTCTATTTCTGGTTTGTTTAACTACAGATCTTTCAAACACCCAGCACATTCAAACGCCCAGAGTTTCTTTTGAAATTCTTTATTATTCATTTATTTATGTGTTAGGGGAGACGATAAGTAATAAACACCCACATGCAAAAAGTATATACCCATTTACTCTGTGAATGATCGATGCATCAATAGTCAGAAGAATGTAACCATGGGAACAAAAGATGTATTTCACATTAACAGCAAACTGCAGTGATCCTTAGTCTCTCTCTTTTTTTTTTTTCTTTTTTTTTTGCTGTTTTCTAACTCTAGGTAAACCTTGCTTCTTATGTTCTGTTGAGATCAGTTCAACGTTGAAGTCAATTTGAAGACAAATACAAAGGTATTCAGTCCAATATAAAATAAAAAAAAAATACATAATCATTCCCTTCACTAAACCCACTGACTTGTCAACTGTGACCAACTTCACTATGAGTATGCAGGGTTAGTATATTAATACATTTACAGGTAAATCCATTTTGTGTAATGTGTATAATGGCTATTCATTCCTTTAAATTCCTCCTTTCTACAGGTACCTATACTGTAGCTATAGAACCTCCCCTTTAATAGTTATTAATGTGTGCAATTCACATTGATGAATAAATTACATAATCAATATATCACATAACCAGAACACTGCAGAGGGACTTCAGTACAAGGAAGCTAGGCTTATAGCCTGTAGTCTTTCCATATAATCTCCCAATAGCACGATTATAAAATGTATAATAAACTATCTACTCTGTTTTGCCTTAGAGAATTGTACAATTGTACGATTTATATACAAATGTACTTTGCTCAAAATTGCAAAACATATATTTATATGAACCATACCAGCCAAAATGTGTCCTCTGTAATCGTAACAGCACTAGACAGGAGTTGTGATTTACAAGCCAGATTTACTTGTATTGCACAACATAACTTTTATACAGAGGACATAACTTTTATACAGAGGACATAAATCTCCTGTAACTGACAGCCCTCTCAACATAGTCAGTAATATACTATTATCATGCCTATACTGGAACTACCAAAGTTTACCTATGTATTTGAGTAGAATCAAACTTTTGTGAGTAAAGCGTAACTATTCCTTCAGTTGTAGCCCTTAAATGCATGCATACACTGTACATAGAAATCATCCTGACTCCAGTAGTAATAAGTTTCTCCACTATAACTATGCTGTGTAAGTGTAGTATGACAGTAGGAGTATTGGACTCACCTTAACATATAGTGGATCAGGTTAGCTGCACGCGCAATCTGGTTATTCGTAGGCAAGTCTTTGCGATCAGTGGCATAACAGTTCACTTTCACTAAAACACAAAATGCATGCACCTTAGTTTATGTTTGCTTTATGTCAAGAATTTTTCACTCATATTGATACGTCACCGGCTATAGACAAGTACCACAAATTATGCTTAGCACTCAGGGCCATAGCAGTGAGGGTTCTTTATTGTGCCAATGCATGCCATGACACAGGACCACCATATTTAAGGTCATATCCAAAAGGCCTGTGTTTTTCACCTCTACATGTTTCAGCATTTGGCGAAAGAGCAATCACTACCTATATTTACATCTAAGGTTTGATGCAACCATGGCTTGAGTAATGCCCAAACTCGTGCACCTTGGTAAATCATAACTGAGAAATACAAAATTTTTGAAGTGAAAGTTTTAAAACTTTCCAATTATAGGTCCCCAATCTTCGTACCTGCACAAGGTTCCCTGCTGATGAGGTAAGCAAAATCCTGCCAATACTCTATCAGCCAGTTGTTCTTAACTGCAGCTCTACAAGCAAACAAATCCTCCTCCTTATGAAAATATGTTTGAATATCAGCAAACACTCTCATCACTTTAACAAGAGCTATCAGAAGACACCATAGCTTGCCAAAATGCATATGCCTCTACTTAACCTATCCCCCTTGGTTCAAAACATAACGCCAAGGTTAAAGTTTTTGAAAGCAAGGTCAAAGTCCAAGGTCATGAATGTTGGTACCATATGAAAGGTCTGGTCATGAGGGATCTAACTGTGAATGTCAAAGCCCTATTTCCTTGGTTCCAAAGATAAAGCCCAGGAGAAAGTTTTTCCCTTAAGGTGGTTCATTACAACTTGAAAAAGTTTCTCAAATCAGCACAAAATGGTTTGAATATGACAAATTTGATGATATATAATAAATATATATGTCAAAAAGGTGGACAATATGCAATTTTGGATAAAAAACATGATTTTCAAAAATTCATTTTTGTCAACATGAAAAAAAGTCTCGCCGGATTTAAACTTGGGATCTGCGGTTCACCAGCTCAATGCTTTAACCACTGCGCTACAATGATATACAACCCAAATTGATCAATACAGACAATTTCACAAAACATTTAAATCGACATCTTGTGACTTTGTGTCATAAAGAGTATTAGCATTGGTGTACTGAGCTACCTTGAAGAGTGATGCCATGTATGGCCATGACAGTAGCTCTCTGGACATTTGTCCCGGTGAGCTAAAAAGGAAATACAGAAAGTAATAAACCCCCTCCATCTTCATCATAATGACACCAAAACACTGACTGGGTGGAGGGTAATTTGCTGTATATTGCTGAGTAACACAATAAGGACCAAAGTTATACAAGTGTTGTAAATAACAGTCCTTGATATCTCGAGTTGTTCTTTCTGCAATGTACATCATTCACTATTAGACTTTGGACCTTTCTCTGGGCCTCCATTCTGACCCAGGGGGCATGATTTGAATATATATACATAATACACGCTATATGTCATTCAGTCAGAAACTTGCTTATGGTGATGACAGACTGTGACAACTTTTCCTAAATAAGACAGAAATACATTGAATCCTGAGTGTGGCCTGATTTTTGCCCTAGGGCGATATATGAAGACGATCATGATAGAACTTAATTTGAGGAACCAAACCCTAAACATGTGAAGAGCTTTAACATGTGGCTCTTTTATATGAATACTAAAAAAAATGTCAGTACAGTACAATGCATTAACAAGAAACTGAACTAATCACTTCATACAGTTAGTGCTATCTAGCATCTGTACTGGGTCATTCTATCCTCATGCTTTCAGACAGGGTCAGTACCTTACAATGTACTTCAGTACCTTAGAATGTTCATATATTCGAACAATTGGTTTGTCCCCTACAATTACCATATTAAAAGTCCCTGATTTTGTCGACAACTTATGTTGAAAATGAACACAATATAATGGTACTCCAGAAACTTGAATACCATCATCAAACAGGCCCTGATGATCTACCCCAGTCGGTTACAGGTTCAGCGACAATACTTTACTCTGTCATCAGATACGATGAAAAGTCTTAAGTCACAGTGGCATTACTTCTATTTTGTCATCATGTATTTTTACTTCTAAGAATACCTAGTCGGTGTGATGAGAGTAGAATGTTGCATGCTTCGTAGCTTTATATGTGAGTGTTTTACTGACCTCTCTCACAGTTACTGGTATAATATTAACCAAATCCTTATCATATTGACCTTTCACAGTTTATGACGAAATAATAAGCCCCTCCTAATCATAATGACCTTTCACATAGTAATTGGAATAACATTGACCTCTTCCAGTCATACTGACCTCTCACACAGTCAATGATGTAACCTGACCCCTCCTAGTCATACTGACCTCTCACATAGTTATTGGAGTAGCATTGACCCCTCCTTGTCATATTGACCTCACACACAGTCATTGGTGTAATATTGACCCCTCCTATACATATTGACCTCTCATACAGTTAATGGTGTAATATTGACCCCTCCCAGTCATACTGACCTCTCACACAGTCATTGGTGTAACATTGACCCCTCCTAGTCATACTGACCTCTCACAAAGTTAATGGTGTAACACTGTCCCCTCCTATTTATATTGACCTTTCACAAGTCAGTGGTGTAATATTGACCACTCCCAGTCATACTGACCTCTCACATAGGTATTTGTGTAAAATTGGTCCATCCTTTTCTTTAAATGCTAACACTGATGTGGTCAAATTCATGTAGTCCTCATCAGATAGAATTGGCTTCATGGAAGCTAGGTACCTGAAGAGAAAGTCATTAAATTTCATAAGAGAATACACAACCATGGCAAGTCATTTCTCATAAGAGATAGTCACACTTTGCTGAAATCATCAAATTTATGACACTCTTGTGTGGAAAATGTTGATGATTTAAAACAAAGAACAGAATTCTGTGAAAATCAAATACCACCCTCACAATAGAAATTTTTGGTATGTTACCTATAAAATTCAAGTTGGTAGTCAAATGGACCCAACAATTCTTAAATTCAGTAACCCAGGATGAAACAAAGGAATATTATATAACCAAGGAATTTATGCATAAATGTTATATGTACATAATGAATTACTAATTAAATGAAAAGCCCTAAATCAGTAAATACCTGAAATAACAATATGTTTATTTAAGCATAAAAATAAAAATACATAAAGTACACTGATGATAGAAACATTCAAATTATTCATCCTTTTACACATAAATGTAATTAAAACTTTCACTTTCAGATATCAAGCATTATAGGTATGTATCAAACATATGTAAAGCCAAAGCAATTCAAATTGCCATTCAGGTTTTCAATTATACATAACCAGAAGAGAGGAAATACAATGGACCAGACTGGGATTTGAATACAAGCTCCCTGGATCTCCAGCAAGGTGCTCTACTAACTGAGCCATCTCCCCACCGATGATCTAACTCATCTGACCACTACATATATAATGAATGAAAGTTTCCCCCCTCTTTATCTCTATCCATTACCTAGACAACTGCTATAGTTGGATTTTGGGCAACATTCCTGCCATTGATGTTTGACTTGCATGTTCTTTAAAATAGGAACAAATCCTCAAACTTAAATTTTACTTATTTAGAGCATTTGTTTGTCTATTATCTTTTATGTTCTGACATACCTGTCTAGTGTGACATTCAGATTTGGTACTGGGAGCTTGGGCAGCATTGGCTGGAAGAAGTAGGTTGGGTAATGGCCATTTCCTCGTAATGCATTTAGCATCAATGCCCACATCTACATCAAATTTATAAAATGTTAACAGTAACTGGAGCACTCCATTTACAAATTAGAGCTCTTCATTAAACTGTCAGTACATCTGGGTATATCCTGATCCTAAGGCATTTGCATCCTTGTATCCTGAACAGTTTTCTAAGATTGCATACAAATGTATACCTTTGAGCTAAATACTGGAATCATTAGCACAATAAAACATGCACTGCACCACTAAAATAATACAGTTTACAACAAACCCAAACTCTTTACAATGAAGATGACCCTTACCTTAGTGGCCATGCTTTTGGGATTGGTCATCCAGCCTTGATAGTTCAAGAGCATTCGGAATAACTGGATTCTCATCAGAAAGAAAATTTTCACAAATCCAAACCCCACAATAAACCCCAGCATCGCCGTGTTCATCTGGTAAGGCAGTCCCGACAAGCTCATCCATTTCTCTCCAAAATCAACGTAGGTCTTCAGCGGCTCAGAAAATACGACGAATAAGATCGCCGACAAAAATCCGACTGCCGAAGCTTCGCTGAACTTTCGGTAAGATATCAAGCGACTTGTGTCACCCAAAAATGGAGCTATGGCGGGTAGACTGGGCATGATTTAGCGGGAACAAGCAGGAGTTAAGCAGCCCAAATCTCCAGTGTTCCTAGTCGCTCATAATATTTACGTTCACCTCGGGGGTTTTCTTCGAGGAGTTGACAAAATTAGAAGCATTCCGAATGTAGCGAATGACGTATGGTTTGCTGTGACAACGCCCACAAACGTACCAGTCCAGTCACGTGTGAAATATTACGATTTAATATAATCAATTTTGCAATAAAGATATTGTTCAATGTGTTTACTATATTTAAAAAAAGTTTAAATTCACTCATGAACAATATAATTCATAGGCCGATGTTGCGCTTATATATATATATATAATGTGCGTGTGTGTGCTGAAGTAGAGGTAGTAAATTCACTTAAAATCAATGAATGGCACAAGGTGATATAATTACTAATACACGGACAAGACACAATGTAATTTAAATGCACCCATATCCAGTATGATCTTAAAAAAATATTATGCAATATACGATTAGAAGTTTAAATTAAATAAATATATAGATTATCACAGTATCCTGTAATTGATTATCACTTAAGGATAACCCATGATCTATAGCACAACTGCTTATTTCCAATGGGGTATTTATATATGTAGGGAATATTACACAACCTTTTCGAAGCAAGTCTTACTTTCACAGACCATCCTAATCTTATTCTGTTGATTAATTCTATTATTTGAAAAGGTAGCCTTATTAATGAATAAATATTCTTTACATACATCTATATATCCGAGTAATTTAATGAATGTTTGGTTGGTTGGTTATTATTTCATAGCAGTTGCAAGAAGGCGTTGTCTTCAGTGAAAGGAAACCCTTGGAAACAAACAAGCCGAATGTGAAGCTTGAAAGATCTATAGTCGTGGTGTCCTTAATTTTAACACCCGAGATGCACATGCAATTCTCTCTCTCTCTCTCTCTCTCTCTCTCTCTCTCTCTCTCTCTCTCTCTCTCTCTCTCTCTCTCTGTGTGTGTGTTTAACGTGGGAGATATCAGCGAGATATGAAGATCTATTTACCCAAGAAAAATCATATATTTCCCGAGGTCAACGTTAACGGCCGAGAGGAATACATTTTTTCTTGGATGAATAGATCGTCATTTCTCCTGAACATTCATGCAATCAATTGTTTATTACCCCAAATAAAGTAAAACTACAGAAATGCATATGGCATTTATACAATGTATGTAGCCGACTGAGATCGCCGGTCTTCACGGTGACGTACTCCACCGTCAACGTCAAAAAGGTTCAAGAGCTGATTGATATGTTGTGAGCCTCATATGAAAGGGTTTAAATGTTGGCGAACATGTTGCATTATTTTTCAACATAGTCCCCTTCAGTATCTATATACTTTTGTCAGCGATGTTTAAGGGCCTCAATGTCACTTTTAAAGAAGTCCTTTACTTGTCAGTTCAGAAAGACTTCCACTGCATTGATCACGTCATCATCTGACTGAAAGTGGGTACCAGAAATGGCCATTTTCACTTTTGGAAATAGATAGATAGAAGTCTGATGGAGCGATATCACGATAATAAGGCGAATACTCAATCAATTTAAAGCCACAATCGTTAATGACAGCCATGGCAACGATAGACTTGTGAACAGGCGCATAGTCCTGGTGGAACAACACCTTGGTGAAACAACACACCTTTGAGTTTAATATTTTCCCGTAACTGTCTCAGAAATGATGCACAGAGTGTGCCATTGATTGTTTGTCCCGCTTGGACAGAATACCACCAGTATCCCAGAAAATTTCCAGCTGATGGAACAGTCTTTCTCGGGGGTGAACCATGGGCTTCCATTGCTTAGACTGTTATTAGGCCTTCAGGGTGAAATGATGAACCCACGTATCATCCATAATTTACCTTTAAAAGGTTTAGGTTAGCACGTGACAAAGTGCGCCTGGTCTGCTTCTGATCAACTGTCAGAAGTCTTGGTACTCTCACTGCAAGATCCTCGACTGTCAGAATGGAATATACTCTTTCCTGTGAAATGCCAGCTGTACTGTCTATATATCTTTTTGTAACTCGTCTGTCAGACATAACAATATCATGGACTTTATTGACCATTTCTAGGGTTGCAACAGTGACAGGCCTTCCAAGAAAGGGATCGTTTACAAGGCTCTGCCTCCTGTGTTTAACTTCCGCCACCCACCTTTTATCCTAGCATATTAATGGGACACACGTTTTTTTGGGGTTTTTTTAAATTTATACATTGAAAACATTGCATATAAAATTTTTATTGCCAAATTTATCCACCATCTCTCGATTTACCTGTCTTCATTGTTTGAACGTTGTGTGTAGCATCGTATGAGAGTTTCTGGGCTTTTTTTCAACACGTGGAACGGTAATAAGAATTTTTCACTATAAAACAACTTTGTTGGTGAAAGCATAGACACCACTAACAGAAAAAATTAAAACCCAAGACTTTGTCGCGCTTAACCCCCTTCAATACAAGGCACACAGCATATCAATTAACCCTCGTACAAGTTTGACATTGATTGACAAACATTTCGGATGGTCCTCTGAGGAATATTGTGCCATTCCTCCAACAGGGGCTCTCCCTAATTTTTGCGGATCCCACAAATGCTCGATTGGATTCAAGTCTGGGGACATAGCGGGCTAATGAAGGACGTCAATGGCGTTTGTTTGAAAACAGTTTTGTGTCAATCTTGCCGTATGTGCGCGCGCATTGTCCTGTTGGAAAATTAACATATTTCCTTGCCTATACTGTTGCATTAAACGTACTAAAACAGGCTGCAGAATTTCATCCACATACCACCTAGCTGTGAGGGTTCCATTTAAAACGACCAGTTGTGACCGAAAATTGTGGTTAATCGTACCCCAGACAATGACACCACCCTCCAAACCTGTCGCGCTCGACGACACAATTGTCTGCAAAACGTTCATGTAAACGACGGTAAACTCGACGTCTTTCGTCTGCGTTGCTAACGTTAAATCTAGACTCATCTGAGAACACAACATGTGACCAATTTTGTCGTTGAGTCAAATGCTGCCTTGCCCATTGCAATTTGTACCGTCGGGGATGTTGTTTAAGCTGTAGCCCCTTAAAAGGTCTTCTGCAGCGGATCCCATGGCACTTCAAATTCTAGAAACGGTTCTAGGCCTTCCATGACGTCCAATGATTTCTCTCGCCGTGGTCGCAGCGGCCGTAAACTTATTGCGCAGATGACGTTGCCGTATGAACACTTGTTGCCGTTGCGTTGTCAAAAACGGTTGACCAGGTCTTGGCGATCATTTAGGGATCCCGTCTGATGAAATGATTGATTATATAATCTTTCACTCATATGGAGACGTCACCATTACCGATGAAGGGCAGCAAAATTTAGGCCTATGCTCGGTGCTTATGACCTTTGAGCAGGGAGGGATCTTTAACGTCCCGCACCTGCTGTGACACGGGGCCTCGGTTTTTGCGGTCTCATCCGAAAGACGGCCCCATTTAGTCGCCTCTTACGACAAGCTACATGTAGGGTGCTGAGGATCTATTCTAACAATCCGGATCCTCACGGGCTGTCTGATGGAATCGTGACAACAACCGGCTAACTGTACAAGGATGGACATTAAAACGCCTTGCAAACTCACGCTGACTAACGCCTCTTGCAATATATCGAGTGCCTGAATGCGCATTTCATTGCTTAAGCGCGGCATAGTCTTGGTTTTTAATTTTTTTTTTCTGTTAGTGGTGTCTAACAACAAAGTTGTTTTATCGCGAAAAACTTCTCCATTACATTTCCACGTGTTTGAATAAAAGCCGTGAAAATTTCGTGCGATGCTACTCACAATGCACAAACAATGAACACAGGTAATTCGAGAGATGGATTTTAAAAATCAATACGATGTATGTTGTGTAAATTTTGCTATAAAAGTTTTATATGTAACGTTTTCAATTAATAAATAAATAAAAAAAATGTGTGTTGTGTTTTTAAAGTCCGTCAGTATATATATATATATATATATATATATATATATAAAATACAAATTAGAGAGATGGACAAACACGGAGCCCTGGACATACCAGAGGTGGGATAAGGTGCCTAGGAGTAAGCATCCCCTGTCGACTGGTCACAGCCACCATGAGCCCTATATCTTGATCAGGTAAACAGAGTAATCTACAGTCAGAATCAGTCTGCTAAGAACGGCTATGGTATGAAACAAGTCAGACAGCATTTGACCTAATGGAAGGTTGTACTGGCAAACTAAATCGTTATATCGACCAAGAATTTGCGAAATGCTGACTTTAGATGAGACTGTACAAACCCCAGTATTGTCAACTTGTTTGTCAGTAGCATGCCTTGGTTTAAAAACCGATCGTATGCAGAACAAGGTATGGTGTATTGAATCAGAAAAGAGATACAAACACCATATGCAGTTGATATCGGAATATTGCTTCATAAATGAAGTCATCCCGTCTGTCGTTGAGTTGTTAGTTTGCCGTTAGCATCTATATAAAATATGCAAGTACGAAGCAGTTGTGGAAGAGTATATATATATATATATATATTCCTTTATTCACATGTTACATTATTTAATTCACACTGTTTATAGCTGGAGGACTTGGTGAAATCATGCACTCATTACAATGATGTCCATCATTCATGCACCACGCACGGGAAGTTCACTTCCGTGTCTTCAGCCGTTGAAGGGCTCCAGCTGGGGCTTGAGATTTCTGAAAAAATGACAAGTTATGTCATTTAATGCTGCTAAAATTTCACCAATGGGAACGTTATTCTAGGTTAACTTTACGTACGCTTTACGATACCTGTTGTTTAAAAAGACAAAGGAGGACCATGAGTCGCATTGGTCACCTGAGTCATACTGGCCATGTTGTTCATCAGATGATTTTTAAAAGGTTTTCTTACTCCCCCCCCCCCCCCCCCCCCCCCATTTGACCCCATATCATGACCCAACTCTGGTTTAATAGGGTCATAATTTAACCGAATTTCAATCCACAAAACTTAGGGATGCATCTATAACATTACTGACATGGTCTTGCTGTTGTTTTCTGGAGAAGATTTTTAAAGGATTTTTGTCTGTATTTACGAGGGCGAGTCAATAAGTAACCAGCCTATCCCATTTCCGATACCGAGACGGTCACAATTTTCATGCCTTGTTCCAATATATGTTTTACACAAAATTGCACGCGTATCGAGCATTCTTTATAAGATATTGAATGGCTAGTGATGCAAAGGCATGTTTTTCATCTAAAGTTGAGTACCGTGCTGTGATTCCTTACTTATATTTAAAAGGTAAAACAGGCAAGAAAATATATGGCGAGTTAGCCGACGTTTATGGGTTTTCTGCACCATCTTATGCTCAGGTTAAATTCTGGATATGGTAATTCAAACGCGGTAGAATGTCTTTAGAAGATGAAGCCAGTTCTGGAAGCCCACTGGCTGCCACCCACGAAGAAATGTGTAACAAACTTCGGGATCTGGTATACTCCGATAGGCGAATTCTAGTGGAAGAAATAGCGCAGGCATTAGGCATTTCACATGGTTGTGGTTCAACAATCTTATATGATCGTTTCACCCCGTAGGGATCCGGGTTGTTAGAATAGATCCTCAGTATCCCTTGTTTGTCGTAAGAGGCGACTAAATGGGGCGGTCCTTCGGATGAGACCGCAAAACCGAGGCCCCGTGTCACAGCAGGTGTGGCACGTAAAAGACCCCTCCCTGCTTAAAGGCCGTAAGCGCCGAGCATAGGCCTAAATGTGCAGCCCTTCACTGGCAATGGTGAAGTCTCCATATGAGTGAAAGATTCTCCAGCGGGACGTTAAATATTTAATCAATCAATCAATCATATATGATCGTTTAGGTATGTGGAGGCTTACAGCTCGTTGGGTCCCCAAATCCCTTAGCTATGAGCAAATGCAACCAAGGCATCAATATGCAGCGCCTTGCTCAAGCGTATTAGGTCAAAAGATTATTTTCTTTTGCGTCTGGTGACCGTAGAGAAGACTTGGGTTCATTATTATGAGTCAGAGAATAAATTCCAGAGTCATCAGTGGGTAGGGTCAGGGTCCACGAGGCCAAAGAAGTTCAAGATGCAACCATCTGCTGGCAAGGTGATGACCACAGTATTTTGGGATGCAAAAGGCGTTATTATGTCACACGTTTTACACAAGAGAAGTACAATAGCTGGAATGTACTATGCAAACTTTCTAGACCAGCTGAGAACTGCCATCCATGAAAAACGCCGATGCAAACTCTCTAAAGGTGTTTTGTTGCAACAGAACAACGCGACAGTGCACACTTGCAAAGTTGCAATTGATGCTGTACAGCGAAACGGGTATGAATTAATACCACATCTTGCGAGTTCGCCTGACCTAGCCCCTTGCAACTTCTTCCTATTCCCAAACTTGAAAACGAATATCCGTGTACGTCATTTCCAGTCTGACTCACATATAACCTGTAGATGCTTGCATTTCACAGTAATATCCCTAACCCTGGTCCTGATGCTTTTGAGAATATTTTTAAAGATATACGATTTATCCTGTATATTGTTATGTAAACCTTAATTTGATCGGCTGCTGAGGCCACACATCCAACCCCCTTCCCTCTAGGTCATGATTTGAAGGGACTTGACTTTGCACAACCTGAGGATGCTTGTCTATTTAAAATATTTTACCATGGTCCAAACAGATTACGTTTTATAAGAAAGGATGCTTGTCTATTTAAAATATTGTTACCATGGTCCAAAACAGATTACGTTTTATAAGAAAGGATGCTTGTCTATTCAAAGTATTGTTACCATGGTCCAAAACAGATTACGTTTTATAAGAAAGGATGCTTGTCTATTTAAAATATTGTTACCATGGTCCAAAACAGATTACGTTTTATAAGAAAGGATGCTTGTCTATTTAAAATACACCTCTGTCGGCGCGCGTTCGAATCTCGGCCGCGGCGTTATGTGAGCAAGTTTGCCAGTTTACTTGCGGAAGGTCGGTGGTCTCTTCCCAGGTACATTGTATCTGGGTTCTCTCCTCCACCAACAAAAACTGGACGCCATCAGATAACTGAAAAATTGTTGAGTGTGGCGGAAAGCAATAAATAATCAATCAATCAATCTATTTAAAATATTGTTACCATGGTCCAAAACAGATTACGTTTTATAAGAAAGAATGCTTGTCTATTTAAAATATTGTTACCATGGTCCAAAACAGATTACGTTTGATAAGAAAGTAAAACTGAAAAGGGCTCTAATAAATATTCCAAAGACAAAGTCAACAAATCTGAAAATCGGTGGTCTTCCTCTTCCTAATCCAAACATTACCTTGAAATTTTATGAAAAATTACCTTGGAATTTTATGAAAATATTTTCAAGTAATCTCAAGTGATTGCGTGCCTGATAGAAATTGCTATTGTCTTACAAGTACGAGGGCTGATTGATGTTGTGAGCCTTGTATTGAAGGAGATTAGCATCGATGTCCTTTTTCAGTGAGAAAGCTTTCAGCACGTTGAGTAGGAAGACGTCTGACAGTTGATCAGAAGTACACCAGGCGTGGGTCCATCATTTCACCCGGAAGACCAAACAACAGTCTAACAAATAGAGTCACCCTGGTTCACCCCCGCCATAGAAAGGAAAGACTGTTTCATTAATTGGAAAGGTTATGGCCTCGGTTTTCTGGGATACTAATGGTATTCTGATGGTAGATTATCTCCAAACGATACAAACAATCAATGTCACATACAATGCACCACACCTTGTGACTTTGAGCCCGATGCTCTAACCACTCAGCCACGGAGGCCCCTTCGTTCCGTGGAAAGAGATTAAATAGTTCTATTGATACATTTTTTATCAGAAAATTTCACTTGAGCCTTCGGCGCAGATGAGATTAAAAAATAACCAAACCTGTTGTTGCAGAAATTGAAGTTCTTTTTTCAAAATTGCCTCTGTTGTCTTGAGAAAGTTTTCTTCTATTTGTAACTATACAAAAAGAAATAAAACACATATGAAAAGCATCGTTAGGCAGATAATCTCTCTTAAATTTCTAAACAAGCCATTTAACTCTGTGTGTGTGTGTGTGTGTGTGTACCGAGAGAGAGGAGGAGGAGGAGGAGGAGAGAGAGAGAGAGAGAGAGAGAGAGAGAGAGAGAGAGAGAGAGAGAGAGAGATTATTCATTAAATTGAAATTTGAATTTAAAAATGAATACTTTGTTCTTAATCTTCCTTCCCGGCATGCAAAATTTTTAGGAATGTGTCTACCCAGTTTGATATATCCATGGTCGAACCCCCATTCCCATCCCTCCCCAGTATGATGAAATTAATTGGGAGTCTGCGATTTATTTCTTACAAAGGACAAAGTAAAACTTTCTTCAACAGATTTGGAAAATGTTCTACTAAATAACCAAAATAAATTTTAGTAAAAACATTGCTACATATTTCTTGATACTCTGAGTTAAGGAGGAATACTACACCAGAGAAATTTCAAATGGGTGAAAAGAAAAATGCGGTTTCAACAGAAAGTAATCTGCAGTCCACATGCTCGCCTACAGAGCTACTCAGCTAGACAATTAAATTCAAAATAGATAGACAAATACTGCTGATATTTATATTTTTACTCATGATGATGTGCATGTACTATACCTTTTTAATTCTATCATTTCAGTCGTCATAGGATTTTTTGAATGTTTAGTTTGAATTTTAGTTCACGATTCATGTTGTTATTTTTGATCGCCTTATAGCTTAAGGTTTTATCATCTTAATTCCATGTGCTCTGATCTAAACCACTGCATGACTTTCAATGTTACATATTTACACCCCTTCCTTCCTCAGCTCCTATCTAACTCACAAATCGGGTGTTATAAAGGTGTAACAATGTTCTAATTTAGTCCTTGTTAAATAAAAATAACATGCCATAGCTAGCTTGGGTCCACATCTTTCTCACATACTGACCTTCTTTATCTCCCTTGTTATTTCCCGCCGCCGACTAACAACTTTCTCCGTGTGTTCTATTAGTCTGAGCAGACTGACAGAGCTTCCCTCTGAAAGAAGTAAGACTTCGTGCAGTTGTATATAGGAGCAGACACAGCGTTGCAGCTGCATATAGGGGCGGATCCAGCAGCGGAGCTGTGTATAGGGGCGTATTTAGAAGTTCAGCTGTATATAGAGCGGGCCCAGAAGTGCATTTGTATATAGACATTTTTATCACTATTTATACAACATGGATAGAAGCTTCTCTCTCTATTGCTACTATCTACTCAGTTTGGTTGTTTGGTGTACAATAGTCAAGATGTTTTAAAGAAAAAGAAATAACATGTGTCACCATAAAAGTGCAAAATTAAGCCCCAACCTAGCACCATAGCTCCTGACCCAGGGAACATGAATTTAGCCATTTCTGTAAAGATATCTCTTCTTATCAGTATTACATATTCATTTATTTGGTTTTTTTTAAATTTCTTTTTTTCTTTTTCTTTTTGATGTCAAGGAGTCAAGAGGAACATTTCTAAAGAAATTAATGCATCTTCACTATATATGAAACACAAAGCCCATCTTGACACCACTTTGGTAGAGGCAGCCTTGCTCATCATCAATATTTAATCAGTTTGTCTGGTAGATACCACCACTGAGTAAGAAGATTTCTAATGATTGCATAAAGTTTTTTTTAAAAGGAGTTGACTCTATCTATCAGGCCCCCCGGGGTGCTGTGACCATGAACTTCAGAAATTCACAATTTCAGTTTCCCTTCCCCTAAAGATGTTCCACACTAAATTTGACGGAAAAATAGTCATGTACTTTAATGTACTTTCAGGGTACGACGACTGACAACCACCACTTGCAATACGTCATCCCAGTGAGCGACTCAGGTGACCTAAAATGTTTTTAAGAGGGATGTCTTTTCACACAAATGATATTTTGTTTTTAGTGCTGTTGACTCTCTCTCTCTCTCTCTCTCTCTCTCTCTCTCTCTCTCTCTGTGTGACAAAATATGGGGACGAGATCCCACCGCCCCGCTTCCATTGCCTATTTAACCGACTGAGGAAAAGACGTTCGTATGAAATGATCAGCCTTTCATTTAGGTTAGATCATAATGAATTTAGCTGCAGAACTGTAGCATTATGGTTTTATATTTTAGTCTTTGACTATAACGCTACAGTTCACGTAATGCAAAAATGGTTCAATTTACAGCGCAAGATTTTCTGCGCACGATTAGGGATGCATTTCTCCACTTTCCAGCATTGGACAATCAAATACCTTTCATTCCCTAAGTTTAGAGATATTCTAGTACAAACTCGTATATTTTATCTACCTCCTACCCTTTATAGCCGTCTCTATAGACCAATAAACTTGCTTGTTTTGAACTTTCTGCCATCCGACAGCCATGATGATCTACTGACGAGATCTCGTAAATTGCACCATTTTTCATTACGGGGACTGTTGCATTATGGTCAAAGACAATTCTGCAGCTAGAATGAATTCTATTATTCACTTGATATCAGCTAAAGATATTGTAACGGTGAAATTTTGATAAGTACAATTTATATAACAATCCTAACTCTTTTGAACTTTATATTCTGCGCAATTTTACCACATTTTTAAAACCAACTATCCGTCTACATAGTCATATCTATAAAGAATTTGGCAGAGAACTGATCATTACATTTTCATACACAGGCTAGTTTTGTTTCTTACTAGAGGGTGATTTATGGTTTGTCTTTGTGGCGATCGAAGAGCTGTTCCGTCGGAGTTTCGAACCCAAGATCGGTTTGGGTTTTATAACTTTCTTTGGGACCAGTGGCTTCTGCAGTCCTCGAGCTTTAGTGGTGGAGCCAGAAACCTTGGCTTTAGGGACAAGCGTTCTTGTTACAGGCTTCGAGAGACTTGGTTTTGACTGTAATTTTTCTACAAAGATAAAACCGTACCTGCTCACCGAAACGCGTAAAAAACAAAACAACTTAAAGTTTTACACGATTGCAAATATTCACGATTTTTAGACTAATCAAAGTGGAATACTGAATGCTATATCGGCTTCCTGGAGTTTCCTTTTCTTCAGTATAAAATCCCACGTGATTGGACTGGTCACTGCTGACGTCATCGAAATTGGCGTCGTCTGGGTGAAAATTTCCTACACGAAAAGAAAATACTGGTATTCAAGATGTTGTTTAGTATCAATAGCTGCGAGACTGACTTTTCTTGTCAAAAATCTGCAAAAAGTACTTGAAATTCATTCCATGCTACCATCTTTGCCTTCATTAGGGTCTGTATAACATTTAACAATTCAAATCTCTATGATAATTTGGAGTGGAGATTTAAGAATCGGTATTTCAGTTTTTTGTTTGTTTGTTTGTTTACTTGATAAATCTCTCTAAAGAGCGACAAATTTTCCAAATTCTAGAATTTAATATATTGATTTTAAAAATGCCAAATATTAATATCCCTAATAAGATCTGTACTTTGACGTTTTTAACACTTTTAAAAGACCTTTTCAATTGTATGAAAATCGGAAAAAAAGTCAAATTAAAAATGTGAAGGCTGTTCGAAAAGTTCGCGATAAGTTTCCATTGAAATCGTACTATACTTCCGAAGCAAGTTAGAATTCTGTATACTTAAGCTATGCAAGGCAGATTCCAATAAATATGAAAATATTTAATGATTTTCAACGAATTAAAAAAAAATTATACTGCTTTTATCTATTTTTATTATTGGTATTTAAAAATAGGCTTCTCGAAACATGGTGTTTTGGATATTTTCATAAAGACTTACTTTACGTCTTGATTCATTGCACTATTTTCAGCGCATAAAAATACGATATTTAACATCGCAATAGTATATAAATATCATTTTGTTATCAGGAACATTACAGCTTTTGTATAACATATCATTATGAAATGTTAGCACATTTAAAAATGTTCAAAACAGCAACGTCATGCAACTCGTGCAGCGCCGCGCTATTGTGAAATGGCGGGTACAAGCCGAGAAATCGGCGACTGAGACAAAATATGTATCTAAGATGCTGCTGGAGATATACTACCATGTCTCTAATACTGTGCTGTATAAATGGCATCGACGTTTTAAGAATGAAAGGACTAATAGTTTTGCTGGGTTTGGAAGGCTGCAACTACCCCATACATAACCCGGATCTCGCACATGATTTTTTTCCTTATTTCCCTGTGTAAAATTTGTTCTGCGTGGTTAGCGATTCTTGGATGATCTTAATGAGCTAAATAAAATACTCAACAACAACAACTACAAACTAAAAAACAGAAAACTATATGGATTGGGTTCGACTTTACTTTAGATATGAAATTTGAAACTATATAAGATGTTAATTCGTGTGTCGACAGTTTTTGCGTTTTAAGAAACAGTTGTGTTCTCCCTTTTTGTGAAGTACACGAACAGAAACATTATCAAGACTGTAGCTTAAAACCGCATAGAGTATTCTTAGAGAACACACCGTGGTTTACTGAAAAATGTGAAAGTCTGTACAGGGGCTACAAAGAATGATTTTGAGGTGAATTTTAGGCAATTGTCCTAATGTTGATATACAGATGTACTTATGTATGCAGATAATATAGTGATTTTGCTGAATCCCCAGGAGGTTTACAACAAATGCTGAATTCTCAACACAGATACACCGAAGAATGGAGTTTGTCAATCAATGTGGCAAAAACCAAAGTTGTGTAGCGTTTAGAGATGGTAGCATATTTTACCACGATGAATCTTGGACTAGCAGATTTAAAAAACGAGTTTAATGCAGAAACTTTGTGTTCTGTTTTTGACACATGTTTGTAGTGTTTTACTTTACGGATCTGAACTGTGGGGATTTTATAGATATACCAACGTAGTAAATGTACATTTAATTTTTGTAAAAATATTCTTGGTTTCGGGAAGACGACCTCAAACAACATGGTGTATTTTGAACTTGGACGTTTGCCATTAGCTGTTAAAATGAAAGTTAGAATTTTCAAATATTGGTTAAGTTAAGAGCATCAAATAGTAGTATTCTCAAATCTTGCTATGAAAATTTGATAGAATGAAATGACAAATGGATTTTACATATCAAAAATGAAACGTCATCATTTGGTCTAAACTATATCTGGTCAGAAAATCACGTCGACTTTAAAGTTTTTTCTGTTATAGAACAGAGGCTTCTAATGTATATAAACAAAACATTTTAGAAAATATTGTTAGATCTTTAAAAGGCTATTTATTCCAAAACCTTATCGAGCATTTTTGCCTGCAAACATATTTAACAAAACCCATAGATAAAAAATACATGGTTAGCTAAATTTAGGTTGGCTAATTATAATTTGAATATTGAAGTAGTCAGACACCATATCGTAATCAATTGATTGATCGATTGATTGTTGTTTTCCACCACATTCAGCAATTTTTCAGATATCTGGTGACGTCCAGTTTTTATTGGTGGAGGAGAGAACCCGTATACAATGTACCCGGGAAGAGATTATTGACCTTCCGAAAGTAAATTGGCAAACTTTCTCACATATATCGGCGCGAGCGAGATTCGAACCCGCGCCGACTAGAGGTGAGAGGCCATGTGATTTTGAGCGCAATGCTCTAACCACTCGGCCTCCGGCCACGGAGGGCCTAACCTAACCAAAGGAACACTTCTATGTAAATGACCTATAGGATTGGTATTTGTTTCAGTCTCTACAAAAAGCTTATTGATTTCCGTTCCGGTCGATGACTTTAAGCCACATGCATGTAGTTATTTGTTTCTCATGCATCGCTTTAGTTCTAGTCAATACACTAACATGTAGAGATAGAACACACCATTTCACAGTTGTTATCTGAGCAGCGTGAATTGTGGGTGCATTTTTATTTCGTAATCTTGAAATTTTATTTCGTATTTCTCAGTTTATTTTATCAATACTTCATATGCGTTTACTTACAACTCATTTCTTTGAAATAGTATTTTAAAAAGTCATAGGTTTAAGAAATACAAATTATGAAAATGAAATTCAAGAAATTAACTGTTGTTACTGAAATGTATCGCTACAGCTTAAGAACCTGATCATGGTATAGAGTATTGTCTTCAAGGTATACAATTTTTAAATGTAATTTTAAGATATTTAGCATCAACTGCGTATTCATCTGACCCCCCCCCCCCCCCTCAGTATTTACAGATACATCCTTTGTATGAGGGTCCTTACCTGATGCCTGGATAATGGCTACGGGACATAAAACCTTAACTGACCCAACCTCACTCTTTTCTAATCTGTAAACCTTCTTCCTGCATTTTTGGCATGAAATATCGCCAATGCACACATTTTCCCCGAGGAATGAACTGCATCTACTCTGCAGTATCTCTCCCACAACAGTTCTATTTCCCAGTGATGTTCTTGAAAAGCAATTTTTGCTCGGCATGACTTTTTTCGTTACACTTGTATCGAGTAACACAGAGTGAATGATTACTGTCCTCGAACAAAGTGTGCTAAAACTGAGGTATAGTTCCGGTTGATTGCTTTTAATTACAGAGAATTTATGATCTGCATTCTCATCAATGTCTTTCTCATCATGAACAAACATGCATGTCAGGAAGAAAATTGATGCAAAATACACAAGCCCGTATACAAAAAATTAAAATGGTGTTTATACAGGCGAAACTTTTAAAACAGTAAAAGTGTGCCAACAGGTGGATTCGAACCAGGACACTAAAAATGGTGATTGTGAGCAGCTGCGGTCTAACCATCTGAACTATACTTACTTTGAATATACACGGCATAAATATGAACCACGATGATAGAAATAGGTTTTCACGTTTTTTGTAAATTTCGACCCTAGAGCAGGGGTGCCCCTAAAAAATCCTATTTTAAATTATTCCGTAGATCAAAACCTATATATCAAAATACCATAGGTTTTATTAGGAACAGGCCTGCCAAAATTCATACAAAAATAGGCGTTTTTACTGAGAAAATAATGCCAACTTTGAAGGTTAATTTAAAAATTGCTAATACGAAATTTTAGGTTCAAAATGTAAATTTGAAAAATTTCGAAATATACAATGCCATAATTAATATATTAGACTGGCTGGTTATGTCATGTAATACTAGTGTTGTCGTATTTATGCTGACTGTTTACGTCGTATAGTGTTGTCATACTTATATACGCCGCCTGAATATGTCGTTTAAGCTGGTGTTGTTATACCTTGAAACGCTGGCTGGTTATGTTGTTTTTAAAAGCTATATGATGAAGTGTTGATCTACCGTGACACACGGGCTGGTTATGTCATCTAACCTTGTGTTGTCATACCGCGACACACGAGCTGGTTATGTCATCTAACCTTGTGTTGTCATACCGTGAAACACGGGCTGGTTATGTCATCTAACCTTGTGTTGTCATACCGTGACACACGAGCTGGTTATGTCATCTAACCTTGTGTTGTCATACCGTGACACACGAGCTGGTTATGTCATCTAACCTTGTGTTGTCGTACCGTGACACACGGGCTGGTTATGTCGTTTAAGCTAGTGTTGTTACGATTTTGAAGTGCTCTTTTGTTCTGTTGTATATGACACTGTTACCACACCTTTATCCGCTGGCTGGATTGGAAGGCGCCCATTAGACCACAGCTTTGGCTGTATTGTGCTATGGTCTCCGCGTCATTGTTGATCCGCGTCAGAAGTCTCCTGTAATGTCAAAAGTAATGCCATCAGGTTGGATCTAATCTAATGGAAATAAGGGCCTTTGATCCGCCCCCTCGTTTCGCTACACCCGAAAGAATCAGAGGAAGATTGCAAGAGATCCAGTTTTTTCCAAGAGAAAGGGGTAAATTATATATAATGCAAGACAATGTAAATGGTAATTACATACACGATTTTTTCATAAAATATTTAAAAGTTTATGAGGGATTCCCGATTGGCCCCGTTAATTCCCTCTATTCGATCCAAGCATGGTTCTGATCTTGTCTCGATCGCCTCCTTAATTCCCTCTATTTGATCCTGCGAAGGTTCTAAAGTTTCATTACACCAATTACTATCGATGACATTGTGAAGTTGCAGCATGACAACTCTTTTAAATTAATATTCATAACAGCCAAGAACTTTCATCACAACTCCGCAATGAAATGTTCCTGACTAATTTTCAGATTCCTTCTCATGAATTTCTTCGAGGAAGAAACCTAGCTTCCACCCACGTCACACGTATTGGTTTGAAGGTACAGTATTTAGGTACAATGTAAAGGACAAGCTCTTTATATCAGTTTCCTACGACGGGAGATATCTTGTTCCGTCACGGTGGTGTAATAATTTCGGATCTTACATTAGAAATGCTATTTTGGTGACAGAAAAAAAGGGCCACCATGATAATACCTGATTTCTGGAGGGATAAATCCGGGATCCGCAGTGATGTCTTTAGCGATTTTCAGTTCTTGATATCTGGTATCAGGAGTTTTCTCCGATATGTGTATATCTGATATGTCTAGAAAATGCAATTACATAATTCTTGATCATTTAACAGATTTATAGCATTTAACATTACCATTGATTTTATATTTTACTTCACAATTCTCTAGCAAGTGGGCAATCATTCATAAATGTTTATATATTTTTTTTCAACTTTAAGTATTTTGGGGGTTTTTTTTTATTTATTTCTGTCATAAAATTAATAAAACCATTTTCTGAAAGTTTATTTAATGAAAAAAAAAATTTTTCTATGCGAAATAGAGTGTCGCGCTGTCTTGCTAAATCCTTTCGCAAATTTTGTATTTAGGAATAATTAAAAAAATTGTCGCGACTATGTAGTGCGTTATGATTTGTAGTGCGTCGGAATTTGTGAAAATAGTACCAGCTGTCGTTAACTCAATCGTCACTCGGGCGACGTTGATACTGTGAACAACTATGATTTCGTTCCTAATGATTTTTATTTCCTTTTAAATTAAGGTTTCCATTTCTATGCTGTATACGAAAACCAACTGATAACATTTTCGTAAGAGAAAAATCTTTTTGCGTAATAACGAGAACCTTTTGCACAGAAATACAAGTGAGACTCTTTCCAATATATTGTCAATAGGGGCCTACGTGGCCTAGTGATTAGAGCATCAAGCTCAAAATCACAAGGCCTTTCACTTTTAGTCGGAGCGGGTTCGATTCTCGCTCGCGCCGATATATATATATATATGAGAAAGTTTGCCAATCTACTTCCGGAAGATCGATGATCTCTTGCGAGTACATTGTATCTGGGTTCTTTCTTCCACCTACAAAAACTGGATGCCACCAGATAACTGAAAAATTGTTGAGTGTGGCGAAAAACAATCAATCATTGTTAATATATCAAGAATGTGCCCCTCAGCAAAAATAGTGAAAATAATACTACAGCGAAATAATGATGTATATACTGCCAGTCTATGCCGTATGTAATACAAGTCTACCAGGCTGTTTGTCTAATATATTGCATACACGTAACTTCTCAAAGTCAAAGAAAAGGAAGTGATTTACCGGCAAGAGGTGGTCTCGTGTTGAACTCGTCCGTGATGTCACAGAAAATTTCCAGTAGATCCTTCACACTTCGTGGGTCCCCCTCTGCAATTGCCTCACCAGTGATATGGTCCAGAGGAATTCCGACATTGTCCTCCAATGTGTTTATGAGAAACTGACACATGCTGGTCTCCTGTCGTCTGTTTCGACATGTACGCCATCCTAGAATTTGTCATGAAGAAAAGAATGTCATGATTGAATCCTATAAATTGAAAACATTTCATAATCTTATATTTACTTTCACTATCCATTCACCGTCATTTGAAACTATGAAGGCACATTCTAGTTTCAATCTAGTTAGAATACTAGACTAAGTGTAAAGGCTTCCAACAAGATTCGAAGATATCTTGATAACAAAAAATGTTTATAATTTATGCTTTATATTTTAGAAGTAAATTTCATTTTTGATGAAAATGCATAAGGATGTGAACTACAACGCTTCACACCGACATAGATTTCATGAAGCGCTTTAATATACATGTATATAACTCTAATTACATAAATGTTCGTGCTCTGTTCAAAAAAGAGTAGTCTACTTTTGATCCAAGTCTCACTTTTTCATAACATGTTCCTTCTATAAAAATGAGACTTAGATAAAAAAGTTATTTCGTCTAAGTTTCAAAGTCCTGGAGCTAGGACGGGGGACCAGAATACTGTCATGTTCATTAGATACATTTTAATAGGAAGGGGAACCAGAATTTCTTTATGTTCTTTGTTGCTATTTCTTCGTTAGATACATGTTAGTAGGACGGGGAATCAAACATTCATCGGGCTGTTTATTTCTTTGTTAAATACATGCCGATAGGTCGAGGAACCAGAATTTCTCCATGTTGTTTGTTATTTCTTCGTTATATACATGTTAACAGGAGGGGAACCAGACTTTCGTCATGTGGTTTGTTATTTCTTTGTTAGATACATGTCAATAGGTCGGTGGACCAGATTTTCTTCACGTTATTCGCTATATCTTCGTTAGATACATGTTTTCGTGCTGTTTTTTTAAATGTTTATTTCCCAGACCTATTTTATAACAAAGAATTTTTTCTTAAACTAGAGAAACTGGCAGCTACCGAGGATGGGGCCCCGACTAAGCTCCATCTTCTACAACAATATATGTCTATTACATCACACTGGATGCATAAATAATGATAGATATAAAGAAGATTTATTTGACTCAGTGGGAAAGTAAAATGGTAGTTATATGCAATGTTTACAGTGAAATATGCATATATAAAGAAAGAATGATCTACGCCGCGCTGCCGCAATGAATCTGTATTACGTCACAAAAGTTCATATTTGACTCATTTGGCAGCTCTGTCAGAGGACTGAACCCTCTTGATAGTGGCTTATAAAATGTATAGTGTATTACATTCATGTTTTAACATATATAGATATCTTATGGAGAGAAACAAATATAACTCTATGACTGAGATCCACCCAATACCCAATACTTTATGCAGGACGCATAAATATTTGATAAAGATATTGCATATAAAAGGATCTAATTCAGCGAAAAATAATATACATATTGACAATCTACACAATATCAATGTTGGTGTTTTTTTAATGTATGTTAGATGCAGATTTTTGATTGATTGATTGATTGATTATTTATTGCTTTTCGCCACACTCAACAATTTTTCAATTATCTGGTGGCGTCCAATTTTTGTTGGTGGAGGAGAGAACCCAGATACAATGTACCTGGGAAGAGACCACCGACCTTCCGCAAGTAAACTGGCAAACTTGCTCACATAACGCCGCGGCCGAGATTCGAACACGCGCCGACAGAGGTGAGAGGCTTTGTGATTTTGAGCCCGATGCTCTAACCACTCGGCCACGGAGGCCCCGATGCAGATTTTTAAAAACAAAAACAACAACAATAACAACAAACATAATATTTCGTCAATGCTTTTGAATATGTTCAATTTCCACTGTTTGTATTTGGATCTTTTTAGAGCATAGTGAAATGTGTTTAAGGAATTTTTAACATGACCTGAGATTTCATCTGATAACTCAGTTATTTCCTCAAGTCTGCACCACATTTTATATCTATAAATTCTAAGAGCTGTAAATGATATAAGATTGTCAAACAAAATTGTTTTCTCATTCACTTTATTATAAAATCCTACAACAACTAATTTCCATGATACCTTGAATTTTAAGACGTCATTATCTGTAAGCATCAACATTTTCAAAATAGTGATGGAAAGGTCACCTCACCGACTTTGCTGAAATTTGACATAAAGTGATTATTTGATAATCTCTCATAGAATTGGTTTTTGGGGTACCATTGCCATGTAACGAGAACACCTTGGACATGGTTCCAAAGATGCTTTAAAAGGTGCTATTTTGGCTTTTTTTCTATTTTAAAAATTCTAATTTTCCTGATGTACAAATTTCTTTATTACACACTAAAAGAGTTAGGTTAATTATAACAAATACAAAATAAAACATTATTAATCTAATATTGGATTATCCAGTGTTTTGAGGTTGAAAATTTGATGTTTTGACATTTGGACTACTTTTGGAAAAAATCAATTTTAGGTCATTTTATGACATCATTTACAGAAAAACGCACCAGCAGAAATTTATGAAAGTTATTACGAAGGTCCAGCAAACTGAATTTATTTTCAAAAATTACACACAACATAGCTTAGTGAAATGCTAATGGCAAATTGAATGAAAAGTTAATGTACACATTTTAATTATGAAAATTCGACATTCACCGAGGATCACGTATTTACACGAAATTGGATGTCTTGATGCCAATGGAAACACGAGTCAATGCACATTTTTAAAGGTGTCATGATTAAAAGACTAAGGTATGTATACTTTGTGTAAAATGTCGTCAAAATCTGTGAAGGTGGTTTTCGACAAGTGGTTGCGCTGGGGAAGGGTACGCTCTCGCTTGGATCTCGCAATATTCGTGATATCCGCCCCATCACATTTTTTCCAGGCCAAGTGGTGACAGAAAATTTAGTGTACCACGTTTGTCAAATCCTGATCCCCAGCAGTCATCGTAAGCAGCCTCTACAGTGTACAATCACTAGAATGTAGGACACTGTCTTTGAATTCAAGCACCTGCTCAAACTTGACCTCCAAGATTTCTTTCACGATGTCATCACGCTGAAGCAGCTACTCATTAGGAGATGTAACCTTGGCTCCTATGCGATTGGCATCTAGCACCGAGCTAGCGTTACGCACTGCAGAAGCATTGCCGACGTCACCAGATCGCATAGCTTTGCTGTATTGGAATGCGTGTTCTGTAGAAGCATGGGGCATTCCAAAGACATTGATGTTGCATGGGTAGAAGTTGGAAAGAATGTCATTCTTGTCACTAAAAGTAATAATGTCTTTGTCGCTGTCGTCATAGCTTATGCACTTTTGGTCTACAGGGGTATGACCAGGCTACTTAAATATCTTACAGCAAGTCTCGTACTCGCAGTTAAAACGAAGATGATCTTCACCCCAACAATATGTACATTTTAAAGATTGTTTCTTTGCGGACTGACCCCGGTGTGAAATGGTACATCTCAAAACTGCGCATTCATTGTTTTTTGGTAGGAATTTGCCGTTTAACATAGGTTTCATGGAAATGAAGCGATTGTCATTTAATATTTCTGTCATTTTTAAAGTGGTTAGATTACGGATCTTTTCATATTTTATTTCCGAAGTAATCTCGGCACCAAGTTTTTGAAACATATTGATAGCACATGAATCCTCTACAGAGAGAGGGACTCCCCTAACCGTCACTCTAAGGATCTCTTCATCGGGTTTTTCTGTCCCTGCAGAGAAAGAATCAAACACAGAAATGCTAATGTTGTTGACAGTAAATCCGCTCGCCACTATTTAAGACTCGGACTTTCCTTTGAGCCAACGTAAATGCGCCACAAATCACGGTCTTTTTGTACACACGAAACATCAGAAACTACTGCACTGACCGCTCAAGCGAGGGCATAATCAGAAATTGTTTCCATTTTGTTTGTATATCTCTGTTACGTAAATATACCATTCTCTTACGCATAGGTGTCGCTGCGCTACTCCCCGCATTCACCTCTGTCAACGCTTGAAAAGTAGTTCCATACCACATGACTATAATTCGATCACATGATCAAAACATGGCGAAAGCATGGGGACACCAGTAAAAGTTACAGCCGTGGATTGTTTTGTGCGTTCTGCTAGACAAACTCGAACCCATAAGCTAAAAGGGCGGAAACTCAAACAAGCTTATCATTTATGTTAATAGACTCATCACTTCTTCAACGCTTCGTTCACTCTGTTCACTGTTCCCTCCATTTTGACTAACACGTGATCATTTTGATTTTTTCCTCCGCGAAATAGTTCCCTGCAAACTTTGTGGATAAAATGTGTGCAAGAGATTATTTACATTATTTAAATTATCATTTATAGTCTTTATTAATAATTACAATAATGAAGGATTTTAAATGTCCATAAATTCACTGTTTAAAACTTTGCCAAGAATCTTGGCAAAAAACATTTTCAAGCGTTTACAGAGGTGAATGCAGAGAGTAGCGCAGCGACACCTATGTGTAAGAAAATGTAAATATACAGGTTTTAATAACTTTTTGTCAGCCATTCGTTATATACATGTTAGTAGGACGGAGAACCAGACTTTCTTCACGCATGTTAGATAATGCGCTATATAAATGCCTTGTAATAAAATAATAATAATAATAATAATGTTTGTTATTTCGTCGTTAGGTACATGTCAATAGGTATGTGAACCAGATTTTCCTCACGATGTTTGTTATTTCCTTGTTAGATTCGTGTTAACAGGTCGGGAACCAAACTATCGTCATGTTGTTTGTTCTATTCCTTCGTTAGATGCGTCTTAATAGGACAAGAGACCAGATTTTCTTCATGTTGTTTGTCATTTCGTCGTTAGATACATGTTAACAGGTCGGGAACCAGACTTTCGTCATGTTGTTTGTTATTTCTTTGTTAGATACATACTAATAATACTAACAGGTAATCTTACCTGGAATGGTTTCTCCCGACACAATCTCAAACAGCTGGAAGAAATGTGCTGGTCTGATATCTTCTATGGACTCCAATGGTTCTAAGTGTTTTAGGGGCTCAAAAGCCCTCCTCGCCAACTCAAGGATATCTTTAGAAAATAGATGTAGAATTATATATATATATATATATATATATATATATATATATATATATATATATATATAAAACAACAACAACAACAAGAGTTGCCAAAAGAAATTATCAAATCTCGCTGCGATGGGTTAAATATGTGGAGGAAGATTGATTGATTGATAACACACACACACAGAATATATATATATATATATATATATATATATATATATATATATATATATATATATTCCAGAAAGAACTATAAAAAATTTACACAGGTACGAGTAATTGTATAATTAAAAAACTATATATCACGAAGCCGATTGAGTATATACCCGACTAGTTTCTTCAATTCTTCAGGAGTATACTGAATATTGCTTAGTTACACATGTACACAGGGATTGCAAAAATAACCCCACTGGAAAAAAAATAAACTAACTGAAACCCAATCTCTAACACAAAAACTTGAACCTGCCAGATAGCTCATTTTGGAAACCAAAATACAGGTCAGAAGAAGTATCAGAATTCTGAATGGTTGTATACAGAAATATTCTGTAGATGAATAATCCAGGCATTTGAATCACGCAGTTTTGATTCTTTGAAATATAAACAATAAAAAATAAATTAAATAAGTTAACATGATGTCTAAGACTAGCTCTCCAGATGTGTACTCTGTCCCGGTGACCTAAAAGGTGAGTTCATTCATTGCCTGAATCATACCCGATTAGTTTGTACAAGTATTTGTTGAACAAGTACTTCATATAGGAGTAGTCCACTAAATTGCTAGTTCCAATCGAACACTCTCGTAGTCCTATAAGCTCACATTTGATACACTTTTATCAGTTATAAACAACATGTTACCCATATCAAGCGATTCTTCACACTGTACCAGACCGGTCGCCATTTCATTTGCTCAGTGAAATGTTTTCGACCATCGATACGGTTGGATGAACTTTCTTGTTAAAATGTACGGCTCTCCATTTTCGTCATTGATATAAATTCTCTTTACACCCTGTTTGTCGAGTATCAGGCACATTTCACGAGGTATTTCGTGTCATCATAAATCAATTACAAATATTGTTGTAAGTTTTTGGTCGAAATATGCCGCGTTTTGGAACAAATAAAAGTAGTAATTTGTCAAATTACTTTATATCACTGAGTAAAAATGGTTTATTTGATAACCTTAAAATGCATCTGACTGTCTCTTGGAAGTTCTTGACCACCGTAAGTCACACTCTAACTGAATCACGTGACTCTCTGAGACTTTTAGATGTGAGAACTATCATAAAGAAAAAAATCACAATGACTGACATGCGTGTAGTTTGTAGAAATTGCAATACTAACAAGATGTGTTTGTGAAATACAAATGCAAAAGATAATGGCAAATTCCAATGATGATCATCATGGAAATGTTAATTTTTTTTAAAGTAGGTCAAATGCCAAGGTCAAGGTCACAATGTTAAATATCTTGGTACCGATAGAAAGGTCTTGTCACCAGAAAAACTCATGGGAAATTTGAAAGCCATAGTATTTACCATATAGAAGTTATGACCAATGCCAAAAAAATTTAAAAGTAGGTCAAATACCAAGGGCAAGGTCACATCATCCGATTCTAACTTTAAAATTTCATAGTTTTTCTCATTTGCAGTTGATCAAAGAGTGAACATTTTCGCCGTGTTTTGGTCTGTTTCCCCGACGAAACAACAATAGTTTTGGTATAAATTTGCTAAATGACAATTTATAGTATTTGTGTTTCATGGTGGGGAGAGGGGGGGGTTAAATTATTTTTCGTTCTCCATTGATTACTATAGTGAAATACTAGATTTTTTCTAATAAAATTGTTTCTGTGTGAGTACTCTTATGCCTTCATTCATTTGAGATGATTGACCAATGTCAATGTATAATCTAAAAAAATTAATATTCTATTACTTTGAGTAAGTTGGCTAAAGTGATCATATGGCTGATTTGCCTCTAAGATATAAACTGCATTCCAAATGAACATAAAATACAGTAGCTTTGGCCAATACGACCTAATAATTGTGCTTGAGTTTTAGATTCACAATTGAACAGAAAGGGAAGAAAGATGCCTAATAAACATCCGACTCGAAGTGGAAGAAGATTTTATCTGTTGCAAGTCACATGAAAGTTTATGGAATAAAATAAAGAAACAGCTTGAAGAAAAACAAATTTTTGTCACATTATCTAAAGTCATTAACAAATGGAAAAATCTTAAGAAAAGATACAAGGAAGTCATTGACAACAATTCCAAAACAGGAAATGAAAGATGTACGTAGAAACATTTCGAGACATTTAACAGAGCGTATGGGAACAAAGCATTAACCAAATTACAGTCATTTTTATGATGGTTCAAGCAGCAGTGGAAAAATGGGTAGTGTATCTGAAGTTCCTTCTAGTTCTGATGAGTCAAATCTTTATGTGGAATTAAGTAACAGTGCAATGTCATGTACCCCCCCCCCCCCCCCCCCCCCTCAAAAAGAGAGGGAAAATTGATGACAAACTGAAGATAATTAAGAAAATAAGTAACCTTGAAGAAACTGCTGGAGAAACTTTGAAAGAACTGCAAGATCACAACGCCAAATCTTTGCAAATCTTTTTAATGTATAAACAAGAGCTAAGAAAATGAAACATCAAATATGGCACTTCATTTCAAAAATATTAAAAATCCTTAAAGAGGCATTTTCCACATTTTAATCAAGTATTTTTTTAAAACACGTATCGATAAAATACTAAAGATCATAATAATACTGACAATTTTTAACATTAGGGATACATTAGTTTGTTCGAAACTGCGCTTTAAAAATCATCCAGAATTCAATGGTTTCTTCATTCTGACTCGAACATTATTCATCACGTGATTCAGTATGACAACACACGTGTTGTCTAAAAACTTATTTAAATACCCATTAAAGGGGTCTAAACTCGCTTCTCGAGTATGGGATCATTTCCTGCTTCTTATAATTAAGTAATTATAAATCATTATTATAACATAAAACTTTTCTTGGCCCAAATAATCAAATATTTTTTTAAGCAAGTCACGTGTTTTGATAAAAATAGCATTTACTTTTAAATCCCTGCGTGTGTGTCACGTAGCTAGAGGGTCATAGTAATATCCCCACGTAAATTCTAGTTTGCGTATGAGTTGTATGTCGTTCCATTTTAACCCTTTTCTCGCATAAGCTGCCATAATGCTGGGTTTAGCCATTGTACGCTTCCTCTTACTGGATTGTTTACTGTCAGTGCGCATGTGTCCGAAGACCGAAAGAGGAAGTCTCAATGGTGTTAAAAAAGGGTCGTCAAAAACTATTAAATTTTGCATTTAAACGAGAATTTTCAACTTTAGAAGTGTGTTATTTTTGCAAAGTTTATATATTCAACTATGCAACAAAATTAGAGAAAGCTTTGGAAAATTGTCATTTTACGATTTTTGAGCAAAATGAGCTGTAGTGTCTCTTTAATTAGCCAAATGAAAAAGCGAGTAAAACAGGGCCAAATAAGATTGTTCGTGGGCCTAGGACTTTTACACCCGAACATACCTTCGAAAAACATCTGATAAAAGCCACAGACACAACTTTTAGAACATTGAAAACTGTAGCTTTGCAACCCCCAAAATGTAATGAACCAATTTCACGGGTGATTCCATGTTTGCCATATTGCATAAAAATATTAGCAAAGCTTTTGATGGCAGGGTGGGCTCAGCTCCACCTGTATATTCATGATAAATATCGCATTGAATGATTATCAGTATTTCGTCATACATAAGTTTGCTTATTCTAAAATGCATACGAAAATCCAATGAAGAAAATTGGGGGTACACGTATTCTGCAAAACCCATCATGTTTGGCACGTATCGTGGTCTGGAGAGTAAATGCACTGCCAGAGTAGTCATTGTGGAGATGTCTGTGACGTTAATTGTTGCAATTATATTATTTATTGCCTGCATATTTGAAGAAAACGTGTTCAAAAATATAAACAAAACCTCGGGGTCGTCCATGTTGAGTTACTCAAGAACCATTTAAGTGAAAGTAAATATAAGCATGAGAAAAATCGAACTCGAGTAGAACCCCGAGTTAATACATAAACTCGCCCAATGTAATATTGGGTTAATGAATAAATTTCATTTACGATTTACACAAAAGTATGCTTAGATGTATTTTACTTTAAGAAAACCTAAGACCCACACCTTTATTTCTCTAGCCCTACATTCAGGTACACTGAACTGGTAATGAGCTAAAGGCATATCAAAGGTCTTTTAAGTGTTCTTGGACCGGTCGCGGTAGCTCAGTAGTTAGAGTATTCGCTTCGTAACCGGGAGGTCGTGAGGTTCGAGCCCCGGTCGTGCCATGACCGCGTCAAATCAAAGACGTAAACATCAGTAGTGATTGCTCCTTCACCAAACGCTCAGCATTTAGAAGTGAGCATTACGGGTCTTTCGGATATGACCTTAAAAACGGAGGTCTCGTGTCACGGCCGGCGTTGGTACGTTAAAGAACCCTCATTGTTACGGCCCTGAACGCTTAGCATAGGTCTAAATTTGAGGTACTTCATCTATAGTTTCTGACGTTTCAATATGAATGTAAAATTCTATACGGGACGTCAAACAATCAATCAATCAAGTTTTTGTGAAGTTGCTTTTGGTTGGTTTTATTGTTTTGGTCATTGGATGAACAAAAGTTGAACACTTTGTCTTGACTTCAGAGGGAAAAGACCATTTTTCAGACTTGACCTTCTACAAAAGATTTTCTTATATTCTGGTAAGTAATTAATTCATTACTAATAATCCTTTTGGGTAAATGCCAATTAATATGTCTGTCCAGAATATATATATATATATATATATATATATATATATATATGCAAATTTAATGAAATTCCTTTTGCACTTAATATTAATTTAGAGAAAAGCTAGATACAGAAAGAAATATTTTTGCTTTGAGCTTATTGGTTTCATAGATCAATAGTATATATATTTACCAAAAGTAAATTGCTGAATTTATCAAGTTACACTGTGTTTTATAATCAGAATATTTGAGTAATTTGTTCAAAGTGAACAATTGAGTTTGACTTTAATAGTTAAAGTGTCCGTGAAGCAGGTGACAAAGTGCTACTCTAAATATAGTTTCCATAATAAAAAACGTAAAAACCCAAGTCTGAGCACCGAGTGTTGTTTAATGAGCGAGTTATTGCACGAAATATAAAAATATTGCGAATTCACACCTTTACGATATAATGAAAATAGCCTCAACCGGATGTGACGTCAGCTTACGTCAGGCGCCATTCTCGATGCAGTATTAGCTTGTTGAATCATCGGAAATGGCTAGTAAAAATAAGGGACGGATGTGTGTTGTGGCAGGCTGCAGTAAAAGACAAGCAGACGGAATTTCAGTGCATGTTTTCCCGAAAGACCAGCATTAGCGAGCAGCCTGAATTTGCTTTGTGAAGCAAACAAGGGCACACTGGACTGGACCATCGCAGTACACAGTGATTTGCAGTGACCATTTTAATGAGGATTGCTACGAGGCCCGATTGTCGTTGATGAAAGACTTCGGCATTCCAGTAAACAAATGGCTATCGCCATTATACCAGACATCACAAATAGAGGCATTTCACAGTACCATAAACCACTTTGCCCCCAAAATGGTGTCTTTCTCGTACTATGGCATGTACTGCAGGTATGTTTATGCTTCAGAAATTTCATGACATGTACAATATTTATTTCATTTTTGACAATTTTTAAAATACATGTATGTATATATACTCTGCAAAAAAAGAAACGCATAATGGATTTTTTAAGATTTTAGTAGATGTATTTTGGATTATGATTTTACAATAAAAAATGTAGATATTCACTAGAATTGTTTCAATTGAAAAAAAATTACAGTCCAAACCTTAGATATTGGTGAAAAAAAAGTCAGATCATCACAGTTAAGAACACTTCCTGTCACGTTTAAGTTAGTACCGTGTATGACCACCTCAAGCTGCCAACACAGTTCTGCATCTCCTTGGCATAGAGTCAATCAATGTTCTTACGTTATTGCGTGGAATTGTTCGCCATTCCTGTTGTAACATTTGACGGAGCTGATCGAGGGTCTGAGGCGGAGGTTGGCGCAGGCGCACACGTTTATCCAGTTGGTCCCACAAGTGTTCAATCGGATTCAAATCCGGTGAGTTGGAAGGCCATGGTAGCACATTAATGTTGTTCTGCTGAAGGTAGTCAATTGTTAAGCGGGCTGTGTGAGGCCTAGCATTGTCATGTTGGAATAACTCCCTCTGTCGGTCAATTACGCGCATAAGGTGAGGTTGGAGAATTTCGTCTCTGTACGTTTGAGCCGTTAAATTGCCCGGGACATGTACCAGTTCTGTTTTACGGTCATTAGAGATCGCCGCCGACATCATGACGCTACCTCCACCGAAGCTATCCACTTCTTGGACACACGAGGAAGAGAAACGTTCATTCCTGCGCCGGTATACACGGATTCTTCCATCACGTTTCTGTAGCAGAAAACGGGACTCATCGCTGAACCAGATTCTACGCCAGTTGCGGAATGTCCAGCCCCTCAATCTGTTGCACCATCGGACTCTTTCTCGTCTGTGTAAAGGTGTCAAAACTGCTCCAAAATACGGTCTTCTGGGTCTAATGCCATATTGTCGAAGTCGGTTGCGGACTGTCTGCGAGCTGATTCTTCTCAATCCAGGTATTCCGACTGCAGTAGCTGTTGCAGCAACGGTTCGATTCCGTAGATGAAAGACCCGGATGTAGCGATCTTGTCCAGGAGTCGTAATGCGAGGTCGCCCACTCCTCGGTCGGTCATTAGTAGAGCCAGTCTGCTGGAATCTGTTCCACAGCCGAGAAATTGTGCTCTGATTTACGTTTTCAGTTCGTGCAATCTCACTTTGGGATACTCCGGCCTGGAGACGGCCAATGACGATATTTCGAGTAGCAGGGTCCAACCTTGGCATGGCAGCATTTTAACGTTATGATGAATTTAAGCTTCAAACTTCGTCCTTTTATACGTTTTAATGTAGTGGTTGAATTAAGCACAAAGTTCTCGTGAAAAACGTAAGCCAAATTCCATGGCGATAGAGGTGATGTGCAATTTTAGAGAGTCGCCGAGCTAATTTGGCAGAGAGCCAAATCAAATGAACAGACCTTTAAAGTTTCATACTTACCTGTAAAAAATCAATTACTCAATTGACCATTTCAGTTTACCTGGTAAAATACATAATTTGCATTTTTAAAATTTCAAAAGGGCTATGCGTTTCTTTTTTTGCAGAGTATATATATTTTAAGGTTATTGGTTGCTGCCCTCCATTATAATGAAAATGCTTCAAGGGTTCAGGCTACCACAAAGGAGGGGGACATGCAGTATAAAATAAGCTTTCCAAAATTTAAGCATGGAGAATACAGTGTGCGAAAGCAAACTGTAGATTCAACATATGGTATGTACAATAATCCTTCTCTCAACTATTGTATATGCCTAAATCAAATTTAATGGGGAAATAATAAATAAAAACTAGTATAACAAATTTTCAAATTTTATTGATATGGAAACCAAAATACAATATTAAAGCATCCTAGATATAAAATATTTATTGTCAATTTTATTTCAGGGTATGTCACTTCTTTGATGACGGAGACCTTCACGTCGATGGAAGTTTTAGTGAAGACTACAGCACCCCGTAAACCACCTCCTGTCTCCTGCTTGCCAGAAAAAGAGCCACCACCACTTTGCAGTAATTTTGTCCATCCTGAAAAAAAAATGAGGCAGTGTTGCATTTCAGATCTCGTTTTAGGAAGAAACACCAGTATAGAGGAGATGTGTGATGAACAGAACTTTATAGGATCTCCATGTATTTAATTGTATATATATATATATATAACTTCATATTAGATTGCTTTCTTAGTGTCATACTATGTAGCTTTAGTATTTTGCACTGACTGAATAAAATTTAATCAAATTATAAGATCTATGAAGACAAGATTTTAAATAAAGCAGTAATGACAGTTACAGATATTAACCACTACTGACCATCAGCCCATTGAATAAATACCCGTATTTTAGCCACCCTGCTTTCTTTTTCTACTTCAAAAAGCATTGTTTTGTTTTTTGTTTTTGTTTTTTTGGTATCAATTATTGAGAAATAAAGCCAACATGAACAGAACTCTAGTCACGAGTATCACTCTTCAAAATAAATAAATAGAAATTAAAAAAGAATGGCCGTTTTCTAGCATGGGTATACTGGTGTCTCATAATATCGCGGTACTTAATTATTTTGTTTTAAAAGAGAATTCCAGGTTGTCATGTCAACACTATCAAGTGTTATATTCATAGAGTTTAAAATTGACTAGCTTTTCATTCCAATATAATTTTCTGACCTTGTTTCGCTTGTTATGCTCGCTGTTTTTAAAACCAGTAGTCTAACTTAGCTTCAAAAATGGAGACTTCCGTTATATCGCGGTATTCAATATTCATGGGAGTCTGGTGCAGTTAAACAGGACGGCTTTTATTTTTTCTATTGATGTAACATTACATCACGTACCTACTGTCAACAATCAGGCGACAGACTGACAATTCATGATAATTTATTTTTCTTATCACATTTGAAATTATGGTATGTCCATATTTTTGGAATGAAACATATTTTGAGATTTTCATATAAATGCATGTAATTTTAACAAAAAAAAAAACATTCAATCATCTCATCTTCTGACATATTTACTAACTTTCATGTACCCAATCTTCAGTCTGTTTACAGAAGGTGGCCTGAAAATCGCTGAATGACTTATTTTGGAATATACCGCGATACAATGGAACCCGCGATATAAGAAGAAAGGAGTATACTATGATTACTTAGTATTACTTTTTTCCCCCACACGTTTAAGCTGCAAGTTTCAATGTTTCGTTACACGTTATAATAAAGTTTTCGTATGTATTTCAACAATTAATTACAGTTTACACGTGTTACAAATAAAAGAAAGTGAAAGTCATACCAATCTGTATTTCCTAGACGGTGCTGATCGTTGGCCTCTTCCCTAGATAGATCTGATTCGCTAGAATCAGTTGCTTCAGGTTCAAAGCGATATGGAATAATATTCCGCTGATGTTCCTCGTGTTCCTCTTCGAAGGATGACATCTCAAATGACATATTTAAGTCAATATCGGACGAAGAACTGTGATCATCATTCTTGCTTACGGTCGCCATTTCAAAACAGATGTTACGTGACGTCACGAAAGGATTTTGCTATAAATACTTCAAACCGGAAGTAGCCTTGATTGGTTTTAAACAGGTGCAAATGGCCAACTTTGAAAGGGAATAACTTCCGTATCGCCGCTAATTTGAATGTAAAATTTTGGGATAATGCCTTTCATGTTAATCCACACTAATTAAACCAAACTTTGAGCTTGACTTCACGGGCACTTTAAGTATTTTAAGACAAACTATTACATATAAATTACAGAGTCCCTGTACACATTAGATACATTGTGCATGTGAAAGCTTCTTCCCTTAGAATGGTATACATAGGATTTAAGTTTTAATGGTATCAATATATATTTTTTATGACTATTTGTGAGAGAAAATCTGTTCATACTAGCATATGTAACTTTAAGAGTTATTTCCCTTGATTGTAATTCATAAATTACAAGTGATATTGTCAATGATTAATTAATGCACTTTGTGATATACCTTTGCTATTTTTTTTTATGTATTTCAGGGCTGTACTACTACTATCCATCACTGTTGAATAAATTGTATTCCCTAACCCCATACGGGAGTTATTCTTGAATCAACTATAACATACCTGTTACACGGTCAACAAAATTGTGATAGCTTAGTAAATTATTCAGAGGTATTAGAAGTTCATTCGAAGGAGACACTTTAGAGATCCGAGACTGAAACCCAAGATCCACAACCGGCCTTAAGAGTATTATAACGGCCATGAAATTTGTGAAATTATTCGTTGAAACTCCTATAACATCAAGACGAAGAATCAACCAATCAAGTAGGATATATACTTGTGTGTGGGAAGGGTGAGTGCTCATATATCCTTTATCACACCGGGTTTTCGGATACTAAGGACGGAATCAGACATCAAGAACCGGTGTGACTTTCCCCGGAAGACTGGCTATATAGCGAGTCGTTGATTCTTTCCCACAACATAAAATCTGGAAATTAGGTACCTTTAACATTAATATCAGTCGACTTGGTCTGTGCATGTGGTTGTGTTAACGATGAATATTTTCACACACACACACACACACACACACACACACACAGAGAGCAAATGACCTGACAGGGCTGAAAATGTCGTTTATAGAGATCCTAAAGCGTGCTACTACACCTTCAAAACGTTTCGTTTTGTTCCGTGCAAATCGTTCAGCATTTCGTACCGAACTTTCACCGTTCCGTGCAAGAATCGTTTCGTTCAGTGCAAAACGTGCAAAGCGTTTCGTGCAAGAAACGTTTCGTGCGGTAGAACCGTTCAAGCCACGTTCTTACAAACTTACAGAGCGTGCAAGATAAATGCTAACATATTTTGGTTTTCTTTATCAACTATTCTTCAATTATTTTATAAGATATTTTTAAAAAAAATCTAAACTTACTCCATCCCAAAAATGACCTAAAAATTTAATACTGTATTTTGCCGAATATAATACATACTTGTGTATAATATAGAAACCCCCCCCCCCCCCCCCCATTTTTGGCCTGAAAATTGTGTGTAATACGCAGCAAACATTTTAACCAAGCGGTAATCTGCAGTAATTTTCAATGAATATTTTGGGGGAAATAACGACTTTTAAACAAAGAATAAGAATTTGCAATCTCTGCAACTATAGTGTTGAGGTAAAAGTCATCTGCGGTAATCTTCACTGCATGCCTTCGGTAGGGGGGGGGGGGGGGGGGGGGAGGGGGTACATGGCATGTAACATGGGTAATCATCGTGTTTGTATATTTCAGCACGAGATTTTGTAGCGTTAAAGTAATAACAGACTCAATATTTCTTGTGTTGAAATTAATCAAAATCAATTAAATAGTCGACATTATAAAAATAAAACCAAAATATTTAACTAGTGTTTAATTTATTGTAATCAACACAAGTATCACATGTGATGTACAAAGGTGCGATTTATCGACCCCCTCGTTAATTATTAAAATGATGGTGATCAAAGATATTATAAAGTGCTATAAATATTGAGTGCTGTGGCTGTAAAAACAATGCTTAGAGAAATAAAAAGTGGCAAGACAATAAGTTGGAATGTATACCCTGATACCAGTTATTTACGACAAAAAATATAAATACCGGCTCGTGAAAATCAATTTATGTCCGAGACATTTTGTACGATTTTTTCTTCACTTAATATGTGTGAGACAAAAAAATATTCTAGAGTATTTCTTTACCCTGTGGGGGTATCTGCCAATACCAAGGTAAAAGCAGTGTTTATTTTAATACGTGACATGACATTGAATGGTGGCATACAAGGTGCAGTATGAATTTTAATTTTTTCAAAATAATTCAATGTGTACATATTTTAAGTGTCACATTTTCTACAATTTTACGTTTCTATAGTAATTTTCTTGGCATGGATTTTTTTTTCGATTTTGAAAACGTGAACAGCGTGAATGAAGGCTGTGTCTCCGAGGGAAACATTAACGCCGAGTTTCACCTGAAAAAAAATGTCGAAACAAAAACATAGCCACGTCGAGCAGGTATAATATTCATTTTTAAAAATGACATTTTTATTATCTTTACCATTCCCCCCAAGTTTATTATTATATTATTTTTTGATGGATTAATGGCACCGCAAAGACCCGAGTATCGAAGCGTGCAGGCCACGCCTACCATTTCATCTCAACTATTCACAAAGCGCACTACAAACCCCGTTTAACGTTTCGAGCAATCCGTGCAGACCGTTCAAGATATGGGAAGCCTTTCGTGCAAACCGTTCAGCAATCCATGCAAGAATCATTTCGTTCCGTGCAGATCGTTCAGCGTTACGTGCAAGAATCATTTCGTTCCGTGCAGATCGTTCAGCGTTACGTGCAAGAATCGTTTCGTTCCGTGCAGATCGTTCAGCGTTACGTGCAAGAATCGTTTAGTTTCGTTCCGTGCAAGTGGTGTAGTAGTACGCTTCAGGGTCTGTCACAATTCCTAATTTCAAGGCAAACAAGCTTTTCATATGAAAATGTGTTTCACTGATTGACTTATAGGGCCTTGCTTTACCAGTGTAATGATGAAACCTTAGAGCATACAATATTTGGTATCTTATATTACATATATTTATTTAAAGTTCTTGCAATAATATTACAATGATTTGGCAGAAATTTTATACATCTTCCACAATAAACATAAAATCTTTTAATATACATATAAGTACACGCAAAATAAAATTTGAATAGACTGACATTCCGTTCATTTCACCAGTTTTACACCAGGTGATAGAGTATGACAAAATCTCTGTGTCATTTTACGGATGTAAACTGTCTCCACTTTTCAGTATGAGTCTGTCCAATTCCGAATTCCAGGTGTGGACAACAATATATATATATATACATATATATATATATATATATATATATATATGTATATATATATATATATATGTGTGTGTGTGTGTGTGTGTGTGTGTGTGTGTGTGTGTGTGTAAAGTAGTTTAAAATTCAAGGTCAAAAGATCAAAGATTATAACATGAAATAAAAAAAAGTCTTGCCATAAGAAATCTATATTTAATTTATGAAAGATCAATCTTAAATAGTTCAGGAGATATTGAATAGGCCAGATATTTAAAAAGTAGGTCAAACTCCAAGGTCAAGATCACAAGGCCAAACTTCACGAAATTATAAGGTCATGCCATAAGAATCTGTATACAAAATATGAGAGACCTACCTTAAATGGGGGCCTCCATGACCGAGTGGTTAGAGCATCGCGCTCAAAATCACAAGGCCTCTCACCTCTAGTCGGCGCGGGCTCGATTCTCGCTCGCACCGATATGTGTGAGAAAGTTTGCCAGTTTACTTGCGGAAGGTCGTTGGTCTCTTCCTGGGTACATTGTATCTGGGTTCTCTCTTCTACCAATAAAAACTGGACGCCACCAGATAACTGAAAAATTGTTGAGTGTGGCGGAAAACAACAATTAATCAACCTACCTTAAATAGTCCAGGAGATCCTGGATAGGTCTTTTTTTTAAAGTAGGTCAAACTCTAAGGTCAAAAGGTGAAACACCACTGTGTACAAGGTCTTACCATGAAGAATCAATATGCAAAATATGAAAGTCCCACTTAAAATAGCTCCGGATATATTTAATAGATTATGTTATTTAAAAGTAGGACAAATTCCAAGTTCAAGGTCACAAGGTTAAAGATGATAATATGAAATTAAAGGTGTTGTCATAAGAAATAGATGTGCAAGATATGAAACATCTGCATTAAATTATAGGCTTCGTGTAAAAATGTAACGCACCCCGTGGTTAGGGGTAAATATTAGAGATGGTGAATGTTTGACCCCAGAAATGGAAAGTTCGGGGTCAGGTACCCCTATATTAGTCGACATCTGGTTGAAATTCGACGATTTTAACCTACCCGGGGGGGGGGGGGGGAGACCATAAGTTACATTTTGACAATTTGGGCCTGTTAGGGTTATGCTACAGCGGGCTAACCCAGAGGGTTAGAGCGTTAGCAAAACCCTTAATCATCTTATATCTAACCGCCGTCTAACCCCCAGTAAGAAAAATAGTGGCAAAATATCGGCCAAAAAATTTCAAGTATAGGGGTACATTTGTTTCACCATTTTTCCAGCTATATTGAAATTTCGTTTGGTCCACCCCTATAAAATGCTTAATAACCGGCCGATTTTAATACCTTTTGGTAAGATACTCCATTGGAACCCTAATAACTCGTTTGCTATCGCAAAAATTGTTTCAAGTCACTTCCAGAAACTTTACCCCCAAAAAATAAAAAAGTGGCCAAACTGTGGTTAGAGTTACAATTTTACACTTTTTGTCCTCTCAAATGTCCTTTGTTCCTTTGATATATTATAAAGTGTTATATGTTCCCGAACAGGGCTGGGGTAGAGCTTTTATCTAATATTCAAATATCTTTTCTCGGACGTCGAATTTGAGAATGACATCATTTTAAAAAAGTGTAAAATTGTAACTTGAACAATTTGGTTGAATATATAGTAATGGTCCATCCCTAGGGTTAGCTATTCTAACAGATATAATGAAATGCAACTTATACCACAGATACTTTGGACAATTGTCATTAATGTTAGCATAATTCATATTTGCTACGTTGCGATGATGTTCCACAAGGGGCGACAAAAAGTGGAAAATTGTAACTTAAGCATGGATTTGGTTAGGGTTGGGTTTAAATCCTAGAGAATGCGGGGGTTAGGGCAACTTGAGTAAGGGGACAAGTTTTACAATGGTTCTGCTTATTTCTCAATGGTTACTTTTTCAAAAATATGATTCACGACCAAAATAAGGCCCGTATTTGGCAAAAATCCTCCTTACAAAAGAGCACAGCTTTAACAGAGATAGACAAGCCCATTTTTCTTTGAAATATTGACTGAAGGCATTATATAGATGGGAAATCACCCCCCCCCCCCCCAACTTTATTTGTAAACAAATGGCAACGAGTTGGTCCTCTCCCAAAACGCAACAATGTTTTTGCTTTTTTCATTGAATGAGCAGTATTTCTTAGAATTTTCAACCAAAACATTTCTGACTTTGTTTGCAGTGTTCGAAGCAGGTACTTTGTTGAAAAAAGGATTATGAATCTTTTTGAGAACCTACCACAGCCAAAAAGCAAGGAAAATTGATGATTTAGCTCGAAAAATCCGGTTATGAACATAATTTTTTGAAATTTTCTAAATCGAACCATTGCAAATAATACATAAGCTTTATTTGCACTAGTCGCAACAAAAAAATTGTCGAAAAAGTAAGTCGCGACTAAAATAAATCTCCCTATTTTGAAGTTTTGCTGGACTAAGAAAAATTCAACAACGTGTCTTACAAGACAGCACAGGTTTAACTATATATTATAAAGGGACATTGAAATATTCTCGCTTTGGGATGAGCACTCTAATTATACATATATTTTAATAAAGATATTCCTTTGAATGTTTTCGTAAACTTATGACAGCCAAAAAGGGAGATAAAATTAACGGGTTTTTTTCCTCTCATTTCAAGCATGATTTTTGAAATTTTCTAAATCATACCATTCTGAACAATAAATATGCTTTATTTGCACTTGTCCCCACAAACATTTTGTCGAAAAAACCAGTCGCGACTAAAATAAATCCCTATTTTGAAGTTTTGCTGGACTTGGAAAAATTCATTTAAAATGTTTCTTACAAGAGAGCACAGGTCTAACTGTTAAAGAGAGGCACTGAAATACTCTTGTTAGGGTTAGGGTTACATGAAGATATAGTCAAGAGATAAGACCATTGCGACAAAGTTTCGACACAAATTACAGTGTCATGTCTAATCCCATGGTTAGAAAAGTGTAAAATTGTAACTTATTAAATCAGAGATGACATGGCCTTCAGTTGGAGGTACTCTCTGGTGTGTTTTCAGTGTATTGATACAGTTCTTAGGAGAATAAAGATATATCCAAGAGATAAGACCATCGCAACAAAGTTTCGACACAAATTACAGCGTTCATGTCTCCGCGACTCAAAAGGATTCCCTAGTTTTACTGATTTCGCAGTCGCGAATATTTTTTTCGACAAACTTTAAACTGCAAACAATATTTATCAACATCACTTTCACGTTTACAGTCTCAATTTTAGAGAGTAAAAAAATAAGGTCTCGGAGAATCAGACTAGCGCAAATGCAGGTCAGTTGAGGGGCTGCCATACTTTGACGGAAGGCAGTGAAATAAATTGTTTTGAAAAAATGACATGGGGTGGATATAAGGATTCTTATTCTGAAGCAGAGCACTTCCTGTCTATGTTCATGTAAGCTGTGCTCATATGTAAAATGGCATTTTGGTCAAAAATTTGAAATGCCTTGTACATCACCTAATGGGATTTTTGGGGAGAGAAAACGAGTTCTCCGAGGATTTTTCAGTGCATTTATACGGTTTTTAGGAAAATGAAGATATTTCCAAGAGATAAGACCATTGCGACAAAGTTTCGACACAAATTACAGTGATTATGTCTAATCCCATAGTTAGAAAAGTGTAAAATTGTAACTTATTAAATCAGAGATGACATGGCCTTCAGTTGGAGGTACTCTCTGGTGTGTTTTCAGTGTATTGATTCAGTTCTGAGGAGAATAAAGATGATTAATCACCATAGTTGTCTCCACGCAGCCATGTTCTATTCAATGAAGATAAAGTGTGTGTGTGTGTGTGTGTGTGTGTGTGTGTGTGTGTGTGTGATTGATTGTTTCTTGCTTATAGCCGCTTGAGCAATTTTTCAGCTATCCTGCGGCTGACTCTATATAAATGAAAAGGCATGTTATAAAAGCAGTATTTATTTAAAAAGAAATGGTATTTGAAAACATGTTAAAATATGGTACTAAAAATGTCTAGATATCATAGTGTATAAAAACAATCATCATCTAGTTATAATTTTGTACAATCAATGTTTTCTTCACAACTTTTGATAGAAACCAGTTTCATGTAGGAATCCTAAAATTGTATTTTAATCAACATTTTTAAGAAGATCTTTCATAGACTGTGTATCAAAATAATTATTTCTTAACAGAGCTGTATCTCCACATTCTAATAAGATATGTTTGATTGTTAAAGGGTATTGGCAGAAGACACACTCATGTGGATCTTCCCTTTGTAGAAGAAACGAATGTGTCATCCGCGAATGTCCTATTCTACATTTAGTAATAACTACTTCATCTCGACGTTTAAGAACACTATGTTGTGTTTTACTAACTACAGGATTAATATTGTGTAGCTTGTTATTTACCTTTTCAGCCCAATCAGATTGCCACAAATGTTTTACATATTCTCTAATTAAAGTTTTAAGGTCTGTGTAAGGAATTTTAAAATCATTAATTGGTAATTGTAATGCTTGTTTTGCAGCACTATCAACTTTAGTGTTTCCACGTATCCCAATGTGACTTGGTATCCAACAAAACACTACATCATACCCTCGACGTTTTAGCACCACATATTCTTTCAAAATGTTATAAATATACTCTGCAAAAAAAGAAACGCATAGCCCTTTTGAAATTTTAAAAATGCAAATTATGTATTTTAACAGGTAAACTGAAATGGTCAATTGAGTAATTGATTTATTACAGGTTAGTATGAAACTTTAAAGGTCTGTTCATTTGATTTGGCTCTCTGCCAAATTAGCTCGGCGACTCTCTAAAATTGCACATCACCTCTATCGCCATGGAATTTGGCTTACGTTTTTCACGAGAACTTTGTGTTTAATTCAACCACTACATTAAAGCGTATAAAAGGACGAAGTTTGAAGCTTGAATTCATCATAACGTTAAAATGCTGCCATGCCAAGGTTGGACCCTGCTACTCGAAATATCGTCATTGGCCGTCTCCAGGCCGGAGTATCCCAAAGTGAGATTGCACGAACTGAAAACGTAAATCAGAGCACAATTTCTCGGCTGTGGAACAGATTCCAGCAGACTGGCTCTACTAATGACCGACCGAGGAGTGGGCGACCTCGCATTACGACTCCTGGACAAGATCGCTACATCCGGGTCTTTCATCTACGGAATCGAACCGTTGCTGCAACAGCTACTGCAGTCGGAATACCTGGATTGAGAAGAATCAGCTCGCAGACAGTCCGCAACCGACTTCGACAATATGGCATTAGACCCAGAAGACCGTATTTTGGAGCAGTTTTGACACCGTTACACAGACGAGAAAGAGTCCGATGGTGCAACAGATTGAGGGGCTGGACATTCCGCAACTGGCGTAGAATCTGGTTCAGCAATGAGTCCCGTTTTCTGCTACAGAAACGTGATGGAAGAATCCGTGTATACCGGCGCAGGAATGAACGTTTCTCTTCCTCGTGTGTCCAAGAAGTGGATAGCTTCGGTGGAGGTAGCGTCATGATGTGGGCGGCGATCTCTAATGACCGTAAAACAGAACTGGTACATGTCCCGGGCAATTTAACGGCTCAAACGTACAGAGACGAAATTCTCCAACCTCACCTTATGCGCGTAATTGACCGACAGAGGGAGTTATTCCAACATGACAATGCTAGGCCTCACACAGCCCGCTTAACAATTGACTACCTTCAACAGAACAACATTAATGTGCTACCATGGCCTTCCAAATCACCGGATTGAATCCGATTGAACACTTATGGGACCAACTGGATAAACGTGTGCGCCTGCGCCAACCTCCGCCTCAGACCCTCGATCAGCTCCGTCAAATGTTACAACAGGAATGGCGAACAATTCCACGCAATAACGTAAGAACATTGATTGACTCTATGCCAAGGAGATGCAGAACTGTGTTGGCAGCTCGAGGTGGTCATACACGGTACTAACTTAAACGTGACAGGAAGTGTTCTTAACTGTGATGATCTGACTTTTTTTTCACCAATATCTAAGGTTTGGACTGTAATTTTTTTCAATTGAAACAATTCTAGTGAATATCTACATTTTTTATTGTAAAATCATAATCCAAAATACATCTACTAAAATCTTAAAAAATCCATTATGCGTTTCTTTTTTTGCAGAGTATATACGGGTGGTCAATTTTACAATTTTTAATTGCCTGACGACAAGAGAGGGAATCGGAATAAATAACATATTTTTTGTGTTCTGACTGTTTTATAAAATTAATTGCTAATTGAAGAGCTTTTGCTTCAACTGTAAAAATTGAACTGTTATCCGGCAAACGCACGGAAAAGATATCATTTCTATGGACAGCAACTTTATTTTTGTCTTTTGATCCATCTGTGAAAATTTCATTTGCGATTGAAAAACTGTCTTTCAGTTCTTTGAACTTTTGAATAAATTCAAGTGAGTTTGTGTCAGACTTTTTGTCTTTCGATAGATCTAAATTAACAGTAGGTTTTGAAAGTTCCCAAACTGGGATAGTTGGAAATTGCAATTCAGAAATAACATTTAAATCTATTTTAGAGTCTTTAATATATTTTTGGAGTCTCAATCCAAGTGGTTTAATGAATTTGGTCTTTTCGTTATATTTTGTTTCAAATTTAGGGTGGAATACACAGTTATATAACGGGTGTTTGGGATTGGAACGAAGTTTAATGATATGCTGAAGACGTAATTTTATACGTATATTATTTTGGTGAAGGTTCGTTTGCTTCTACATAAATGCTATCTATGGGAGAGGTTGGAAAAGCTCCTAAGCAGATACATATACCTTGGTTATGAATTGCATCTAAGGCTTGGAGATACGATTTCCTAGCAGATTCATAAACTATACATCCATAATCTAACTTGGATCGGATTAGAGATCTATAAAGTTGAAGTAAAACATTTTTGTCTGCACCCCAATGAGTATTGCCGACAACCTTTAAAATATCAAGTGCTTTGGAAGATTTAGTTTTAAGCATCTGAATATGTGGAAAAAAGGATAATTTACTATCAAAAATTACTCCTAAAATTTTTAATTCTTTAACTATTTTGATTGGAGTTCCATTTAATCTGAGTTCTCGATCATTATGGTGTTTACGTTTTTGACAAAAATGAACTGTTGTTTTTGATTTTGAAAATTTAAAACCATTATTGTCTGCCCAGTCTTGAATTTTATTTAAGCAAAGTTAAAGTTGTCTTTCTATACTTGCCATATTTTTTGAAAGATATGAAATGCCGAAGTCTCTCTAGAAACAAACGACCTTCGACATCATTTGTAAGTACCTGAGCTAAACTATTAATTTTTATACTGAATAATGTTACTGATAAAAAATACTTCCTTGTGGAACACCATTTTCTTGGTTGCACAAGTTGGAGTATGTGGAACCCAAGCGAACCTTAAATTGACGTTCTTTCAAAAAGTTTGATATAAATATTGGTAAATCACCTTTTAATCCCATATTGTGGAGATCTTTTAAAATCCCATACCTCCACGTTGTATCATATGCTTTTTTCTAAATCGACGAGAATTGATACAGCATGTTCATTATTAATAAAAGCATCACGAATAAATATTTCAAGTTTAACAAGATGGTCTAATGTACTTCTCTGACCTCTGAAGCCGCATTGAATGTCAGCAAGTAGGTGTTTTGATTCCAGAAACCAGACAAGTCTGTCATTTATCATTCTTTTCATGGTTTTACATATACAACTCGTTAGAGCAATTGGGCGATAATTAGATGGATCACTGTGATCTTTCCCCGGTTTTGGAATTAGAATAATGATAGCTTCTTTCCAAGATTTTGGGAAATTGCCCGTTTCCCAAATTTTAAGACATTTTTTGACTATTTCCCGGAAGATGTTTAAGTATTTGATAGTGTATTTCGAATGGACCTACAGCAGTGTCATGCGATTTTGACAAAGAACGTTTTAATTCATCGATGGAGAATGGTTTATTGTAATTTTCTAAATTATCGGAAGTAAATTCAGATATTTTCTTTCTTCTCTATTTTTCACATCAATAAATTTTGCAGACATATGTTCTGTTGACGAGTTTTTAGATGTAGCAATTGCAATGCTATTAGATATGTCTGTAATATCAGTAATTGTGGCATTATTGACTTTCAAATGGTGGAATTATTTATTTGTGGTTTTGCTTTTAATCTTTTTAATTGCATTCCAAACTTTATTAATAGGGGTTTGTGAATTTAATTTGGAAACAAAGGTTCTCCGTGAATTTTTCCTGCTTGTGTTACAGGTTCTACGGGCTTTTGCTTTAAATTTCCTATAATTATCTAAATTTATGTTGGACGGGGATAAATTAAAACGTTTTTCAGACTTTTTTCTGTTTTTGATCGCCTCATTACAGGCATCATTAAACCATGTCTTTTTAAATTTTCTTCGGATTTGTCAAAGTTTTTAGAATAGCTTTCTCGCTATTCTCTAAAATAATATTTGTAAATTTTAAAATTGGATCATTTTCGTTGATTAATATGTTTTCTTTTAATGTATCAATACAAAGTTTGTTGAATAGATGCCAATCTGCTTTATGTATCTTCCAATTTTGGCTTTGGTTATCATTGGGAGGAATAATATCTTCAATTAAAATGAGGAAATGGTCACTGCCACATAGGTCTTCGTGGACAGTTAATGAGATGGCAATAGATGTATAAGAACCATTTCCAGGATGAAGATAAGTATTAGAATCATCATTTAGCTTTTTGCCTTTATCAGTTAAATTATCACTATCCCATAAGGGATTATGACCATTAAAATCTCCCATAATGATATAAGGAGAAGGGAGTTGATTGATTAAATTGTTTACTTCTTGTAATTCTAATTTGTATTGTGGGGCATATATATTGAACATAATGTAATGGTAATGAAGGGAAACACGAACTGCTGTAGCTTGTAAGTTAGTTGTTAGTTTGATTTCACTGTGTAAGATATTGTTTCTTACACATATTGATGACTCACCCTTTGCTCGATCGTCACTTGGGCCATAACAGTTATATAAGGAGTAATGTTTCAAAGTTCTATTGTCACTTTCGTTAAGGTGTGTTTCTTGAAGACAAAAAGCTACACGATTAAATTTTTGTATAAGAAGTGATATTTCATTACAATTGATTTTAAAACCGAGACAATTCCATTGAATGATTTTAGATGGATGCATTAAGATTTAAGTTAATTTGATCTTTGATCTGGATCTTGATGGTAAGAGGCTATGGCTTCTGGACTGAGAGGAGGAACTGTCCATCTTTTCATCATCCAGAAAGCTAAATCTCTTATGAACAGATATTGGATCTCTCATCCCTTTCGGGATTCTATCACTTCTTATGAGTGGTTTGGCGGGCTTTTTTGATGACTCTGAGTCTATGACAGTCTTTTGTTCAGATTGCTGATGAAGGTTTTTTTTGAACATTTAACTCTTGTGGTGTCTGTGGAATTTGTGGCCTGGAGGAACCAGAAGAGGACGCAGCAGCTGTAGAAGAAGAAGCAGCAGTAGAAGAAGCAGAAGAAGTAGAAAAAGTAGAAGAAGACGTGTCAACAAAATTTTCCACAGTTGCAGTCGAATTATTCTGCTTGGTAGATGTAATTGCCAGATCTGTTTGGCATGCAATCTCTTTTGTATTTTTCTTTTTTAAAACAGCTGCATATGAAACATTTGAGATTAATAAAGTTTTCTTGCATCGGGCAGCTGAGATATTTTTCAACTTTTAATTTTTGAATTTCCTTTTCTTTAAACAAACGCTACATTGTTTTGATGAGGATAGTGTTTTTCCCCGCAATTGACACATTTAGGTTCTTTTTGGCATCGATCGTCTTCACAGTCTTCAGAACCACATCTGAAACGTACATTTGCATGTCTACACCGATCTGATGAATGGCCAAACCTTTGGCAGTTGAAACAACGTAAAGGATTCGGTATAAATGTTTCTACTTTCCAGGAATAATATCCAATTTTGATTTTATCAGGATGGTTTGGTGTGTCAAAATCAAGAATATAGGTGTTAGTTGGGATAACGTTCCCATTTTTCTTGATTGTAATTCGTTTGGTAAGAAGAACACCTTGAATTTTCAACTCAGTTGTAATTTCTGTCTCCTCCAAGTAACAAAGTCCAAAGTCCACGACCTTTGTCTCTAATGACACCCTTGCTTCGATTCAATCGGAAGCTTGGTGTTCCAACGACCTTAACTCCACCAAATTTCAAAACGGATTGCAGAACTAATGATTGTCTCCTGTTTTTACATTCAACCAAAAGAGTTTCATTTTTCATTTTTTTAAAAGATTGGGCGTCTCCAATTATCCCTTTTAATGTTTTGTCGATGACAAACGGAGAAAGCTTCGTTACAGGTTTTTCCTTTTCATCCAAGGTTGACAAAATAATAAATCTCGCCCAAATTGCAGATCGTTCTGAGTCAGACTCAGAGTGATCGTCTTCCACAAGTCGTCTTTTGTTGTTTTTTTTTGCGCCATGATTTAGTTAAATTGGTTCAGCACCATTGCTCCTCGCCCGTTTCGGAGCGCCAACAAGGGCGATGCCTTCTTCCGGGGACATCCCAGCAGAAGAAGAACACCAAGAGTATACAACGGTGTTATACTCAGGTGGACATATCCACCCAATTGACCCTAGCCACCGCCTAAACGATATCACTAGATTGAAATTGTATATTATTTGTAACAAGTTGTCTTCTGTGCAAGACAAGAAGACAAGAATTTTCCAATTTATTACTATCAACATTAAGCAATGAGGAATAAACAATGAAGAATACAGTGATCTGAAAACAGGAAAATATTAACCAAATAGTCACTAAAATTGATGAATATCCTCTAAGCTAGGCGTGACCAGCCGATTGAACGTGCCGGGCCGAACACGTCCGCCCGTTTAGATGACATTAGGGCCAAAGTGGAGTGTTGGTCAATGAGCGTTGTAACCTCAACACCCATCAACCTCAGCCACCAGGATCCCCTCTTCCACCGACACGGGTCACATCCCACGGCAAACAGGACGCCTCTTTTTGTTGCCTTTTACGATCAAGCAGAGGATACTGTGGGCCAATTCTTATCACCCCGGACCCACACGGGGTTACCTAGCTTGAGTTTCTTGGCAAAATAACATGCTATTTATTTTATGATACACACTCGCTGTTTTCAGTAATTCCTATCTTGATATTCTTTAAATACATTTTTCTGATGTCACATCAGTTAAAAATTAAAAATCAGCGTCAATGCCCGTTGCACTGCAGAGCCATTGCGTTATGAATTGTAGAATGTATTAATACTGTACTCTCTTTATTATAATTTTTATATCATTGCTAAAATATGAAATATATTCAGGTGATGTACAACACAACATAATAACATTTTTAAGTGATTTATTACACTACAGAAGGTAGTAAAAAGACGGTACATAAAATATGCATATGACCTTGCATTTTCCCCGGAAATGACCAATGCTAATTCGTTGATGGTATCACAGTATACTCCTTTCGGTGATAGTTCTGTATTGAGTCTTTTACTAAAAACCTGTATTAAATAACATATTTTAAAACTTTACACATGTATGACAAATCGTTCAATGACCAAAGGTTCAAAGATAAATACTGAAAGGCATATATTATAGAAAGCATATTGGACAACTGCATGCATGTAGAAATTTACAATGAATGTATATACTCAAGACAGTTAAAAGCCACCTCTTTTTCATCAAACGATGTGAATTTTACTACATGATGGTACGTTATTCTTGCCAATACTGGGTTTCCATGAATGTTCTTGATTTCTACATGTACGTATTCCCTAGTGGTGTTGGTTTTTAAAAGTTTGGCATTACAAAATGTTTTATTTTCTGTCCTTGGCCCTTAACGTATTTTGTTGAGTACATAAAGCATTAGAAATATAACCGCCAGTTCCTTAGAACAATTCAATGCCGTCAACATTTCTCATCGTCATATAAAAAGTTCATTTTTATATTCCACATTATTCCAAGCCAACACCTTGCCTTTCCTACAAATATTCCTCCACTCGTGCATCCAAACATTTTAACTACAAACTTTGTAGTGCTTAGATATGGACCATTTTAAACTCAATAATCCTACGCGTTCTTCCTCTTCGTCTTCTGTTAACTACAGACCAGTTGAACATGTCGTTACTGGTAATATTTATATAGTTAAAAACAACACCTAAAAGCACTTATTTTTAAAAGGTCCTAAATTCAGAGAACCTCGACGTCGGTGGCGTAGTAGTTAGGCTGTTAGACTCTCGATCGAAAGGCTGACAACGGCAGCCTAGAAGCCCTGTCCTTGGAAAAGGCACTTTACACGAATTTTCTTACTCCACTCAAGGGTAAAAGGGGTACTTGGCTATAGACAGTGAAAGATAATGTTAGCATGTTAGTGCTCTAGAGCCTTAACGGCAGCTTCCACTGAAAAAGCTCTGGAATGTTTTAAGGTCTTCTGGGGTAATGATGTATTGTGAAGCCCTTGATCAGCATATGCTGGAAAAGCTCTATACAAAAACTTATCATTTTATTATTATTATTATTATTATTATTGTTGTGTCCTTTGATTGACAACAAAACTCATCTGCATTATGAATTCTGTCGAAGATTATGATTATCGATAGGCAAAATCTGAACAAGAACTTGGTGCCTTGTCAGAATTGATAAAAAGTAAAAGAGGAATATTATAATCTCGTATCAAGTATGTTAAAACAATCATGCTTACCATCTATCCCTCATGTGTTCAGTAAATCAGAAGTGATAAAATTTGGAAAGGTTACATGAAGAATAGGTTTTGGTTCCAGCTGACAAAGCTGGCAACTGCATTGTATTTGTTTGTAAAGCACATTATTACAATTGCACTGTAAACGAACTTAGTATTAATTCCACATTTAGTAATCGCACTTGTACTTTCACAACTCTTTCAAAAGATGAAATTCTTCATAATCACACTTCCGATTTAAACACATTTAAAATCCCAGTCCATGGAGTGGATGAATATGAATTACCGTACCTATACTGGATTCCCAAACTCCATAAAAAGCCTTACAAACATACATTGTTGAATCCAGTTAATGTTCTACCAAGCCCCTATCTTTGCTCCTCGCGAAAAATATTAACTACTGTGAAGGAGAAACGTCAAAGGTACTGTGCCACTATTTATGCCAGAGGTGGCGTGAATTAAATGTGGATTCTAAAAAAATTATCTATTATTACTTTTAGTAAATTTGAAATCGCAAAACATTCGACATTTAGATATATCGACGACGTTTTATTTATGAACAATGATCATTTTCATTCATATGTCGATTCGATACATCATCGTGACCTTGAAATAAAATACACCACATATTCTTCCACATCTGCTTCATACTTAGATATTTTATTGAAAATAGATGTTGACGACAAACTAAGAACTCAACATTAAGACAAACGGGATTACTTCAATTTCTTTATAATCAAGTTTATCTATGTAGCAACATTCCACTATCACCTAAATACGGTGTTTATGTTTCTCAACTCAACTGATTCGATACTCAATGACTTGTTCTGCATATGATCAGTTCGTTTATCATGGCAGGCTACTGACAAATAAGTTGATGTTCCAGGGGTATCTACAATCTCGTCTCAAGTCAGCATTTCACAAATTCTATGGTCATTATAACAATTTAGTTTGTCAATACAACCTTCGACTGGGTCAAATGCTGTCTGAGTTATTTTGGAAAGAGGAAGTAAGGTTACACGTCAATGAAGGAGTCAATTTGTATATATTGTGGTTAAAGTTTGGACCGTGTCTATCGTTTGCTTCTTTTTCACGATTTGGAATTATCACCATGGAATAAATTGTGAACCTTACGCTGTGTTTTCATTTTAAAAAAGGCATAAAGTAGTTTTCTTCGTCTATTTGATGGACAATTGAAATATTTATACGCTCGGAAACCAATTACGCTAAGTTCTCTCTTGTGTCTATTTGATGGACAATTGGAATATTAACACGCTCGGAAATTAACTACGCCATACGTTGTGGCAGCAGTGGGGTACACATTTGGTCTGAAATAATTTTGAATTTCTGGATTTACTTTGATTTTTTGGCATGAACAACCATTCTGTTGGGATTTATTGATTCATAGTTATGGATTACCAATGACGACAAAGGTTTGTGAATTATTATGATGTTACGGAAAACGGAAACTTAATACTTCCTGGACAGATCAACGTAAGTGAACGAAAAAAAAGTAAATTCAGTTGTTGGGTAATGTTAAAACCATCAGAGAATCGTTGGTGTATTGTTACAGCCAACGGAGAGAAACGTGAATTTTACAAATGCCCATTCTGTGGATACCGCATTAAGGCATTCACAGAAACATGTGTGTCATACCGATATAATCTGTGTGAATTCGTTTGGATTGGTAGTGTAAATAGTAGTAGAACATGACCAGACTGGATATCTTTGTAAGTGCCGTTTTACTGACGCATGTCGTAATTATAAGTTTGTTACTTATGCAACTTTTTAAAGAAAACGATTATATAATGGTTACTCCTCGAGGAACCAGACCCCGTGGGGATTCGGGTTGTTAGAATAGATCCTCAGCACCCCTAGCTTGTCGTAAGAAGCGACTAAGTGGGGCAGTCCGTCGGATGAGACAGCAAAAACCGAGACCCCGTGTTAAAGATCCCTCTCTGCTCAAAGGCCATATGCGCCGAGGATAGGCCTAAATTTTGCAGCCCTTCACCGGTAATGGTGACGTCTCCATATGAGTGAAATATTCTGGAGCGGGACGTTAAACAATATCTAATCAATTGTGGAGCCACCAACATTCAACAACCTCCCACGAGTAACCTGTAACCCGTTATGCATGTTAACCCTAACCCTAACCCAGAAGACCTGAACACTCCGGCAACAGAAACTGAACTAGCTACAACTGAATACCTTAAGCACGTAGACAATTTGGCAGGATGAGGAGATCTAATAGAATTGTGGTTCAGAGCGATTTCAGTTTGTACATCTCTATTGTTTGTGGACTATGAATTCTTTCCTGGAGAATTAGTGTTGTGGGCTACTTGAGAGTTGATCATTTTATCAACTTTTCTCGTCAGAGTTGCCGCATTGATCAGTGTGTTTTATAAATTTTGGAAATCTAACGAAAGAATAGAAAGCGGATATTGACAACGTAGAGTGCCGCGAAGATACAGAAGCTATTTTGTCGTCAAACAAGGAATTATTAACCAAGCTGGAGGCAGTATCAATATTCCAGTTGAACGTACATTTTTCGAAGATGGATTCGCTACCTGCACTGAATCTACAGATATTTTGAGAATGTTGCTAATTTAATCCTGTGAATATGAATAGCAAAAGGGATGTATTGTTGGCCACTTTACGCGGTCAAGCAGAGACGTATGCATAGGGAATTCCAGACAACATCTTGGGGAATTATAAGCTTTTTACAGATGTATCAAATAAGAGATTTGGACACACCGCTTTAACGGATAGCTATATCGCTGAAGCCAAATTACGACAGAAGCGTACCAATGAAACATTTCGAGATTACGTACAATTTATAGATGATTTATGCAGAAGAGCTTATTCTGATAACCGACCCTGAATCCATGAAAATGATCTAAAGACAGTTCTCTACAATTGTTCTCAAACGAAAGGGTTTAGAATGGCAGTTAAGAGAAAAAGACCGCAAACTGTATATGGGTAGGCGAGGAACAATCATTAAAGAACTCTAAAACAGTTAGAAAAGATATTTATGCAGTGAACACAAAACATGCACATCTGGCACGAGCTAAAAGTTAAGAAAATGCGAGAAACTAACAGAGCAATACTGCCAAAAGTAGATGCTATGCATGTGGGTCAGAAGGTCACTCAAGAAACCGGTGTGTTAAAAGCCAATAATAATAATAATATAAAGAGGGTGTTGGATACTGAAATTAGGAGAGAGATGACAGAAAATTTAGAAATTTTTTTATCTTGTCTAAAAGTAGATGCCAGTAGAAGCAAAATAGGATTCAACGTCGATGGGTAAATTCAGAGCACATGACTTAGGGTTGGAAACGTGGCAAGCAGAATACTTTTATAACAGAACTTCGAGACAAGCTTATACAGTCTCAAATTCTTGGATAACCAGATGTAGATGATGGACCATTTGTGCTAGTTACCGATGCTAGCAATGATACAATCAGTTGTATATTGTCACAAATTCAGAATGGTGAAGAAAAAATGATGCGTTTTGCAACACGAACTTTAATAACGCATGAGAAAAACTATTGTGGTACCAGAAAATAAATGTTAGTGGTAGTTTTCTTTGTAAAACATTTGAAACATTATCGTCTTGTAGGAAAATTTATCTTATGCACTGATCATGGTTCCCTAACTTGTCTACACAGGTCTGGAGATCCAGACGTGCAGCTTTGTCGGTGGCATCAATAATTTTCAGTGTTTGACTTTAACATTATAGACGGCCCGGGAAGAAATGAAACTAATGGGGATTCTTTATCCCGATTACCATTAGAAAGTGAACACGACAATGAGGGAGTTTGTAGGCAATGCCATCGCAAACGCGACGAAGTTTATAGTGGAAAACAGCAGTCTCACGTGAATGAGTTGAGAAAGCATACATATTGCATGCATGTGTGTGTCTATTTGATGTACAATTGGAATATTTACATCTCGGAAATTAACTACGCTACACATGATAAATTACAACGAAAGCGTTTTAATACACACAAATTGACCATACTGGAAAATGAATTTAAAGAATTATTTTCTATTGTGATTAGGATCAAACAATTTAAGACGTAATCTTCTTTTGTGACTTTTGAATGTCACAGTCATCATTCATTTTATAAAATGCAAATATGTTGAAATTCCCATGACCACAGTTAACAAAATGTTCGACACATGGCGAATTTCTGATACTTGGGTGGCGAACTTACTCATTTTTGACACACACGAGAGAGTTCAGTTTGCCAGTTTGTCCAATGTAGTTTTCTATACATTGATTGATTAATTGATTGTTGTTTTCCGCCACACTCAGCAATTTTTCAGTTATCTGGTGGCACGCAGTTTTTTGAGGGGGAGGAGAGAACCCAGATACAGTGTACCCGGGAAGAGACCACCGATCTTCAGAAAGTAGACTCGCAAACTTTCTCACAAGTATCGACGCGAGCGAGAATCGAACCTGCGCCGACTAGAGGTGAGAGGCCATGTATGTCACCAGATAACTGTAAAATTGTTGAATGTGGCGGGAAACAATAAACAATCAATCAATCATTTGATAACTGTCTGAAGACGCATTAAAGCCAAAAGCGCTAACAGTGAATGTTTATTTGAGTTTTGTCTTTCTTGACTTTATTATTGGATTGAGAGATGATCATGGATCTCTATATTAAATGGGACTAGATTTAACACTTTTTATCAAATTACTTAAAACATCTGCATTTTTGTCACGGAATTGAAATGTAAAGGCTACGGTATCGTACAGTAATCAATCCCATGCATTTGATAATCCCATGTATGCGATAATGGAGTATTGCTACATAGGTAAGGGAAGTTTACAAAGGATAAATTGAAATGCTTCCTTTTGCAATCAAGCTGAATTGTTAAATTGTCGTCAGCATGTATTTTCTATAAAATATATAAGTACGAAGCAGATGTGAAAGACTATGTGGTGTCTTATTTCAAGTTCACTTGGATGTAGAATCGACATATGAATGAAACTAATCATTGTTTAATAGATAAAGCGTCCTCGATATACCTAAATATCGAATTCAATGTCACAGTAAAATGATTTTTCTTCTCATATAGAAGCTTTTAAATGAATTGTATTTTATAAGAATATAAAACAGGTCAGCTAACAAACGGAATGATTTCAATTTCTCCACCATCAACTCCCCATATTAATGTAGCAATATTCCATCCTTCTTTGGTGTTTATGCCTCTCAACTGACTCAATACAAAAGAATCTGTTCTATTGTTAGGGTTTGAGTTCTCATTATGTCTTCTAACACAGCAAGAATATCAAGGCGAATGACAGAAACCCAGCAAACACTAGATACGCTGTACCCTTGTAGAAGGACACGGTTTCCGAGTAGATGGCGCTGCCAAGGACGGCGCCCGACAGATTACAAATGTTATCCATAACCGCTAGACTGCCAAACATAGCACCTAAATAGATAATAAAAAATAGATTAAATTCATAGAAAACATAGAAATGTTGGAAAACGAAAAGAATTTTATAAAGAGTAATCAGTGCTCAAATTTGAAAATGTTTGTGTCACTTTATCAAAAAAGTTTTACTTTAAATAGGGGTTCGGATAATGAGTGGAGAACATTGATCAATCTTAGAGAATAAAAACAATCATCTCCCCGAACCAGAATGAGGTAAACTAGAATCATTTCATACCATTTGGTATGAATCTTTAAATCTAAAACGGTGTATATGACAGCTTTCATACCTTGATTGTGAGGAGGGGTAATCTTGGACATAGTCCCTCTGATCATAGGTATGGAACTCATCCCCATAACACCCAAAGCGGCCCCTGTAAATACAATTTTATCATAACTACTTTACTGTATCCCTTATATTTCTAGTTGCATACACTTGGATATCACGATTTACCACGCCTCACTTGCTACATGCTGACCTATACTTATTGCTAAATGAATATGGGAAGTTGACGACAAAGGAGGATTCATCTCCTTTATCATCAAGTTGAAATGTTAGTTTATAGTTCACGTTGTTCGTATGTTCAATAAAAAATCCAAGCATGTACACTGAGTGGCCAAAAGTATTGCAACAAACATGGCTGACGTCATCACGATGTAAACACTATATGCATGAGAAAAAACAAGTTTGAATGAAATAAGAATCATTTACTTACTATTTTCTTCTAGTATTTTGTAGCAAACCCCTTTTGGATTATGACTTGGCGTAGTCTTGAGGGAATTGAGGCATATAAGCTCCGAATGTAAGTTTGAGATAGGCCAGTCCAAATTCTCGTCACAGCAGCCACTAGGTCATCCCGACATTTAATGTCATCAATCTCACGGGACAGTTTGATTTTGATGGAACGCCAGACATTTTCAATAACATTAAGGTCTGGGGATTGCGCAGGCCAGTTGAATTTTGGAATGCCGTTTTCTTGTTTCCAAGTATTGGTCTGTCTAGAGACGTGGGGGGTGGCATTATCATCTTGGAAAATAAACTGTCGATTTCCGAAAACTTTTGCAACTACAGGCCATAAGTGGTTATCAAGCGGTTCAATATACTTTGCTGAATTCAGATTTCCATCAACTGGCACAAGTACACCAATACCATCGTAGGAAATACACCCCCAAAACATACAACTTACTTTCACGGGCGTTTTACGTTGGTTCAGACAGTAGGGCTTCCACTTCTCGGACGATTTTCTCCAAAAACTTACGGAGTTATTTTGTCCAACGACTAACTGTGTTTCGTCTGAGAAAATAACTTTCTGCCACTGTTCAGGTCTCCGGTGTCTTTTGCCTCGGCACCACAGAATTCGGCGCTGTCTGTTGACTTTGCCTATCGTAAGTGTTTTCTGAATCTTGCCCCTCCTGTATCCTTCCTGGTGTAGCCTTCGACGAATAGTTCTCCTAGACACATGTGTTCCTTCATTTCGATTAAAAGTTGATGTAATATCTTGCAAAGATTGTCTTCTATTAGTTTTCACAATGCGATAAAGTTTCCGATCACCCCTCTCATCTATCACTCGGGGCCTTCCACTTCGGGGATTGTTTTCTACACTTCCTTTTTCTCGGAACTTTTTCAAAACTCGCCCAACAGTGCTTCGATGAATTCCAAGTGATTTGCCAATTTGGTTATCATTAAATCCATTGAATGCAAAACTACAATACGTTCTTTGATCTCTGTTGACATTTCTCTCTTGTTCGACGACATTGTTTTCAATCACTATCAACACCGGTAATCGTCTGCTACCGAGAACAACAAACGGTTGCCGGTATGATTAGAACCCTACGTAATTCACACCCCTGCTATTTCGATCTCAGTTGGCATTATAACGCGTCAGCAATAAAAATAAAATTTGAAGCGAGTAAAGTTGTGATGACGTCAGCCATGTTTGTTGCAATACTTCTGGCCACTCAGTGTAGCAGACGTAGATTCTATGTTCTTGCTAGGTTGTTACTAGCTTTGTCAGGAACCAATATAATAATAATAATAATACCATATTTATATAGCACCCTTTTCATACATTTGTATGCTCAAAGGTGCTTTACAGTATATAAAACAATTAAATAAAATTATAAAAACATAAGATACAATACATATGCTAGATAAGCATAAAACAACAGTTTCAGGGCATATTAAAGTAAAGATGATGATATAATGTTCATGGCATTTTTTTGTGGATGAATTAAAACTATATACATATATATATATATATATATATATATATATATATATATATAGCATCTCAACTTGATGGAGGCTAGTTACTGAACACATGATGGAAAAAATGTGTTCGCAATGACTTCTTGACGGCACATTGTGATTTACAATCCTTTACATGTTCTGGAAGGATATTCCACTGTCTCGGAGCTGTTGATATGAAGCACCGATCCCCGTTCGTAGCAGTTCAACTCTTAGGAACTACTAGAGTTACCGATCGTTGTATAGACCTAAGATTTCGGGTAGGTCTATATACCTTAGGTCTAAGTATCTTAAACTGTGCCCTATGCTGCACAGCAACCAGTATAGTTCTCGTAGTATTGGAGTGATGTAGTCGTAACGAGAGGTCCTGAATATGATATATTTCTGATATAACTAACCTAATTCGGTGATCACTTCTTCATATGTAAATAGTTGTTATTATTCAATGTTGCTGTAGAAATCACACCAGTCATTCTGATTCATTCACTACTTTTGTAAAAAAAAAAAAAAAAAAAATACTTTAAGAAGCGTGCCACACTGTCCGTACCAGAGTTGTACGTTTCGTTCATAGAAACCTGATAGTTTTCATGTAACACTTTGGAGTTAATCGACGAATTTTTGCATAGCGGGAACAAAAGTAATGATTTTGTCCGATTTCTACATTTTCGAATCACACCAATATTGAAATGACACCAATATTCGCTAGCTCTAAGCTTCCTATTCGTCAAACATAGAACGTTATTCACTTAACATTTAAGAATCCTGGAAATAGCATGTAGTGAACATTCTGTTTCATAAAATATTACTGTGTATTGAGTGACAAATGTTGAGATTGTTACTAACAGTTTCCATGGCAGTATATTTCTTTACATTGTACAGGTATATATTATATAGAAGGCCAAGATAACTAACAGTATTTAATCTCGTAATTCCAATAACAAATACAAATCAGAGAGATGGGCAAACACGGACCCCTGGTCATACCAGAGGTGGGATCAGGTGCCTAGGAGGCATAAGAATCCCCTGTCGACCGCTCACACCGCCGTGAGCCCTACATTCCGATCAGATGAACGGAGCAATCCGTAGTCAGAATCGGTGTGCCAAGAAAGGCCTACTAATTGGTATGAAACACATCAGACAGTATTTGACTTAATGGTAATTTGCACTGGCATACTAGATTGTTATAACGACCATAAAATTTGCGAAATGCTGATTTTAGACGAGACTGCACAAACCCCTGTAACATCAACCTTTTTGTCAGTAGCCCGCCTCGATTTAAGAACTGATCATATCTAGAATAAGCTCTTGCGGATCGATTTAGTTTGGAGATAGAAACAAAATATGTAGGTGATGATAGAATGTTGCCACATAAATAAGGGAGGTTGACGATGGAGAAATTGAAATCATCCCGTTTGTCATAAAGTAGAGGTGTTAGTTTGCCGCCGGCATCTATTTTCAGTAAAATATCGAAATACGAAGCAGAAGTGGAAGACTCTGTAGTGTCTTTTATTTCAAATTTTCTGGGATATATGGAATTGACATATGAATAAAAATTATCATTGTTAATTGACAAAACGTCGTCGATATATTCAAACGTCGAATTGAAGGCCACAGCAAGAAAGTTTTTCTTCTCGTGTATCTGTCAGAAAGAGAATATGAGATTGGTCGTTTTCACTTTTTTACTTGTTTTGTCAACGAAGACTCAATAACATGGATCTATAACAGTGCTTAATGGTATATAGCATTTTCCTGCTTGCTGAATACTATACCCCCCCCCCCCAAAAAAAATAAAAAATTGAGCATTATCATTCAAATGTTGTGGTGTGTTGAAGTGTTACTATCTTCTCAAGTAATATACAAAGATGTTTTGTCAAGATTATTATACATTATTTGGCGTCAAAGATATAACCCAGTGGTTCCTACTTCATATACATACAACGTCTACAATAAATTTTCTTTATTATTTAAGTTGTTTTTATAGTAACATGGATTACAATTGCTCTTTTATCAATTTGTAAAATAGCTGAACGTACGAGTATTTCCTTTCTAGATGTAATTCGTATCTAAATCTTATTACACGATAAAGACTAATAATATGTCAGAATACGCTTTGCGATTTGTTTTACTGTTATAAGATGATTTTGTTTCTATCTTACGCCAATTTATTATTATTATTATTATTATGTACCAAATTTCTTGAGCACTTTTCTCATGTATAAAATACGTTCAAAAGTACTTTACAGCATAATAAAATGCCATATCATATAAAAAAAATACCAAACATATAAAACAGAATTTTTTTTAGGTAAGTAAAAATATATGAGTCCATAAATTACACTATAATCTAAAACAGTTTAAAATTGTTAAAACACAGTGCTAGATATTACATGTAGTAAAATCAGTCTGAAAATTTTTTTAGGACTCTCTCAAATACGAACAGGGATGCGGAGTTTCTTAGTGTGTTTGGTAGGGCATTCCAGAGTTTTGGTGCAGTTGTCTTGAATGCACGATCACCATACGTCACAGTTCTAGTTCTCTGTACAACCAGTGTGGAATCATTCCGGGATCTAAGTTGTCTGCCTGGTGTTTTAAAGTTCAGCAGGTTTTATATGTACATAGGTGCCTGTCCGTGAAGCGCCTTAAACACGTATATGAGGACGTTGTACTCCACTCTGTTATGTATGGGGAGCCAATGGAGCTCCTTCAGTACCGGAGTTATGTGGCTGTAATGTGATGTTCTGGTTATAATACGAGCAGTCGTATTTTGGACGTCTTGGAGTTTGTTCAGGGTGTATTTAGGAGAACCACATAGCAATGATTTACAGTAATCAAGTCTTGATGTGACCAAAGTGTTTATCAGAGTTTTGGTAGCATCCATGTGAGATATTTTCGGATTTTACTTATTTCCGAATGTGCATGTAACATGCTCGTGAAACAGAGTTAACATGTTGTTCCATGTCCAAATGAGAGTCCAGCATAGCTCCAAGATTTCTAACTGTTGTTGATGGTTTGATGAATGTGTCCCCAACTCGCACGGTTAAATCTTCAACTGCACTCCGTTTTGGTACAAAGACAATTACCTCAGTTTTATCTGCATTAAGTTTAAGAAAGTTATTGTCCATCCACAATACAATATCATTTAAGCATCCTTCAATTCGTTGCAGAGTCTCACCGCGTGACACAGGCTCCTTCGGTTTAAATACCATGTACAACTGGGAGTCATCAGCATAAAAGTGGTGTTGAAGATTATGCTTCCTGCAGATAACACCAACATGTTTAGTGTACATAATATAATTTTTCGGCCCAAGATTGAATCCTTGTGGTACAGAAAAGGTTATATGAACAGGTGTAGATAACTCGCCATCGATGCAAACAGTCTGATAATGGTCATTCAGATACGATTTCATTCATTTTAATGGCTTGCCTGTTATTCCAAAGTGTACTTCAAGTCGGCGAAGGAGGGTGGTGTGGTCAATCGTGTCGAATGCATCGGATAAGTCAAGAATGATAAGAATGGTAGCTTCATTCTGATCGAGAGAGCATAGGATGTCATTTTGAATACTTAATAAAGCGGTTTCTGTTGAGTGGAATTCCTTGTAGGCTGACTGGCGCTCTTCATGGAGATTATGATTGGTTAAATGTTTTTCAAGCTGGGAATCAACAACTTTCTCAAGAACTTTTGAAATAAATGGCAGATTAGACACTGGTGTGTAATTTTTCATTACCTCTTGATCTATCCCTGGTTTCTTTATGAAAGGTCTAATTCTAGAACTTTTAAATGCAGATGGCACGTAGGCATTTTCAATTGATGTATTCACTATTTTTTAAACAAATGGTAAAAGTTCCTTTAAACAATCTTTCAACAGTCACGTAGGAATCGGATCGAGCTCACAAGACTTGTTTGGGGATCTTCGAATTATTTCGGAAATTTCGGTCTAATTTGCGTTTTAAATGTTTAGCATCATGGAGTTCTTGAGTATACCATGGACAAGTGCGTCTTAACACAATAGTTTTACGCTGAAGAGGGGCATGTTTCTTAAGGAGGACAGCGAGTCCATTGTTGTACGTATCAACTAGTTCATCTTCATCGGTTGTGTATTTTCCACTATTCAAAATGTCTGATGTTAAGATTTCTTTCCTAAACTCATCAACATTGATCGATTTCAGTTTTCGGTAGGTTACGGTTTTTCCAACTGGTGGTGGTTTTGAAGCAACAACTGTAAAAACAACTGCAAGGTGATTACGTAACAAGCTCCCGGTGTTCGTTGATAGTCCAGGATCTGTTATCTCTATATTCGAGACAGATTTGTCTGTATCTCTGGTGATTAATACATCCAATATATGACCTGCTACATGAGTTGCCTTTGTGACGTGTTGATGCATGCCGCAGGTTTCCAAAACACTTGTAAAGTTTGCTGAGTTAGGGTTTGACGGGATGTGTAAATGAAAATTAACATCACCAACAATAATGATAACAGTAACAATAACAGCTGTTGTAAAGTTTGCTAGAAATGCCGGTCATTCATCATCCAGAGATGCACTGGTTTTGAGACCATTTTGTCTAGTTGGAGGGCGCCTATATACCATTGCTAATCGTAGGGAGTAATTCTTTATGGTGATGTTGAAGTCGATATATTCAAATGAAGGAAATTTATTATCACGAGTGGATCCCAACAGCACAAGTTTCAGAGATGCCCTGTAAATTACAGCAACTTCCCCACCACGGCTCTTGGGAGGGAATTGGGTAATTTTGAATCCAACAGGCTTTAGTTCAGAAATGCATGCTCCATCAGTAGGGCCACCAAGCAATGTCTCAGTCACAGCAACGATATCAAAATTGTTAGAAATGATGTAATCAGAAAACGCAAGTGTTTTATTTTTAACTGATCTTGGATTGTAACAACATACTTTTAACATAGTTTGTCCTCTACATGCCGAGCTTGGTTCAAATTTGATCCTTCTGAAATTGGCGATATTGACATTGTTTTCAAGGCTATTTACCCTATGTTGCCGAATACATTAATCAAGATATCTGCCAGTGACGTGCTTGGGGATATTGCGAATGTCATATTTTTCCTCAGAAACCACAGTTGGTACGATTTTATTAAGGTTCACACCATGCTGCCGAATATGTAGATATCTACTAGTATTACAGCCTATGATGGCTCAAATGTTCCTATCGAACCTTCGTCCCGCTTTGGTACCTCGTCGCGTGCGATGACTAGTCTTTGACAAGTTGGTTAGAATTGCGAAACACATTTCAAAATGATAAAAGACAAATTATACCATAACTCTGTATAGATATTTTAAGAAAATTAACTAAACGATTTACTAGTGGTATTAAGTCGTACAATAACTAAAAATGAAATCATTATATACAAAAAACTATTGTTTAAATAAAATCTGTACCAAGAAAAAGATTTAAGAAGAAATATATCCGTCATAATACGCAATAAGATGGAGTTTAAGAACTTAACAAATCTTTAAGAAAATATCGTAAACGAAAATTTATAGAACGCCTCCCTGATAAAATTCAAGACGATGCTAAAACAATTTGTCCAAATATACGTCGGGTAGATGTCACGGACCAGTGAACACAGTACATAAAACTATCAACAAAAACTTGACATAAAATACAAGTTTTTAAGACAGCAAAGTCCGCAGTTATGTTCAATAAAGTGTCATACAAAAGCACAGCAAATCATAATACCAAAACCCGTATTAATCAATAGAAAATAGGCCAAATAACAAGAGCGAGATGTGGGGCAGCCATTACATAGCGCTAACACTACTCAGTCATTTTTTAATGGTTAACGGAATAAAACCTTTCATTTCATTTGCGAAGTATTGGAAAACTTGATCCTTCTATAATGAAGAAAGGAAATGTTGTCAGGGTTAGTAACAGAAAATGTCGACGATGGTCTCTAAATTACAATATCCAATACGAATTATAAGATTTCTTGCTTCAGTGTGATTTCAATAATGCAATCTGCACTTGAAGTTGATTCACTCGAATTGTGGATTCACATAACAATAAAGCTCTATGTGGTATTTCACATACATTTAATCACATTAGATAATTTTGCATGTATACTAAACTAGTCATTTATATCGACAGATATTAGGAATAGAAAGAAACATTTTATCGCCATTATGTCCTTTATAAAAGCTCCGTAACCCTCCCTTGTTAAAAAGAATTCTGAAGTAGGTTAGCGACTAATACCTATGTTTAGGTTTGACAGACTCGGAGTTAGAGTTCTCTAATGAGAATAGAGAAGTAAATTTCTGAACTTCAATGTGCGAACGTTCTCTGAAAGTCACATACAATGAAGACGCTAAACGTAAACGAAAAAAAAATTATTATTTCGAGATTCTGTGCCAACTATGCTCTTTCCTATATACAAATACATTGGCGATGAGGCTATTCCAAACAATATATAACCAGAGACACCAGATATTGTGCCAAGGAAGGCAATGGTTTCGTCCGTGAGGCACTTTTGCATTACCTTAATACCACCTAAAATAACTATCTCCGAAACACACAATTTCGCAGTCTCAAGTATGCTGATTGTCTCTGGGGTGAAGCAGAATGGCGAGTCCAATAGATATAATGTTTCAATTGCAAACGCACCGAGTCTCCCCATCCTTACAAAAATGAAAGACAATAATGAAGTGATGTACTTCCATCGAGTTGAACCCAGATGATTGCGATCTTCTTCTGTGTAAAATTGCAAAATATCTTTGATATTCCCCATACAACTAAAACTGTGCTGTTTCCTTTCTGATTTTGATAGTGTCTCGGGAATGAAGCATGTAATGATAAAACCCAGGGCAGTCATTCCACAGGCTGTGGCCATGGAGTAGTCATGCCCTAGAAGTACGACAATGAAACCGGAAATGAACGTTCCTAAAGACATTCCGAGGCCAGATACAAAGCTAAATACTGCAATCAGAAACGTTCTCATCTTTCCAGCACTTGTGAGGTCTGAGATGACAGACATAGCGATAGCAAGCTGAACTACCCATCCTCCACAAAAACCATCTATAAGTGTAAATAAAATGAAGAGATATATATCCCATTTGAAAACTATAGCTAACGTCACCAATAGCTGCTTAAAGCAAATACCAAACATTCCAATGAAAAGAAATCGTTTCCGTCCCATAAAGTCACTCAATGAAGTTAATAATAAGCTGGACAATGCAAGCGGTACTCCAAAAGCAATCGATATGTACAAGTTCCACCTAGCCACAACCTTTTCGACAACCTTTTCATCCTGATATTCTTGTGAGGACGTGTTTGTTTCGCACAAAGACATATCAGTAATGTTTGACGCAGTTCTGTTTGGAAATTGTATATCCCAAAACGTATCATGACCATATTCATTAATCGTGTACATACATATCATGAAGGAGAAAAATAAACAAAAGTCCGAAGCACACAGTGGTATAAAAATTCGAAGGTAGCCCTCACGAGTTTCTGCTTTACTGTTCATCATTATAGAAATATAGGAGCTAGTTCACTATAATCATATACTAGCATGTGTATAGTAGGTAAATGCAAATCTACATCGACATTGTGCTATATCAGTTATCTCTGACGACTTGGATAGTAAGTGCTCTTCATAATTAGACCATAGCTCATAGATATATATCAACCAATATTATACCCTCTACTTATTTGTATAGAGAGATACCAAATCAATGACAAACAGTTGCGTCACATGTCCCATGTCGTAATACTAGAGGCTAAATAAATAAGAAAACTATATCTTTCAATAAAATACTTAGACAAATCAAATGGCTAAGGCAACAAACAACACTCAATAGCAAAGTAGATCGTTATAACGACCATACAATTTGTATGTTTGTTTGTTAGTATGTTGTTTTAAGTTCCACTTGACCGTGAAGGGCTTCAAAACTTAGGCCTATGCTCGGCTCTTATGCCCTTTGAGCAGGGAGGGATCTTATCGTGCCACACCTGATATGACACGGGACCTCGTTTTTTCCCGTCTCAACCAAAGGACCGCCCCATTTAGTCGCCTCTTACAAGCAGGGCTACTGAGGACCTATTATAACCCGGATCCCCACTGGCCACCATAGAATTTGAGAAATGCTGACTTTAGACGAGACTGTGCAAACCCCTAAAACATCAATTTGTTTATCAGTAACCTGACTCGATTTCATAACTGACCATATGCAGAACATGCTCTTGCGTATCGAATCCGTTGAGAGATACATGCAGGTGATTATGGAATATTGCTACAGGGATATGGAGACTTGACAATGGAGAAATTGAAATTATCCCGTATGTCATAAAGGTAAGTTGTTAATTTGCAGTCAGCTTCTATTTTTAATAAAATATGTAAGTACAAAGTAGATGACGAAGACTCTGTGGTGTCTTTTACTTCAAGTTCACTGGCATATATCGAATCGATATATCAATGAAATGTTCATTGTTGATAGGTAAAAGGTCATCGATATATCTAAATGTTGAATTGGAGGTTACATGGGCATTTCAACACAATGTTGGAAGACCCGAGCACCAAAGCCTACGAAGATATTGTCAATGATGAACTTTTCTTAATGATTGATCACCAGTTATGAATATATCTTTTACCATTTTTGATGAAGAAGCAACAGTATATGATGTCAAAACGTCTGGTCTTCAATTCATCGTGAGCTATGGTAGTGTAAAGTGTTATAAAGTCATACATTTTGATGTTGTTGATTTGAGAAAACATTTGCGATTTCAAATTTACTAAAAGTTCTTTAAAATGTTTTAGGATCCATATTTGATTTACACCACTTCTGGCACATGTAGTGAGACTATGAAGACTTTCATCTTTATATTATGGTAAAACAATACACTTCTCATGCATGACTGATACAGCTTACTTGTACAAACGTCAGATAATTCACACCGCATTATCTCTATTCAAATTAAAAATAAAATATTATATAAGTAAATATGCAAAACATTAGATCTCTCATTGAAAATAATTATGTAATGCACAAGACTGACCATCGATACTGCATGTAACGATTGATTATGATAATAATTGTGAAACTGTCGGAACAAAACATCATTTCCTCGGAATGTGGAATGAATGATGTGATGACAAACTGATGCATTGAATGATCTAAAGAAAAATGATATCCATCACTTATGATATCCTAATAAACAAACGGAATAACTAGCATTATTCCTATCGACTTTGATTTAATTAATACAACTCAGATGGTATTTATATCTCCCAATTGATTCGATACGAAAGAGCTTGTTCTACATATATCACTTTTTAAACGAGACAGGCTACTTACAAAGAAGTTGATATTACAGGGGTTCGTACAGTCTTGTCTAAAGTCAGCATTCTGTGGTCGTTATAATGATCTAGTTTGCCAGTACAACTTTCCATTAAGTCAAATACTCTGTGATGTGTTTCATACCAATTGTTAGGCCGTTCTTGAAACACTGATTCTGACTACGGATTACTCCGTTTACCTGATCGGAATATAGGGCTCACGGTGGGTGTGAGTGATCGACAGGGGATTCGTACTCGTTTGAGGTACCTGATCTGCAATACTATGTCCAATCCAAGAAATAGTCGTGCAACGTATTGGAAAGAGTGTTAGAAAATTCTAGCTAGTTTGGTAAATAAATGAAATTGTTGTTTCAGTGTTTTGCTTTTCCCTACTGGGATGAATTCCTCTATACTAAGAAGGGTTGGATCGTCCCAAACATTAAACAATATTCATTATCCGTGTCCTGGTAATTTTGGGCTTTACAGTATTACTCTGTTGTATTTATTTTTATAAATATGCCATCTCTTGGGGACTAATATACTATGTGAAAGAAGTCCAGTAAGGATCATGTCTATGGCGTTGCGGGATTATGAGATTACATATCGTATATAATTCACATTTGTTGGTTTGTGGATAATGACTCAGATCCATTCGTTATGATATGGGACTGTATTCTGTCCGCCGCTCCTTCTGCATGGATTCTTTCATCAAAAACCTGAAAAAATCACATATATTATTTTACACTCATGACGAATCATAGCAATGGCGACAGATTTTAACATATGATGTGTATACGAAAAGGCCAAGATAACTAACATTATTTAATCTCGTAATTCCCATAGAAAATACAAATCAGATATATATACAAACACGGACCCCTGGTCATACCAGAGGTGGGATTAGGTGCCTAGTAGGCAGAATTTCAATGAGGAACTCTAGCATCTTTTTAATATCAACTTCAGAGTAGTTGTTCGTGGAGGTAGAGTGGTGCTTAACAATATATTTTTGGAGATGACCAATCACTGAATACGAAGATTTCCTTTTACCATTTTTGCTGACGAAGCAACACTTTTTGGGATGACCGATTACTAAATATGAATATTATTGTGAAATACCCCCGTGTGGGTCCGGGGTGATAGGAATTGGCCCACAGTATCCTCTGCTTGATCGTAAAAGGCGACTAAAAGGGGCATCCTGTTTGCCGTGGGATGTTACCCGTGTCGGTGGAAGAGGAGATCCTGGTGGCTGAGGTTGATGGGTGTTAAAGTTACAACGCTCATTGGCCAACACTCCACTTTGGCCCTAATTTCATCTAAACGGGCGGACGTGTTTGGCCCGGCACGTTCAATCGGCTGGTCACGCCTAGCTTAGACGATATCCATCGATTTTAGTGACTATTTGGTTAACATTTTCCTGTTTTCAGATCACTGTATTCTCCATTGTTTATTCTTCATTGTTTAATGTTGATAGTAATAAATTGGAAAATTCTTGTCTTCTTGTCTTGCACAGAAGACAACTTGTTACAAATAATATACAATTTCAATCTAGTGATATCGTTTAGGCGGTGGCTAGGGTCAATTGGGTGGATATGTCCACCTGAGTATAACACTTTTGTATCCTCTTGGTGTTCTTCTGCTGGGATGTCCCCGGAAGAAGGCATCGCCCTTGATGGCGCTCCGAGGCGGGCGGGGAGCATTGGTGCTGAACCAATTTAACTTAATCATGGCGCAAAAAAAAAAAACAAAAAAAAAACAACAAAAGACGACTTGTGGAAGACGATGACTCTGAGTCTGACTCAGAACGAATTGCAAATTGGGCGAGATTTCTTATATTATCAACCTTGGATGAAAATGAAAAATATATAACGAAACTTTCTCCGTTTGTCATCGACAAAAGATTAAAAGGGATAATTGGAGAAGCCCAATCAGTTAAAAAAAAATGAAAAATGAAACTCTTTTGGTTGAATGCAAAAACAGGAGACAATCATTAGTTCTATAATCCGTTTTGAAATTTGACGGAATTAAGGTCATTGGAACATCGAGCTTCCGATTAAATCGAAGCAAAGGTGTCAATAGAGACAAAGGTCGTAGACTTGGAGGAGACAGAAATTACAACTGAGTTGAAAACTCAAGGTGTTCTTCTTACCAAACGAATTACAATCAAGAAAAATGGGAACGTTATTCCAACTAACACCTATATTCTTGATTTTGACACACCAAACCATCCTGATCAAATCAAAACTGGATATTACTCCTTGAAAGTTGAAACATTTATACCGAATCCTTTACGTTGTTTCAACTGCCAAAGGTTTGGCCATTCATCAGATCGGTGTAGACATAAGAATGTATGTTTCAGATGTGGTTCTGAAGACTGAATACAATCGATGCCAAAAAGAACCTAAATGTGTAAATTACGGGGAAAACACCTATCCTCATCAAAACAATGTAGCGTTTGGTTAAAAGAAAAGAAAATTCAAAAATTAAAAGTTGAAACACACTTCAGCTACCCGGATTCAAGAAAACTTTATCAATCTCTGCATCCAAATGTTTCATATGCAGCTGTTTTAAAAAAGAAAAATACAAAAGAGATTGCATTCAAACAGATCTGGCAATTACATCTACCAAGCAGAATAATTCGACTGCAACTGTGAACAATCTTGTTGACACGTCTTCTTCTACTTCTTCTGCTTCTTCTACTGCTGCTTCTTCTTCTTCCGCTCCTACCTCTTCTGGCTCCTCCAGGCCATAAATTCCACCGCAACCACAAGTGTTAAATGTTCAATAAAAGTTAATAAGCAATCTGAACAAAAGACTGTCAAAGACTCAGAGTCATCAAAAAAGCCCGCCAAACCACTCATAAGAAGTGATAGAATCCCGAAAGGGATGAGGGATCCAATATCTGTTCATAACAGATTAAGCTTTCTGGATGATGAGAGGATGGACACTTCCTCCTCTCAGTCCAGAAGCCACTGACTCTCACCATCAAGATTCAGATCAAGATCAAATTAACTTAAAATCTTAATGCATCCATCTAAAATCATTCAATGGAATTGTCTCGGTTTTAAAATCAATTTTAATGAAATATCACTTGTTATACAAAAATTTAATCCCGTAGCTTTTTGTCTTCAAGAAACACACCTTTAAAAAGTGACAATATAACTTTGAAACATTACTCCTTATATAACTGTTATGGCCCAAGTGACGATAAAGCAAAGGGTGGGTCATCAATATGTGTAAGAAACAATATCTTACACAGTGAAATCAAACTAACTACTAATTTACAAGCTACAGTAGTTCGTGTTTCCCTTCATTACCATTACATTATGTTCAATATATATCCCCTACAATACAAATTAGAATTACAGGAATTAAACAATTTAATCAATCAACTCCTTTCTCCTTACTTATATCATTATGGGATATTTCAATGGTCATAATCCCTTATGGGGTTGTGATAATTTAACTGATAAAGGCAAAAAGCTAGAGGATTTTGCAAATCAAAATAATCTTTGTATCTTAAATAGTTTCAATTGTTTCAATACTTATCTTCATCCTGGAAATGGTTCTTTTACCTCTCTTGACATCTCATTAACAGACCCTACTTTGCTTTGTGACCTGTCATGGACTGTCCACGACGACCTATGTGGCAGTGACTATTGCCCCATTTTAATTGAAGAAAGTATTCCTTCCATTAATAACCAAAACCAAAATTGGAAGCTACATAAAGCTGATTGGAATCTATTCAACAAACTTTGTATTGATTCACTAAAAGAAAAATGTTAATCAACGAAAATGATCCAATTTTAAAATTTACAAATATTGTTTTAGAGAATAGCGAGAAAGCTATTCCAAAAACCTCGACAAATCCGAAGAAAATTAAAAAAAATCCATGGTTTAATGATGCCTGTAATGAGGCGATCAAAATACAGTAAAAAGGCTGAATTTTTTTTTATTTATCCCCGTCCAACATAAATTTAGATAATTATAGGTAATTTAAAGCAAAAGCCCGTAGGACCTGTAACACAAGCAGGAAAAATTCATGGAGAAACTTTGTTTCCAAATTAAATTCACACACCCCTATTAATAAAGTCTGGAATGCAATTAAAAAGATTAAAGGCACAAACACAAATAAACAATTCCACCATTTGAAAGTCAATAATGCCACAATTACTGATATTACAGACATATCTAACAGCATTTCAAATGCTATATCTAAAAACTCATGAACAAAACATATCTCTGCAAAATTGATTGATGTGAAAAATAAAGAAGAAAGAAAATATCTAAATTTTACTTCGGATAATTTAGAAAATTACAATAAACCATTCTCCATCGATGAATTAAAACGTTCTTTGTCACAATCGCATAACACTGCTGTAGGACCAGACGAAATACACTATCAAATACTTAAACATCTTCCAGAAAGCAGTCTCAAATGTCTTCTATCAATATTTAATAAAATTTGGGAAACGGGCAATTTCCAAAATCTTGGAAAGAAGCTGTCATTATTCCAATTCAAAAGCCGAGGAAAGATCACAGTGGTCCATCTAGTTATCGCCCAATTGCTCTAACAAGTTGTGTATGTAAAACCATGGAACGAATGATTAATGACAGACTTGTCTGGTTTCTGGAGTTAAAACACCCTACTTGCTGACATTCAGTGCGGCTTCATAGGCCAGAGAAGTACAATAGACCATCTTGTCAAACTTGAAACATTTATTCGTGATGCTTTTATTAATAATGAACATGCTGTATCAATTTTCTTCGATTTAGAAAAAGCATATGATACAACATGGAGATATGGGATATTAAAAGATCTCCACAATATGGGATTAAGAGGTAATTTACCGATATTTATATCAAACGTTTTGAAAGAAAGTCAATTTAAGGTTCGCTTGGGTTCCACATACTCCAATTTGTGCAACCAAGGAAATGGTGTTCCACAAGGACGTATTTTATCAGTAGCATTATTCAGTATAAAAATTAATAGTTTAGCTCAGGTACTTAAAAATGACATCGAAGGTTGTTTGTAGATGACTTCGGCATTTCATATCGTTCAAAAAATAAGTATCGAAAGACGACTACAACTTTGCTTAAATAAAATCCAAGACTGGGCAGATAATAATGGTTTTAAATTTTCGAAATCAAAAACAACAGGCGTTCATTTTTGTCAAAAACGCAAACATCATAATGATCCAGAACTCAAATTAAATGGAAGTCCAATCAAAATAGTAAAAGAATTAAAATTTTTAGGAGTCATCTTTGATGGTAAATTATCCTTTGTCCCACATATTAAGATGCTTAAAACTAAATGTTCTAAAGCACTTCTTATTTTAAAGGTTGTCGGCAATACTCATTGGGGTACAGACAAAAAGAGTTTTACTTCAACTTTATAGATCTCTCGTTAGATCCAAGTTAAATTATGGATGTATAGTTTATGGATCTGCTAGAAAATAGTATCTCCAAGCCTTAGATGCAATTCACAATTAAGGTATACGTATCTGTTTAGGAGCTTTTCCTACCTCTCCTATAGATAGCCTGTATGTAGAGGCACATGAACCTTCACTTAAAAACAGACGTATAAAATTGAGTCTTCAGTATATAATTAAACTTCGCTCCAGTCCCAAACACCCGTCATATAATTGTGTATTCCACCCTAAATTTGAAACAAAATATAACGAAAAGACCAAAGTCATTAAACCACTTGGCTTGAAGCTCCAAAAATATATTAAAGATTCTAAAATAGATTTAAATGTTATTTCTGACGTACAAATTCCTAATATCCCACTTTGGGAACTATCAAAACCTGTTGTTAATTTAGATTTATCGAAAGATAAAAAGTCAGACGCAAATTCACTTGAATTTATTCAGAAATTTAAAGAAGTGAAACACGGTTTTTCAGCACAGAGTGAAATTTACACAGACGGATGAAAAGATAAATCTAAAGTTGCTCCCGCTGCTCTCCGTGGAAATGATACTTTTTCAGTACGTTTACCGGACAACAGTTCAATTTGTACTGCTGAAGCAAAAGCTCTTCAATTAGCAATTAATTTGATAAAACTTTCAGAACATAAGAAACATGTTATTTATTCCCATTCTCTCTCTTGTCTTCAAGCAATCAAAAACTGTAAAGTTGACCATCCTTATATCTATAACATTTTGAAAGAATATGGTTCGCTGAAAAGTCGAGGATATAAAATAGTGTTTTGTTGGATACCAAGCCATATTGGCATACGTGGTAACACGAAAGTTGATAATGCCGCAAAACAGGCTTTACAATTACCAATTACAGATTTTAAAATTCCTTACTCAGACCTTAAATCTTTAATTAGAGAATATGTTATACATTTGTGGTAAACTGATTGGAACGCAAAAATAAATAATAAACTACATGATACCAACCCTGTTGTTAATAAAGCGCTGAATGCAAATCTTAAACGTCGAGACGAAGTCGTTATTACTAAATGTAGAATAGGACATTCGCGGATGACACACTCGTTTCTTCTACAAAGAGAAGATCCACCCGAGTGTGTTTTCTGCCAATGTCCTTTAACAGTCAAACATCTTTTTTTGAATGTGGAGATACAGCTCTTATTAGATATAATTATTTTGATACACGATCTATGAGAGATCTTTTAACAAATGTTGATTTGAATAAAATCTTAGAATTTCTTCGTGAGACTGGTTTTTATCAAAAGTTTTGAAGTTGATTGTACGAAATTATAACTAGATGATGGTGGTTTTATATACACAGTGATAGCGACATTTTAGAGCTATATTTTAACATGTTTGCAAATAAGTTCTTGTTTTAAATACATTTCTACTTTTATATCATGCCTTTTCATTTATATAGAGTCAGCCGCAGGATAGGTGAAAAATTGCTCAAGCGGCTCTAAACACTAAATGAAAATAATATTGTGAGATATTATGGTGTAAAATCATAGGTGTTAATGTTGTTAATATGAGAAGGGTTTTGTGATTATAAATTCACTAAAAAATCTTTAGAATTTTTTAAGAATCTACATATGATTTGCACCACCCCTGGTATATGTAGTGGCATAGTACGTTTGAAGTTTCTCCTTCACAGCAGTTGGTATTTAATGAGGAGCAAAGATAGGAGTTTGGTAGAAGATTTACTGGATCCAGCATCGTATCTTTGTAAGGGGTTTTCTTGAGTCTTGGGATCTAGTATAGGTACGGTAACTGATATTCATCCGCTCCATTGACTGGAATATTAAATGTATTCAAAACTGAAGCATCAACGCTAACTGTAACCCTGACCTAAGTAAAGGTATGCTACCACAAAAATGTCATTTACAGACAAATAAGTGCAAGCAATCGGGATGCTTTAGGCTTGAAAAACCCAGCAAGATACTGTTATCGGGTATGGTGTGTCCAAGTGTGTCATCTCTAGACTCTGGATAAGATTTCTGGGAGCTTGTACAGTCAATGAGATGCCTAGGAGTGGCAGATCCCGTACCACAACGCAACGCCAAGACACGTTTCAACCTACTCAAAGACTGACTCGTCAGTTTCATGTTGCCACTGGCCTCCACACTACGTATCATACTTTGAGAAATATACTTCATGCTACTAATCTCAGGGCTTACAGGTTAGTAGTGCGTCCCATACTTTTTGTCTGATTTGTCTATTCTTGCCTATGTAGATTTAAATACATTAGGAAATATTCAAAATATAATCCATATTTATTTCTTACTTGTCTGGATTGATTGATTGTATGTGTCAAGTTTCCATTGAAAACATTACGTTTATGTCCAAACGGTTTTAGCCACATGTATATAGGCGAAGTGTCAAATTGAATGTAATATTTTATGAACTTCCGTCAGGATATTGCGATTTTTATATCCTGACAAAGCTTACATCCAATAAATAGTTTTTTGGTTTTCTTTGTTTGTTTTTTTTTTTTTTTTTTTTTTTTTTTTTTTTTTTTTTATTTATAGTCGCCTGAGCACTTTTTCAGCTATCCGGCGACAGTTTGTTAAATCCTCTGAATATATCGTCTTGTTTTTCTAACTTTTTTTTTCTATTTCCGCAATACATTCTGTAATAAATTATGTAACGGACCGGTCGTATAGATGTGTGCCATGGCCTTTTTATGCTCGCAAACTTTTTTTATTGTATATATTACAAAATTATACGTATATTCGTGATCAAAATGTATCATTTAACCAATAGAGTCAAATTTCTCATCAATTGTTTCAACAAACTTAATTTTGTCATTTATTTGTCATTTGATACATGACATGAAAATGTTTAAATCTTACAACATTCGGATTCAAATTATGATATTTATGTAGCTTTTAAAAATCTCCTAGCATGCATTTCAGTATCATGCATTTACAGGAAAAAAGTGAATATAATGAACAGTTACTAGCATTAATCTCATATATCCTATTAAAAACTCCAAACATTCAGAGTAGCACAAACATGGACCCCTGGAAACATCAGAGGTAGAACCAGTTGCCTACGAAGAGTAAACAGTGCCTGTTAACAGGTCACTACAAGAATGGACCCTCCATCTCAAAAGGGTAAACGAAGCAACTCATAGCTAAAATTAGTATGTAAAGAATAACATAGCGTTTGGTATGACATACGGCATTTGACCTAACGACGTATTGTATTTGCAAATAAGATCATTATAGCTACCGTAGAATTTACGAAGTGCTGACTTTAAACAAGACTGTTGAAAACCCTGTTACAACTTATGTGTCAGTAGCTTGTCTCGATTCAACAAATTATCAAGCGCAGAACATCGAATGAATGGAGAGACATAAACAACATATGCAGGTGTTATTGGAATATGGACAGTTTGTATATATTGGAAAATAAATTCATAATGAAAATGTAATTTTTCAGATGGTGAATTGAAACGAGATTGATAAGTTATTGAGGTTTGTAATAGGAAAAATCTGCCTATTATATCATCTTCAAAAAGAAAGAAAGAAACAATGTGAGTTCGAGCCCAGATGTGCCAGGGCCATTTCAAACGCAAGATCGTAGCCATAAAAAGAATTGATGTAACGTTATGGAATTAAACTGTCTATCATTTGAGATTAATAATATCCTTCACTAGTACGAGTGTGGGACTGGAAACATCCACCAAGGCAACATCATTTGCCTTTCAACGAGGGATTTTCTTTCTCGTATCTTATTTTCAGTTTTATGTATAAATTCAAGATCTTTGCGAAAATTTAAAATAAACCAATCCTCATTGGAACTTAATACTAATTAGAATGTCGGAAAGAGCAGATGGTTTCCACTCAATGTGTAAAGTAAAAAACCCTTGTCTGGTCCATTGAAAGCCAATGTCAAATGGAAATTCAAAGGTGTAACGTAAATCATAGACGATAGATGACGTTAAAATCAATGATGTCACAGGGGCGTGAGACACAAACCCTAACCTTTAACCCTAGCTCAGCGGCGTGAGACATAAACCCTAACCTTTAACCCTAGCTCAGCGGCGTGAGACATATACCCTAATCATAACCCTAACACAACGGCGTGAGACATAAACCCTAACACTAACTCAGCGGCGTGAGACATAAACCCTAATCCTAACTCAGCGGCGTGAGACATAAACCCTAATCCTAACTCAGCGGTGTGAGACATAAACCCTAATCCTAACTCAGCGGCGTGAGACATATACCCTAACCCCAACTCAGCGGCGTGAGACATAAACCCTAATCCTAACCCCAACTCAGCGGCGTGAGACATAAACCCTAATCCTAACTCTTAACCTAAACCAAACATGACTGTCTCACATGGGTAATGTCGGTCTCGAACTAGTAATAATAGAAAATTTTGATAATATAAGGACATAACTTAATATTAAGGAAGTACTTATAAATTGACTTCTTACGCATTCAGGTAATTGTTCTTAAACTGTCTTCATACTTACAGTAACAGTATCAAAGCTAAGAACAGAAACCCAGCAAATACAAGATACGCTGTACCCTTGTAGAACAACACGGTTTCTGAGTAGATGGCGCTGCCAAGAACGGAACCCGACAGATTACAGATGTTCTCCACAACTGCCAGACTGCCAAACATAGCACCTATATAGATCGAAAGATACAATATAAAGATAAATAGATAACATAAAGATGTATAAAAATACAGGAATTTTTTTCAGATAATTAATGTTCCGATATTACATTAAAGTTATACAAAAATCTTCCTAACATGAACGTTGGTAAAATTAGTAAAAGTATTGAATGGTTTTAAAGAACGATAATGACCATACCTCAGAATCTGAGAGCTGTAAATCAGATGACGTACTTCAGAATGAAATGTTAGATAAAAGCATGGACTTCACAACATCCATTATTTATATTGTAATATTCTATTTTCACTTCTATGTGCTGTTTATTTCTCTGAACTGAATCGATAGATGAGAGGGTGTTCTACATATTATTAATTTCCAAATCGAGGTAAGCTACTGAGAAGTTGATGCTGGAGGGGTTTCACAACCAGCATTTCCCAAATGCAATCGTCGTTACGATGATTTGTTGGTAAATACAGCCTTTCGTTAGGTCGAATGCCGTCCGATGTGTTTCAACCTAATTGTTATGTCGTTCTTTCTTCATTGTGACAATGTATAGATATAGACCATCTTTCTGTGCCTAGATATAGACCATCTTATAGTCAATTCACTAACGTGTTCTTCGTTTTCTTTTAGCTATTGTCCAGCTCAGCATGTCATTACTGGTTATGTTGATATAGTTAAAAATGAAGACCTAAAATAACTTATTTTGAAAGGTCATAAATTCAAAGAACCGAGATCCTATCTCTGCTTCTTACTAAAGTATTAACTGCTGTGAAGGAGAAACGTCAAATGTACTGTGTCACTACATATACCAGAAGTGGTGTAAATCAAATGTTGATTCTTAAAAATGTAAAAAAAAAAAAAAAAAAAAAAAATATTTTAATGAATTTGAAATCATAAAACTTTTTTTTCAAATTACCAGCATTAAAATGTATGCTTTGACAACACTTTACCCGACCATACCGCACAATAAATTAAACACTAGAATTTGTGACATCATAAACAGTAGGCCTTCAATTCGACATTTAGATATATCGACGATGTTATATCTATCAACAATGATCATTTTCATTCATATTTTGATTCGATTTCTCCCAGTGAACTTGATATAAAAGGCATCACATCTTCATCGTACTGATATTTTACTGAAAATAAATGCTAGCGGAAAACTAGCATCTCAACTTTATGACATACGGAATGATTTGAATTTCTCCATCGTCAACTTCTCTGATCTAAGTAGCAGTACTCTATTATCACCTGCATATGGTGTCCCAAGTGATTCGGTACGCAAGAATTTGCACTGTATATGATCCGTTTTTAAATCGAGGCAGGATACTGACAAATAAGGTGACGTTTCGGGGGTTTGTGCAATCTCGTCTAAAGATAGTATTTCACAAATTTTATGGTCGTTATAACGATCTAGTTTGCCAGTACAACTTTTCATCAGGTCAAATGCTGTCTGACGTGTTTCATACCAATTGTTAGGTCGTTCTTGGCACATTGATTCTGACTACAGATTGCTCCGTTTACCTGATAAGACAAAGGGCTCACGGCGGGTGTGAGTGGTCGACAGGGGATTCTTACTCCTCCTAGGCACCTGATCTCACCTCTGATATGTCCAGGGGTCCGTGTTTGCCTATCTTTCTGATGTTCTATTTATCATAGGAATTACGAGATTGAATACTATTAGTTATCTACACCTTTACATTAGTTGATGAAGATTTCGATCTCATGGCGAATGTGATTGATCAACAATGAATGGGTTTTTTTTTCATCTTAGACAAATGATCCCTCCTCTGGTGTGTCACTAGGTCAGTATTTGACACTTTCTCAATTTTCTATTCTTATTAGGCTTTCTTATATTCCTTACTTTTCGTCATTGTTCTTTGTTCCCCATATATCAGTTTTCCTACCTTGATTTTGAGATGGGGTCATCTTTGACATACTTCCTCTGATCATAGGTATGGCTGACATCCCTATAACACCAACAGCAGCCCCTGTTAAATACAATGATCATTTGCAATTATATTTTAACTACTCTACCGTAACTAGTAAGATTTAATTTCTTTGGCACATATACCTAATGTGCCGAGACATACTAATGCAAATATACATTCATAAATGCATATATTTCGCACTCTTTACTGTGACATATATTTTATTTTTATATGTGTCATATATTTATCAGTACTGAGAAGTTAGGTCACGTTTTTGTTTTTTGGAAACGCCCTATACTTACTTTGTCAAACAGTTGCCATTTACCTACACCTTGGCACCTAAGATGGTGTATATAAATGATCAGTGACTTCAAGATTTAAACATCTAAAATGAAGGTTTATTGTTAATAGTTGCTCTCGGGTTAGGGTTAAGATTAGGGGTCGCAAACCATTAAACATTAGATTACTTCGGTTCCGGATGCAACAAGGATCCGGTTAACCAGGTAGCACAAAATATAATATTTTAATGTCAAACGCATATTTGTAAACGTTAATTTTAAACATTGTATTGCAATGAAATTATCAGGAAACTTTCTCTTTTAAAATACGTCCATCATCCTGTGGGAATCCTGGTTAGAATAGATCCTCAGTACCCCTTGCTTTTCATAAGAGGCGACTAAATGGAGCGGTCCTTCGGATAAACCCATAAAAGCGGTTTCACATAAGGTGTTGCACATTAAAGATTTCTTCCTGCTCAAACGACATAAGCGCTGAGCACAGGCCCACAATTTGCAGCCCTTCACGGCAATGGTTTCATCTTCATATGAGTGAAAGATTTACAAAAGGGAAGCAAAACAATATACAATCAATCAATCGATCAATAATGTTTGAAAATCATTTTGCCGTCGTTTTAATATCAATATGCAGACGTTTACTAATATATTTTAATGATCTTCCTATCAAATTTCAAAAAAAATCTTTTTAGAAAGCTTTCATAATGATATTAAAGACATATTGGAAATGCTATGTTTTTTCGTTTAATTATTCAATGAAAAAAAAGAGGTTAAAGATGTTCTCTGAAAACTGAAAAAAGTATATCTATAAAATTATGTAAAATTCAAATGTTGTGAAACAACATAGATGTAACATTTCTTGACAAAGTTTTAAAAAAAAATCTTTTTAAAACGTTACAGAAACTATCATGAGATAAATGGCACAGTAACCGGAATAGTTAATTTATATATAAAGGAGTTCGATTAGAAACCAAGACCCCCACTCCGTGTATTTTTTTTTAAACTCCATATCTATCGTTTATAGGAATGAAGTATAACGTTGGTTAAAAGTTTTTTATATATATATATATATATATATATATATAAAGTTTCTTTGTTTGCTTTGCGTCCCATCGATAATTTTTCACTCATATTGAGACGTCACCAGCTTAGGTGAAGTACCACGAATTTAGACCTATGCTTAGCGCGCAGGGCTGCAGCAGTGAGGGTTCATATACGTGTCAACGCCTACCATGTCAAGGGACCTCTCATGTCAAGATCATATCCGAAAGACCAGTAATTCTTACCTCTAAATCCCGAGCGTTTGACGAAGGAGCAATCACTACCTATTTTTATGTCTGAGGTTTAATGCGGCCACGCCATAAGGGGGGGGGGGGGGGGCTCGAACTCACGACCTCCCGGTTACGAAGCTACAGTGACGGATATATATATATATATATATATATATATATATATATATATGAAACATGAAAATAATTAAAGTAAGTCTCTGATGTCTACTGTGCTAATATTCTCTAAAGATGGTAATAATGCACAAAAGACGTAATCCAGATATATTCTCTGATGGTATATTCATAATAACCTTTGGATAAAACACTTACCTATATACAGATACACTGGCGACGAGGCTACTCCAAACAATAAATAACCAGAGACACCAGATATCGTGCCAAGGAAGGCAATGGTTTCATCAGTGAGACACTGCTGCATTACTTTGATACCAAGTAATATTACTACCTCAGAAACGCACAATTTCGCTGTCTCAAATATACTGATTGTTTCTGGACCAAAGCAAAATGGCGTGTCCAGTAAAAACAATGTTTCAGTTGCAAAAGCACCGAGTCTTCCCATCATTACGAAAATGAACGAAAATACAGACGTGATGTACTTCCATCGATTTGAACCCAAATGATTGCGATCGTCTTCGGTGTAAAATTTCAAAATATCTTTAATATTACCCATACAACTAAAACTGTGCTGCTTCCGTTCTAATTTTGATAGTGTCTCAGGAATGAAGCATGTAATGATAAAACCTAAGGCAGCCATTCCACAAGCTGTGGCCATGGAGTACTTGTACCCTAGAAGTACGACGATGAAACCGGAAATAAACGTTCCAAGAGAAAATCCCACGCCACTGATAAAGCTAAGAACTGCAATCAGAAAAGATCTCGTCTTTCCAGCATTTGTGAGATCTGCAATAACAGACATGGCGATGGCAAGCTGAACTACCCATCCTCCGCAAAAACCATCTATGGATGTAAATGGAATGAAGAGATAAATATCCCATTTCAAAATTATAGCTAGAGTCATTAAAAGCTGCTTGATACAAATACCAAACATTCCAATGAAAAGAAATGGTTTCCGTCCCAAATAGTCACTCAGTGAAGTCAACAATAAACTGGACAGTACCAGCGGTACTCCAAGGGCTATCGATATGTACAAGTTCCACCTAGCCACAGCCTTTTGGATAACCTGCTCATCCTGGTATCCTTGTGAGGAACTGTTTGTATCACACAGGGATCTATGAGTATTGTTGACAACAGTTCTGTTTGGAAATGTTATCTCCCAAAACATATCATGACCATATTCATTCAACGTGTACGTACATAATACGACAGAGAAGAATAAACAAAAGTCCGCAGCACATAATGGTATAAAAATCCAGAGATAGCCCTCACGAGTTTCTGATTTAATGTTCTTCATTATGGAAATGTAATAGTAGTTTAATATATATAATAACGGTATGTCACAGGACAGGTGTATATGGGGTTGAAGTACAAATTTATTCGGCATTGTGATGTATAAGTAGTTATCACTAACTAATAGCACAGTAAGTGTTCCTAACAGTTAGACAAATAGTGTCCGTCACAAATAGGCCAATAGGTCATATTTTTATCATTCAGGATGTTCTACTTTATATAAAACGACAATTAATGAATGAAAGCCAATTGTGTCAGTGGTTTTGTTTTAATGATTTCACGATTGGCTTGTTGGATAAATAAATATCTTACGAAAAAGTTTGAGAAGAGATTAAAAATTAATTGCTGGAACAAAAATGAGATATAATTAAATCACATATATAATGATATTTATAATCAGGCTAAAAATAAAATAGATTGTTCGTAAACAAATGTATCCTTGTTCTGTAAACTTACCTTTGTGTATGCAAGGAAACGCGTCTACAAAAGGTACTTATTTATCAGATAAAGTGCAGAAAAATTCATATCCCTCAATAAAATCCTGACAGATAAAGACAATTACACATATTATTCAAAGAACAAGCTGTAAAAGGTTAATAATATAAACATTTAAACTATTTAGTTCAAACAATGTACACCACAATTTCTCTATTCAGAAGATATAGGGGATGCTTACTCTTAACCACCAGTTTCCACTTCTTGTATGTCCAGTAGCCTGTGTTTGCCCAACTCTTAATTTTGTATTCTTTACAGGATTTGATCACTATTCTTTATCTTCACCTTTTTATATCATGATCAAATATCTAAATATAACCTATGACTGGATGGAATCCTGTCTGACGTTTTTACTACTAAATGTTAGGTCGTTTCTACATACTGATTTTGATTACAGATCACTTTGTTTACATGATCAAGTTGTTATTAATGATTAACAATTACTTTGTTGGATACATTGGAAGACTCAGCAAAATGTCTAAATGAAATCGCACAAGCAATCAATAGAAATATTTTGGAATACCATCCCAAAGAATTTTAACGGTATTCATGAACCGACTTAACTAGAGAATTGGTGCTCTTTGTGAAAAATTGTTCCTGCTAGACAATGCACAGATCCACCAAGTGGAATTCCAACAACAATAACACATCGCTCAGCAGCACGTACATCGTACATTCATACATCGAATAATTCTATAATCTTGATACTCGTAGCAACAACAAAACATGAGAATGAAAGCAATCCGCTCAAGCTGTCCTCTTTAAACTGTAGATCTCTCAAGAACAAGACCTTATCTGTCTCCGAACGCATTGTCGCAAATGATGTTGACCTCATTGCTCTTACAGGACCCTGGATAGGAACGGACGTGGATAAGGTTGTTCTTTCCTCCGATGTTTTATCGGAGATATTGAATTTACTGGCCATCCGCTAACAGAAGTTTCTCCAACAAATCATGATGAAATTAGGAAACTTCTAAAGAGTTCGCCCCCTAATACATGCGACATGGCCCCTATCCCAACATACCTGTTGGAGCAGTGTATAGAAAGTTTTGTTCCGATAGTGCCATCTCTAGTAAATGCATCACTTTGCGACTCGTCAATGCCGAAATCTTCAGACAAGCAACCATCCGTCAACTTTTGAAGATTAATGGATTGTTTCTTCTTTATAGCCGCCTGAGAAATTTTTCAGCTATCCTGCGGCTGATTCTATATAAATGAAAAGGCATGTTATAAAAGCAGTATTTATTTAAAACGAAATGCTATTTGAAAACATGTTAAAATATGGTACTAAAAATGTCTAGATATCACTGTGTATAAAAACCATCATCATCTAGTTATAATTTTGTACAATCAATTTTTTCATCACAACTTTTGATAAAAACCAGTTTCATGTAGGAATCCTACAATTTTATTTAAATCAACATTTTTGAAAAGATTTTTCATAGACTGTGTATCAAAATAATTATTTCTTATCAGAGCTGTATCTCCACATTCTAATAAAAAATGTTTGATTGTTAGAGGACATTGGCAGAAGACACACTCAGGTGGATCTTCCCTTTGTAGAAGAAACGAATGTGTCATCCGCGAATGTCCTATTGTACATTTAGTTATAACTATTTCATCTCGACGTTTAAGAACACTATTTTGTGTTTTACTAACTACAGGATTAATATCGTGTAGCTTGTTATTTACCTTTTCAGCCCAATCAGATTGCCACACATGTTTTACATATTCTCTAATTAAAGTTTTAAGGTCTGTGTAAGCAATTTTAAAATCAGTAATTGGTAATTGTAATGCTTGTTTAGCAGCACTATCAACTTTAGTGTTTCCACATATCCCAATATGACTTAGTATCCAACAAAACACTACATTATACCCTCGACGTTTTAGCACCACATATTCTTTCAAAATAAATATACGGGTGGCCAATTTTACAATTTTTAATTGCTTGAACACAAGAGAGGGAATCGGAATAAATAACATATTTTTTGTGTTCTGACTGTTTTATAAAATTAATTGCTAATTGAATAGCTTTTGCTTCAGCTGTAAAAATTGAAGTGTTATCCGGCAAAAGCACGGAAAAGATATCATTTCCATGACCAGCAGCGGAGGCAACTTTATTTTTGTCTTTTGATCCATCTGTGTAAATTTCATTTGGGATTGAAAAACTGTCTCTCAATTCTTTAAACTTTTGAATAAATTCAAGTGAATTTGTGTCTGACGTTTTGTCTTTCGATAGATCTAAATTAACAGTAGGTTTTGAAAGTTCCCAAATTGGGATAGTTGGAAATTGCAATTCAGAAATAACATTTAAATCTATTTTAGAGTCTTTAGTATATTTTTTGGAGTCTTAAGTCAAGTGGTTTAATGACTTTAGTCTTTTCGTTATATTTTGTTTCAAATTTAGGGTGGAATACACAGTTATATGACGGATGTTTGGGATTGAACGAAGTTTAATGATATACTGAAGACTTAATTTTATACGTCTAGTTTTTAGTGAAGGTTCGTTTGCTTCTACATAGATGCTATCTATGGGAGAGGTTGGAAAAGCTCCTAAGCTGATACGTATACCTTGGTTATGAATTGCATCTAAGGCTTGGAGATACGATTTCCTAGTCCATAAACTATACATCCATGATCTAACTTGGATCGGATTAGAGATCTATAGAGTTGAAGTAAAACAATTTTGTCTGCACCCCAATGAGTATTGCCGACAACTTTTAAAATATTAAGTGCTTTGGAACATTTAGTTTTACGCATCTGAATATGTGGAATAAAGGATAATTTACTATCAAAAATTACCTTAAAATTTAATTCTTTAACTATTTTTATTGGTGTTCTATTTAATCTGAGTTCTGGATCATTATGGTGGTTACGTTTTTGACAGATATGAATGCCTGTTGTTTTTGATTTTGAAAATTTAAAACCATTATTGTCTGCCCAGTCTTGAATTTTATTTAAAGAAATTTGAAGTTGTCTTTCTATACTTGCCAGAATTTTTGAACGATATGAAATACCGAAGTCATCTACAAACAACCTTTGATGTCATTTTTAAGTACCTGTGCTAAACTTTTAATTTTGATACTGAATAATGTTACTTCCTTGTGGAACAACATTTTCTTGAACACATAAGTTGGAGTAAGTGAAACCTAAGCGAACCTTAAATTGACGTTCTTTCAAAACGTTTGAGACAAATATTAGTAAATTACCTCTTAATCCCATTTTGTGGAGATCTTTTAAAATCCCATACGTCCACGTTGTATCATATGCTTTTTCCAAATCGAAAAATATTGATACAACATGTTCATTATTGATAAAAGCATCACGAATAAATGTTTCAAATTTAACAAGATGGTCTAATGTACTTCCCTGGACTCTGACGGCGCATTGAATATCTGCAAGTAGGTGTTTTGACTCCAGAAATCAGACAAGTCTGTCATTAATCATTCTTTCCATGGTTTTACATATACTCTGCAAAAAAAGAAACGCATAATGGATTTTTTAAGATTTTAGTAGATGTATTTTGGATTATGATTTTACAATAAAAAATGTAGATATTCACTAGAATTGTTTCAATTGAAAAAAAATACAGTCCAAACCTTAGATATTGGTGAAAAAAAAGTCAGATCATCACAGTTAAGAACACTTCCTGTCACGTTTAAGTTAGTACCGTGTATGACCATCTCGAGCTGCCAACACAGTTCTGCATCTCCTTGGCATAGAGTCAATCAATGTTTTTACGTTATTGCGTGGGATTGTTCGCCATTCCTGTTGTAACATTTGACGGAGCTGATCGAGGGTCTGAGGCGGAGGTTGGCGCAGGCGCACACGTTTATCCAGTTGGTCCCATAAGTGTTCAATCGGATTCAAATCCGGTGATTTGGAAGGCCATGGTAGCACATTAATGTTGTTCTGCTGAAGGTAGTCAATTGTTAAGCGGGCTGTGTGAGGCGTAGCATTGTCATGTTGGAATAACTCCCTCTGTCGGTCAATTACGCGCATAAGGTGAGGTTGGAGAATTTCGTCTCTGTACCTTTGAGCCGTTAAATTGCCCGGGACATGTACCAGTTCTGTTTTACGGTCATTAGAGATCGCCGCCCACATCATGACGCTACCTCCACCGAAGCTATCCACTTCTTGGACACACGAGGAAGAGAAACGTTCATTCCTGCGCCGGTATACACGGATTCTTCCATCACGTTTCTGTAGCAGAAAACGGGACTCATCGCTGAACCAGATTCTACGCCAGTTGCGGAATGTCCAGCCCCTCAATCTGTTGCACCATCGAACTCTTTCTCGTCTGTGTAACGGTGTCAAAACTGCTCCAAAATACGGTCTTCTGGGTCTAATGCCATATTGTCGAAGTCGGTCGCGGACTGTCTGCGAGCTGATTCTTCTCAATCCAGGTATTCCGACTGCAGTAGCTGTTGCAGCAACGGTTCGATTCCGTAGATGAAAGACCCGGATGTAGCGATCTTGTCCAGGAGTCGTAATGCGAGGTCGCCCACTCCTCGGTCGGTCATTAGTAGAGCCAGTGTGCTGGAATCTGTTCCACAGCCGAGAAATTGTGCTCTGATTTACGTTTTCAGTTCGTGCAATCTCACTTTGGGCTACTCCGGCCTGGAGACGGCCAATGACGATATTTCGAGTAGCAGGGTCCAACCTTGGCATGGCAGCATTTTAACGTTATGATGAATTTAAGCTTCTAACTTCGCCCTTTTATACGCTTTAATGTAGTGGTTGAATTAAGCACAAAGTTCTCGTGAAAAACGTAAGCCAAATTTCATGGCGATAGAGGTGATGTGCAATTTTAGAGAGTCGCCGAGCTAATTTGGCAGAGAGCCAAATCAAATGAACAGACCTTTAAAGTTTCATACTTACCTGTAAAAAATCAATTACTCAATTGACCATTTCAGTTTACCTGGTAAAATACATAATTTGCATTTTTAAAATTTCAAAAGGGCTATGCGTTTCTTTTTTTGCAGAGTATATATAACTTGTTAGAGCTTTTGGGCGATAATTTGATGGATCACTGTGATCTTTCCCCGTTTTGGAATAGGGATAATGGTAGCTTCTTTCCAAGAGTTTGGAAAATTGCCCGTTTCCCAAATTGTATTAAATATCATTAGAAGACATTTTAGACTACACCCCGGAAGATGTTTAAGGATTTGATCGTGTATTTCGTCTGGACCTACAGCAGTATTATGTGATTTTGACATCGACCATTTTAATTCATCTATGGAGAATGGTTTGTTATAATTTTCGAAATTATCTGAAGAAAAATTTTAAGTTTTCTTTTCTTCTCTATTTTTGAATAAATTTTGCAGACATATGTCCTGTTGATGAATTTTTCGATATAGAATTTGCAATGGTATTGGATATGTCTGTAATATCAGTAATTGTGTCGTTATTGACTTTCAAATGAGTGAATTGTTTACTTGTATTTTTGCCTTTAATCTTTTTAATTGCATTCCAAACTTTATTAATAGGGGTGTGTGAATTTAATTTAAAAACAAAGTTTCTCCTGCTTGTATTAAAGGTTTTACGGGCTTTTGCTTTATATTTCCTATAATTATCTAAATTTGTGTTTGACAGGGATACATTAAAACGGGAATACATTAAAACGTTTTTCCGCTTTTTGATCGCCTCATTACATCTATCATTAAACCATGGCTTTTCAATTTTCTTCGAATTTGTCGAGGTTTATGGAATAGCTTTTTCACTATACTCGAAAACAATATTTGTAAATTTTAAAATTAGATCATTTTCATTGATTAATGTGTCTTCCTTTATTGTTTCAATACAAAGTTTGTTGAATAGATTCCAATATGCTTTATTTAGCTTCCAGTTTTGGTTTTGATTATTATGGGAAGGGATTACATCTTCAATTAAAATGGGGAAATGGTCACTGTCACACAAGTCGTCGTGGACAGTCCATGAAAGGTCACAAGCTAAAAAAGGATCTGTTAAAGGGATGTCGATAGATATATAAGAACCATTTCCAGGATGAAGATAAGTATTGAAACCATCATTTAAAATAGAAAGATTATTTTGATTTGCAAAATCATCTAGCTTTTTGCCTTTATCAGTTAACTTATCACTACCCCATAACGGGTTATGACCATTAAAATCTCCCATTATGATATACGGAGAAGGGAGTTGATTGATTGAATTGTTTAACTCTTGTAATTCAATTTGTATTGTGGGGGAATATAAATTGAACACAGTGTAATGGTTTTATGAGGAGAAACACGAACTGTTGTAGCCTGTAAACTAGTTTTAAGTTTAATTTCACTATGTAAGGTACTGTTTCTTACACATATAGTTGATCCACCCTTTGCTCAATCTTCACTTGTGTCATAGTGATTATATAAGGAGTAATGTTTTAATGTTATATTGACAGTTTGTTTTAGGTGTGTTTCTTGAAGAAAAAAAGCTCCTGGATTAAATATTTGTATAAGAAGTGATATTTCATTAAAATTAAATTTAAAACCTTGACAATTCCATTGAATGATTTTAGATGGAAGCATGATTAATTAATTTTGATCCTTGTTCTGGATCTTGATGGAGAGAGGCTTTGGCTTCCGGACTGAGAGGACGAAGTGTCCATCTTTTCGTCCAGAATAAAATGTCTGTTATGAACAGATATTGGACCTCTCATCCCTTTTTGGATCCTATCACTTCTGATAACTGATTTAGCTGGTTTTGGTGATGAGTCTTTGTTATTCTTTTGTTCTGATTATTTACTCAATTGTTTTGGAACATTGGACTCTTTTGGTTTTGGAGGAACTTGTGGCTTGGAGGAAGCGGAAGAAGTAGAAGTGGAGGAAGCAGCAGAAGAAGTAGAAAATGTTTGGACAGTTCCATTCGAGTTGGTTTGTTTGGAAGATATTATTACTGGATCCGTTTTGGCAAGCAATCTCTTTTGTATTTTTCTTTTTTAAAGCAGCTGCATATTTAAACATTTGGATGTTGAGATTGATAGAGTTTTCTCGCATCCGCGTAGCTAAGGTGTTTTTGAACTTTTGATTTCTGAATCTCTTTTTCTTTTAACCATACACTGCATTGTTTTGATGAAGATGGGTGCGTTTCCCCGCAGTTGACACATTTTGGTTCTTCTTTGCAACGATCTTCTATGCAATCTTCAGAACCACATCTGAAACATACATTTTCATTTTTGCATCAATCTGATGAATGGCCACACTTTTGGCAATTAAAACAACGTTAAGGATTTGGTATAAATGTTTCAACCTTCAAACAGTAATAGCCAATCTTGATTTTGTCAGGATGGTTTGGTGTGTTAAAATCAAGAATGTAGGTGTTAGTTGGAATAAAAGCTCTTTTTTTCTTAATTTTAATTCGTTTGGTTTGAAGGACACCTTGAGATTTCTACTCATTTCTAATTTCTGTCTTCTCCAAATCAAACAGTCCACGTCTGAATCTTCCTGAGTTTAGTTGGAAGACTGTTCCATAGAGTGACCGCTGCTTTATCAAACTTGCGTTCTCCGTATCTCTTAGTCTTGGTTACAGGCATATCTATCAGATGTGCAGATTCCGATCTGGGAGATCTGGCGGGTTTGTATGGTACAATAAGTTCTGACAGATATGTTTGTGCTAGATTGTTAAGGCACTTACAGACATACATAAGTATCTTGTACGGTATACGGTAGTTGACTGAAAGCCAGTGTAGTTTGAAAAGAATCGGTGTAATATGTTCATGTTTTTTAGTCCGCGTTACTAATCTGGCAGAAGTGCCCGTTGGAGTTTGCCCGTATATTGTTCGTTCACACCGTACAGCAAGGCATTTCCGTAAACGATTCTGGCGGTTACCGATGAGTTAATCAGTAATTTACATGCCTCATTAGAGATAAAAGTTCCAAAAAAGAAATCGAATGAGGTAGTGATACCTACCCACGTTTCGTCAGACGAGTCTGAACACAGAATGCGATGAAAATAAGCTTACAATAAATAACTGATTGAAAAATTGTTTTAGGTATGTTTAATGAATGTGAAAAGTATTTTGCTTCGATCGAAAAAGTATAAATAATTTTTGCTTGAATTTTCATTCTGTGTATTGGTTTTGATTTGTCATGCAATATAATTAAATAATTTATGAAAGTTATTTGTATGAGCAGTGATACCAACAAATCGTTTACTGGATTTTTATTGATCTTTCACGAAATGAATGCTAAGGTTGTGTGTATGACTGCAAATTGAAAGTTACATGAATGTAGGTAAACAATTACAGAAAAAAATTCTGGATGGTCATTTATATGTAACTAGAGAAGAACAAACTGCTTAACGAAATAAACCATATATCAATGAAACACAACTGACGAATTAGTGAAAGAGACCAGAATAAACTCGGAAATATAAACAAAATGTAGGAAACAGTTACAGAAACAAGGTTAAAAAGAGTTAAAGTACGTATTTATTTTATCTATTAACAATACTCAGTTTCATTAATTTCAATTCGATATAAAGAGAAGACACGACAGAGTCTTTCACATCTATACTTCGTACTTGAATAATTTATTGAACATAAACACTAACGGCAAATTAGTAACTCACAGCTCAATTTGATGACAAACGTGATGACTTTAGTCTCACCATTATCAACTTCCCCTATTGATGCAGGAAATTTCATTGTCACCTGCAATTGTGTTTATTGACCTTATCTGATTCGATATGATAAGCGAATAATCGTTCTTTTTTATCCATGCAAACTACTGCTTGTTTAAAGTTAGCCATTTGCAAATTGTTTGGTTGTTATGATCATGTATATAAAAAAATATAACCCGCGATTAAATGTTTCATACGAATTGTTTGGCCTTTCTTCACATACTAATTTTGACTACAGCTTACTCCTTATTAGCCATATGTAGTGATCAGTCATTATAAAATTATTTTGTTAAACACCACTCTGATTTACGCACATTTCGAATTTGCTCATGGTTGACACAGTTGATTCTCTGAAAGCCAACACATCAGAAAGTCTCTCACTGTGTACGTTAAATTGTAGGTCTTCCAGAAATAAATCATTGTCCATCAACGATTACATTCAGTCAAATAAAGTGGATCTCATGGTACTGACTGAAACTTGGCTAGGATCTGAGGCGGATAATTCTATTTTGTCTGAACTAACACCAGATGGATACAATTTCATTCATAAACCAAGGTTGGGACGTAGGGGCGGAGGCCTAGCGATTGTCCACTCAAAACATATTCGTGTGATCCCGGCGAAGAAAGATGCCAATTATACACATTTTGAACACCTAGAATGCTCTGTTGGTGTCAAAAACAACTTTATTCGCCTTTCTGTTATCTATCGCCCACCACCATCGAAATCTAATAATCTCAGGAACTCAGTTTTCTTTGAAGAATGGACCAACTATCTAGATGGTCTCATGTTAATTCCTGGTGAGTTACTTATCACAGGGGATCTCAATTTCCATCTAGATGATCCTAATGACAAGGATGCTAAAACATTTACAGAAATATTAAAGGGGCATGGATTGACGCAGCATATTTCCGATGCAACACATCTTCATGGCCATACATTAGATGTGTTAATAACCAGGGATGATTGTCGAACATTTCATGGAACGCCGTTCGTGGTTGATCCTGGTATATGTGACAACAATGGCAACAAAAGTGGGGACCACCTTGCAATTCATGTTTCACTGCGCCTTCTCAGACCTCCTAGGGAGAGGAAAACGGTAACTTTTCGGAGAATTGGTGACATCGACATTGGCAGTTTCAAAAATGATTTGGATTTTTCAAATATAACGTATGAAGAAACATCTGTTGAGAAACTTGTGGTGAATTATAATGCGATCTTGCAAACCACCATCGATTTGCATGCCCCTCAGAAATCAAAGGAGATCGTTTTACGACCAAATACTCCTTGGTTTACCGATGACTTACATTCCGCCAAAAGAGATCGGCGGAGGGCTGAACGGGTGATGAGACGAACAAAACTATCTGTACACAAGGAAATTTTCCGTGAAAAATGTACGCAGGTTACTAAACTCTTGCGGCACTGTAAAACTCAATACTATACAAACAAAATTCAGGAAATAGGCAGTGACTCGAAACAACTTTTCAAGCTTACTAACAGTCTCATGGGGAAAACAAATATATCAGTATTGCCTGAGCATGACAACGAATTGGATCTTGCATCCAAATTTGGCGAATTCTTCATTGGGAAGATTCAGAAAATTAGAGATAATCTATGTTCTTCGAGCATGTTATCGTCTATGGATGATGCTGTTCGAGCTGACATCAAGTTTAGTGGTCTTCCTCTGGAAATGTTTGAGCCAGTGTCAGTTTCTGAGGTGCGTGATATCATCAGTAATGCACCAACGAAGTCCTGCGAATTAGACCCGATACCAACGAAAATTTTGAAACAATGTTTAGAGTGTGTTTTACCAACCGTTGCTGCAATTATCAACAAATCCTTTTCAGAAGCAAAAGTACCAGTGGATTTCAAAAAAGCCATAGTACGGCCATTAATCAAACGCCAGAGACTTGACAAGGAAGAATTAAAAAATTACCGACCTGTTTCGAACTTACCCTTCCTGTCTAAAGTATTGGAAAAAGTAGTGGCAGCTCGACTCGAAAAACACTTAAATGCTTACCAGCTTCATGACCAAGTGCAATCTGCATACCGAAATTGTCACTCGACTGAAACTGCCCTTTTGCGGGTGCACCATGATATTACCTCTGCATTGGATAGGAATTCATGTGTTGCCCTCGTGATGCTTGATCTCTCGGCTGCATTTGATGTTATAGACCATAACATACTCATCGGGCGACTTGAGTACGCGTTTGGTATCACAGGGTCGGCTTTATCATGGATGAGGTCTTATCTGTCAGGTAGAAGTCAACAAATTGCTGATGGAACTGCGCTGTCCAAAGAGTTCTTACTCCACTTTGGTGTCCCACAGGGTTCTGTCCTGGGACCTCGTCTATATTGTATGTTCTCCAAACCAATCGGAGAGATTTGCAGGAGGCATAATATGTGTTATCACTGCTATGCGGATGACACTCAGGTATACCTGATCATAAATCCGAAGGAAAACTGGGACAACATTGCAGATAGACTTGAAAGCTGTCTTTCGGATGTAGATAACTGGATGAGAAACAACATACTAAAACTGAACCAAGAAAAGACAGAACTAATCATCTTTTCCCCAAAACGTAAGGCAAATGAATTTTCAGGATGTCAACTTGCCTTTGGGGGATCTGTCATCACTAATGCTTTCTGTGTCAAAAATCTTGGGGTACTTTTCGATAGTGAACTTAGCATGGATTCTCAAATTAATTCAGTGTCTAGATCCTGTTATTTCCATCTTCGTAACATCGGTAGGATAAGATCCCTCATAACTGAGGATGCATGCAGGACAATCGTAAGATCACTCGTTACATCTAAACTAGATTATGGCAATGCTCTTCTTTATGGTGTGAAGGCCACGTGCATGCAGAAATTGCAGAAAGTTCAAAACACCGCTGCCAGGCTAGTGACACGTTCAAGGAAATATGAGCATATTACACCGATTCTCATATCCCTTCACTGGCTACCTGTGGCATATCGAACAACTTATAAAATTCTTTTGTACGCCTTCAAAGCACTGCATCAAAAAGCCCCAGCATACATCCAGGAACTGGTTCAGGTATACCGCCCACAACGTACACTCCGGTCTGGAGATTCATTGTGCCTTCTAAAGCCACGCACTCACAGCAGGGTGTATGGTGATAGAAGGTTCGATGTGTCCTCGGCCACCCTGTGGAACTGCCTCCCGCTGAACCTTCGTTGTGAACAATCACTTGCTGTTTTTAAACAAAAGCTAAAAACACATCTTTTTAAACTTGCTTTTGATTTATAATGTATCCAGTTATTTTCTGTTTTAACAAAAATGATAATACAAAAAAAAAAAAAATATTACTCCCATTTCGACTTTAGATGATTATTATTTTTGTGACCTTTCAATTTATATAATGTTCGTTTTTATATTGCCCTTCTTTTACATGTTAAGCGCTTTAGAGTAATTATATAATTAGATAAGGCGCTATATAAAAATAGTATACTAATAATAATAATAACAAGTACTCTGAAGGTGAGATTAAAAAGGTGCTGGAGTTCCTCATTAATAAAATTGTTCGTTGACATGGTTTTATAACTTGAATATGCATAATTTATTCAACAACTTCTACATTAAAAGAAAAACAATTCTAGGTTTGGTCTTCAAGTCGACAGATACAATGACGACGATTTATCTATTAATAACCATTTTTATTCAAATGTCGATTCAATATATACCATTGAACTCGAAATAAAATACATCAAAGAATCTTTAATTTCTGTTTCGTGCATAGATAGTTGATTAAATATAGATCAACGGCAAACAACTCATTTTTATGATTTTTCCTTCTCTATCACCAACATCCCGTATTCATGTAGCAATAATTAATATCAACTCTATATAGTATATCGCTCAATTGATTTGATACGCAAGAGATTGTTCTATGTATCATCAGTTTTTAAATCGACGTAGGCCACCAACAAACAAGTTGATGTTATAAGAGTTTCACATGTCAACGCTTGCAGAGACACGGGACCTACGTTTCGAAGATCATATCCGAAAGATTTGGAAAGGTCCTAAATTTCGAGAACCTCACTCATTTCGATGACGACATAATTTCATGGCTATCATGAATTCTGTGGAAGAATATGCCAGATGTTGGACGGAATCTGAAGGAGAGGAACTTGACACTTTGTCAGAGGGGATCAAAGTAATTCGAAAATTGTTAAAATCCCGAATTCACCATTTGATGGGGAAAATGCGCACTTTTAATCCTTCTGTTTTTAAGAAAGCAGAAATGACGAATGAGTTACGTAGACTACATGAAAACTTTTTGCTAGTACCAGCAGATAAAGCAAGTAACAATTACATAAAAATCCTTACAAACAAAGATATATTGCTGGTTCCAGTAAGTGCTATACCAAGCATTTATCTTTATTACTAACTAAACTGCTAACAGCTATTAAAGACTCACTTCAGAGATATTGGTCTACTACATATTCCAGACGTGGTATCAATCCGATGTGGATTCTCAAAAACTCTAAGGAACTTTTAGAAAATCTAAAGTCTCAGGATTTTTCTAAAATTAACAGCATCAAAACGTATGATTTCTCCACACTTTATACAACAATTCCTCACGATAAATTAAAACCTAGACTTTTTCAGATAATAGATTATTGCTTTTTGAACAAAAATGGCACTCGAAAATACAAAAGTTTAATGATTGGAAAACAAGGTACATATTTTGTTAGACACCACTCCGATAGCCCGCACAAGCACTCCGAAGCAGACATTAAGAATATGCTTGGCTTCCTTGTAGATAGCATTTACGTAGTGTTTGGAGACTAAGTCTTCCAACAATCCATTGGCATTCCCATGGGCACTAATTGTGATCCCTTATTGGCAGACTTCTTTTTATATTCATATGAAGCGAAATATGTTACAGTATAAAAACAAAAAAACTTGCCGTATCCTTCAACCATACATATAGATATATTGATGACGTCTTATCAATCAACAATCATAATTTTCATAATTATGTCCATTTGATAAATCCCGATGAACTCGAAATAAAGGACACTACTGAATCTGACGTGTCTGCTTCATATTTGGATGTTTTACTAAATATTGACTCTAATGGCAGACCGACAACTACATTATATGACAAGCGTGATGACTTCAACTTTGCAATCATCAACTTTCCATATCTATGTAGTAATATACCACTTTCGCCTGCTTATGATGTGTATATCTCCCAGTTGATTCGATACACGAGAGCATGTCATGCGTATGAGAATTTTTTAAAGCGAGGTCAACTACTGACAAATAAATTGACGTTGCAGGGTTATAACGAGTCTCGGTTAAAGTCATCATTTTGCAAATTTTACGGTCGCTATAATGACCTTGTTTGCGATTACAAAGTGTGTCTGGGATGTTTGTTGAATGATTTGTTTCATACCCTTTGTTAGATTGTCATTTTCATACCAACTTTGACTACGGGTAATCCCGTATACCCATTTTCGATTAAGGGCTCACGGCGGGTGTGACCGGTCAACAGACGATGCTTACTCCTCCATGGCACCTGATCCCACCTTCGCTTTGTCGGAGGTCCGTGTTGCCCTACACTCGAACTTGTATATGTCTTGGGGATTTATGATTACGATTTGCACATTGTTTACTTCGCCATTCGATATCCGAAAGATTCATGATTCTGACTTCTAAATGTGGAGAGACTGACAAAGGAGATATCATTACCTATTCATCCGTCTGAACCAAGACACGACGATCTTCTGCCTACGAAGCGGCCCTTCTACCACTGAGCTACAGTCTCGACAAGACATAAAACAAACAAACAACCAAGCAACTATTCTTATATCACTAAAAGGAAAATACCGGCAATTCTTCGGAATCCTTCTATTACTTACGTGCTACATCTCTAACAGAAAAAAGATAACACGATCAACGAAATCATCACCCGAAGTTCCCTCCCGACTGCATTCCTCGAGATTGTCAAATATAGCCTATCAAAAGCTGAGTGGCACTGGTAACTAATAATCGTAAGCATAGAAGTGACAGAATGGTTGACAAGACCATGTTTCTTTTTTCTCTCCCCCAACTGAATCACGCAATATGCGTGTGTACGATGGTCCTCCGTGCAGCTCAAACTCCTCCTTACAGTTAAAGTCTAGAGAGTTTTTCCTCTCCAGAAAAACTCGCGGGGCAGGTAAACCCTGCCAATCTCGACGGTTACATCTTAATCTCGGTGATGAGCAGCCATTTTGTTTAAAGAACGCAAAATTTACTTAAGCCTGTCATTGACCAAACTTAACAATATTTTATCTCCCTCCTGCATAGCTCTGATCCTTAATTGGATTTGGCTCCATTATTTCGGAGATGTTGGTTATTTCAGCTTTTCCAATTATTTTCATAGTTCGGATTTCCAACATATTTGACTTGCGCGTCACTGAAGAGACATTATTTGTCAAAATGCTCATCTGGTGCATTAAAATTTGTACCGTTTAGGTATTATATTATAACCACTGGGTCGATGCCTCTGTTGGTGGACTGTTAGTCCCCGAAGATTTTCACCATCCCAGATGCTAAGTACTTCGGTACTAGCATGAAATACGGATAAACATTTCCTGTGATAAAATTAAGAAATTCATTTATCTCCCTCATGCATAGCTCTGATCCTTAGCCGGACTTGGATCCAGTGTTTGACAGATGTTGGTTATTTCAGCTTTTCCAAGTTGGTTCTTATTTCGGATTTCCCACATTGAGCTTCACTGAAGAGATATTATTTATGAAAATGCGCATCCGGGGCATCAAAATTGGTACCGTTGATATTTTATATTATTATGAGTACGAAATTTATCTAATATTTTTATGGTTTTTAATTTGTCTCAAGTTGAGGATAAAATTATCAATTCTGAGTAAAAATTTGACTTGGGATTTTTTGTCTAAAAATTGTTTTATGGTTTTTGGGTTAGACTGTAAAATGTTGTTACAGAACACATTACAATAATTACATCCATCTGGTAACACGTCTTATGTAATTCTTTTTCCAATGCACAAAATAATCATGTAACCTATTGTAGAGAGTAGTTTCAGTTAGTTTGGTGTAGATATATTGCTGTTCCGCTGTTTTGTTTTTCCCATAAGAGGAACAATCGGTTGTACTGCTTTATATAATTTCTCTCTTCAAATTGTATGCATTATATAGACATAACGCTACTGGGTAACGTACCTAATGCTCATACAGGCTGGTAGCCCACTTTAATTTTCTATGAATTTAAACATGTTACATATTGTATGTATATGAATATACTATGTGGTAAAAGTCTGTGGCAAAGTTTATGCATATGACTGTCGCAGGGCTGTGAGATTCAGTAGCTTCTACATTTACTCGTATACTTATTTTGATATATATTTAGAGTTATCCTTCCCAGGACCTCTTCTTTCAGTGGTTATTTTACCCTTATTGTACCTCTTTTACCTGTGTATGATATACCCGAGTTCTGGGTTTAGCCATTTATTCTAACTTGTATAACGTTCCTCATGCAGCATGGAATTCGTGTTTGAGTGGTGTGAGAACAGTGTTATTTGGGTTTTACGCAATATATCTAATTATACAGACACCTGGCTCCCTGAGATGAGTAATCCTTTATTAGATACTGCTGTAATGTTACGATTTCTTCTATTTTTTACGGTTTTGTTTAATTTACGGTCCTGGAATAACTTTGTTCAAATTCGCGTTTTTTATTGCTGTTTTCAAAATTCTTAAGTTTAAATATGGTTTTTAATTGTCACCTTGTGTGTTTATTTCAATGATTCGTTTTTCTTGTGTGTCAGTGATTTTAGTCGAAATTAATCATTTGTATCCGTATTCAATTTTGTATATGTTATTCAGTACTTGTAAAGTGTTTTCCTAATGTGTTATCAAGTGTGCGCTTAATTTAGCATCATGCTGAGTGGTATTTGACATTCAGGTCAAGTACGTGTACATGTATAGAGGTCAACTACTGACAAAAAAGTTGACGTTGCAGGGTTATAACGAATCTCGGTTAAAGTCATTTCGCAAATTTTACGGTCGCTATAATGACCTTGTTTGCGATTACAAAGTGTGTCTGGGACATATGTTGAATAATTTGTTTCATACCCTTTGTTAGACTGTCATTTTTCATACTAACTTTGACTACGGATAATCCCGTATACCTAATTTCGACTAAGGGCTCACGGCGGATGTGACCGGTCAGCAGAGGATGCTTACTCCTCCATGGCACCTGATCCTACCTTCGCTTTGTCGGAGGTCCGTATTGCCCTACACTCGAACTTGTATATGTCTTGGGGATTTATGATTACGAATTACATTGTTTACTTCGCCATTCGATATTAAAGTATGAAAAACAGGTTGTGTCAAAATGTGAGTTATTGACTTGTGAACTTAATGTTTGTATTTCTGGTTTCCATGTAGTTTTCCATTAACGTGGGTAACATATATATAAGGAACTGTAGGTGTCGTGGAACTTTATGAGTCCCGGGACTGTGTGTACCGGAAATGTGTATACTGGAACTGTGTATTTTAAAAGTGTATGTATCCTGGAATTTTATATGCTCAGGGAATGTGTACCTAAAACCAGACAAGATGTCATGATGACCTATTTATTGATGATAATGTATACGTGTACTGTATTTGACCTATTTATTGATGATAATGTATACGTGTAATGTATTTGACCTATTTATTAATGATAATGTATACGTGTACTGCATTTGAATCAATACAAAAGTGAATACATCAGCTATAAGTCATTCTTTATCTACACGCTCGGATCGTCCTGTTAAAGTAGCTTATCTAATTTTTATTTGTTGGTTTGTGGACAATAATTCACATCAAGTCATTATGATATCGGACTGTATTCCTTAATGCGATGCCTCTGTATGGAGTCTCTCACCAAAAACCTGTAAAAATGACAGAGCTTATAACAACATTGTCTTTGATTCAAATCAAGCTTTGTCTTTTAACTCAAGTTTCATATTACGAACTTGATTTTAATTCTATACTTTGTAATCCAACTAATACTCCCATATTCCCTTTCAAAAGAGAAAATTCTTCAAAATAACTTTCCAGTTGTAAACACTTGATATCCCATTCAATGGTCATGGTAACTCAATGGTAGAGCATTCTCGTCGTAGGGTCTAGAGTTTGAGCCTCGTTCGTGCAATAAAGGCGACAAAACTTAGACTGAACATATTTAGTGATTGTTTCTTCGCCAAACGCTCGACATTTAGAAAGTGAGAATCTATCGGATATGACCTCAAAATCTCAAATCGGGGGTCCCGTGTTGCAAAAGGTTTTGGCATGTTAAAGAACCCTCATGGCTGTGGCCGTAAGCCACATAGGTTTAAATACGTGGTACTTCACATAAACCTGGTAGCGTCTCAATATGACTGAAATTTTTTCAACGAATAGTGATAAATATCGTAACTCCAATAAGCAATACAAAATTAAGAGTTGGGCAAACACTGACCCTGAATATACCGGAGGTGGGATCAGGTGCGTATAAGGATTATGCTTCCCCTCGATTTAAAAAAACATGATCATACGCAGAACAATCTATTGTGTATTGAATCATTTGAGGGGCATAAATACCATATGGATAGGGCTATGGAGTATTGCTACATACACATGTGATGTTGATATGGAGGAGCTGAGCTGAATTCATCCAGTTCGTTATAAACTTGAGCTGTTAGATTGCCGTGAGCATTTATGTTCAATAAAATACCCAAGAACGAAATATATGTACCAACGAAAATATTAACTGCAATGAAGGAGAAACATCAATCCTTCCGTGCCACTTAATATAAAAGAAAATCTAAAGAACGTAAGTACATTTGAAATTGCAAAACTTTTCTCAAATCAACAACATTAAAACACATGACTTTACAACACTTTACTCGACCATACCTCACGATAACTTAAAGATTAGGCTTTTTGATATTATAGATAAGTACTGACTCCACACACAAGTACTCTGAAGATGATATTAAAAATATACTAGAGGTTCTTTTTTGACAATATCTTCGTAGCCTTTGGTGATCAGGTCTTCCAACTTTCTGTTGTAATTTCCATGGGCACGAATTGTGCCCCTTTGCTAGCTGACCTGCTGTATTTATATTCTTATGAAGCAGAATTGATTCAAAAGCTTCTACATTAGAAGAAACAATTTCTTGGCATTCAATTCGACATGTAGGCATATTGATTACGTTTTATTTATCAACACTAATAGTTTTTATTGATATGTCGATTCGATATATCACAGTGAACTTGAAATAAGACATATTGATAATGTATTATTGATATGCAAAACGTCGTCGTTATATCTAACTGTCGAGTTGAAGGAAACAGCTAGATATTTTTGTTCTTCTAAAGTAGAAAATTGTGAATACATTTTGTCTATACACTGTTGAATACTGATCATCAGAGACTACGAGGATATTATCAATGATGAATTCAAGCATCTTTTTAATATTAAATTCAGAGAATCAGAGTGGTATTAAACAACGTAATTTTAATGACTGATCACTAGATATGATTGGTTAATTATTTGTTGTTTTCCACCCCACTCAACATTTTTTTTCAGTTATCCGGTGGCGTCCAGTTTTTTATTGGTGGAAGAGAGAATCCAGATACAATGTACCCGGGAAGAGATCACCGACTTTCCGAAAGTAAACTGGAACTCTTTTTCACATATATCTGCGCGAGCGCGAATCGAATCCACGCCAACTAGAGGTGAGACACCTTGATTTTGAAAGCAATGTCCTAACCACTAGGACGCTACATATGACTGATATGTTGTAAATTTAGTCAAAATTAATATGGTCTAAAATTGATATGAAGTACAACCGAGAGCATTCAAGTTAACATTGCTACATAAATATGGGAAGTTGACCAGGAGCTGACGTCATCCCGCTTGTCGTAAAGTTGAGTTGTTAGTTTGCCATTAGCAAATATATTCAATAAAATATCTAAGTATGAAGCAGATTTGGAAGGCTCTGTGGTGTATTATTTTGAGCTCACTGAGATGTAACAATTCGAGCTATGAATGATTATTGTTAATAAATGGAACGTCGTCCACATATCTCAATGTCGAATTGAAGGCCACAGTATGGCAGTTTTTCCTCGCATGTAGAATCTTTTGAATAAATTCTGCATCATAAGAATATATAAACAGGCCAGCTAGCAAAGGAGTACAATTCACGTCCATGAAAAGACTTTAGGAAGAACTGATAACTAGAGACTGCAGAGATATTGTCAAAGACGAACTCCAGCACCTTTTCAATATCAACTCATTATAGATATGAATATTTCCTTTTTCCACGTTTGGTGAAAAAGCATTTGTCTATGATGTCAAAGAGTCTAGTGTTTAATTCATCTTAAGGAATGGTTGTGTGAAGTGTTGAAAAATCAAACGTTTTGTGATTTTAAATCTACTAAAAGTTCTTTTGAATTTTTTAAATCCATATTTGATAAACACTACTTTTGGTATATGTTGTGCCACACTACGTTTGAAGTTTCGTAAGGAGCGAATATATGGGGCTTTATAGAACATTTACTGAACCAGCAATGAATCTCTTTTTAAAGGTTTTTGTTATATTTAGGAATCCAGTATAGGTCTGGTAACTCATATTCATCCGTCCTATTGACTGTGATATTAAATGTGTTTAAAACTGAAGCATGATATTGAAGAATTTCATCTTTTGATGGGCAGCTGGAGTATAAGTACGATTACCAAATGTGGGCTTAATGCCAAATTCTTTTATAATACAGTTGTAATAATAAGCCTTGCAAAGACAATGTTGTTACAAGAGCGAGTCAATAAGTAGCCGGCCTAACTTATGTCCGGTTGTGATCCACCTCTTTGTTGTGCTTTGAACATATTTTTTGATCAACTCAAAAGGATTGGGAACAGGTTCTAACAACTTACTAGTCCCTCTCTTCTTCTTTCTCGGTGTAATTGCACTGTAATGTGATGCACTTACACCAACGGTGCCATCAATCCAAAACTGAAAACAGCCATTGTCCTTGCCTTTAACCCACTCCTCATCTGCCGTAACGATTTCGTCCTTAGACCGAAAATGACGTTCATGGATATACTTTTTCAAGTATGGGAATAAGGAGCTAGGTCAGGTGAACAGGCAGAATGTGGTATTAATTCATACACATTTCGCTCTCCAGCATCCACTGCAACTTTTCAGGTGTTGACTCTTGCGTTGTCTTGTTGCAGTAAAACACCTTTAGAGAGTTTACCTCCGTGTTTTTCACGGATAGCGGTTCTCAGCTGGTTAGCAAGTTTGCATAGTACTCCAGGTTTTGTACTTCTCTTGAGTAAAACGTCCAACATAACACCTTCTGCATCCCAAAATGCTTTGGCCATCACCTTACCAGCAGATGGTTGCGCCTTGAACTTCTTTCGCCTCGGAAACATCGGCTCTACCCACTGCCGACTCTGACTATTATTTCACTGACTCATAGTAATGAACCCAAATCTCATCTACAGTCACCAGACGCAAAAGAAAATCATCTTTTGATCTAAAACGCTTCATCAAGACAATGCATACTGATGCTCTGGTTGTCATTTGCTCATCGCTTAGGAATTTGGGGACCAAACGGTCTGTTAACTTTCGCATCCGTAATTATGTAAGATTGTCGAAACGCTACCATATGAAATGCTTAACGCCTGTGCTATTTCTTCCACCTGAATTCGCCTATCAGAGTATACCAGATCCCGAACTTTGTTACACATTTCTTCGTCAGTAGCATCCAGTGGGCGTCCAGACCTGGCTTCATCTTCTAAAGACGTTTTACCGTGTTTGAATTTCCCATCCCAGAATTTAACCTGCGCATAAGGTGGTGTAGATAACCCATAAACATCGGCTAACTCGCCGTATATTTCCTTGCCTGTTTTACCTTTAAATACAAGTACCAAATTACAGCACGGCACTCAACTTTAGATGAAAAAAAATGCCTTTGCATCACTAGCCACGTTCGACATTCAATATCTGATTAAAGAATGACTCAACACGCGTGTAAATTTGTACCCAGGCATAAAAGTATTCAAACAAGGCAGAAAAATCTTGACCGTCTCGGTCAATAAGAAATGGTTGACGCTAGTTACTTCTTGACTCGCCCTCATACAATAATATATTCTTCATTCAACCTATATAATTCTTTTATCATTTCTGGTTTACTAAGCACAGAAGGATAGATGATACGCACCTTTGTTTGGATGTGTCTAATATGCAATTTTCGCATTCCGTTTATTCTTTTTATCAATTCTGAGAAGATATCACGTTCTTATTTTGGATATGTTTTATATGGGACAATCCTAGGCACCTGATTCCACCTCTGGGATATTCAGAGATTAGTGTTTACCTAAATCTCTGATTTGAATTCAAGTTGGATTTTTTAGATCGATCACTGTTCGTTATTTTTGCCTGTTCCTCGGATTTTAATTGACTAAGGCTTTAATAAAATTTTAATGTTTTTTTTTGTGTGTTTGTGTTTTGGCACAAGTATAATAGGAGTATATGTAAGGAGATTTTCAATTTAAAATGTTTATGCGATGACCTGAAATTATGATATAACACGTGCATAGTGCGCAGAAAAAAATTGCGCTGTAATTGCGTCATTATAACAGGTGCTTCTGTAGATCTCAAGTGTATTTCCACTTTCTTCAAGATAGGTAGATATCACTGCTACTTGTTGGTATATATAGATTATATTCCTACATTTAAAAGCAAAATGGCCATATATATATATATATATATATATATATATATATATATATCATTGCATTCAGTCAATTTTGTGTTAAGAAGTGGGCATGTATAACCTTTTGTCCAATACTATTCGAATGTTCAATGAATAATAGGTTATGTAAAGGAAGTCAATGGGATATTCTGATGTATAATTTATATTCTTACTTTACAGTAATCTGGTTACGTATGTTATCGTTATAAAACCTTAAGTGATTGTTGATTGATTGATTATATATTGTTTAACGTCCCGTTCGAGAATCACTCATATGGAGACGTCACCATTGCCGGTTAAGGGCTGAAAAATTTAGACCTATGCTCGGCGCTCAGGGCCTTTGAGCAGGGAGGATCTTTATCGTGCCACACCTGCTGTGACACGGGGCCTCGGTTTTTGCGGTCTCATTCGAAGGACCGCCCCATTTAGTCGCCTCTTACAACAAGCAAAGAGTACTGAGGATCTATTATTACCTGGATCCCCACAGGACTGTTCGAGAGAGCGTTAAATAACGAAATACTATACGGGATTGTGTTTAGATGATATACCAAAAATATTCAACATAATGGAATTTTTCAGGAATTTATATCTATCATCGGAGATAATTTTAATGTAAGGAAGTTGTTTTTTCTAAATTGGTTTCCTTTTATCTGCTTAATTCAGAGTATTGTTCTCATGGCATTTATTAGCAATGTCTTCATACTTACAGCAACAGTATCAATGCTAAGGCCAGAAACCCAGCAAATACGAGATACGCTGAACCCTTGTAGAGGGACACAGTTTCTGAGTAGATGGCGCTGCCAAGAACGGAACCCGACAGGTTACAAATGTTCTCCACAACTGCTAGACTGCCAAACATAGCACCTATATACATAGATAAATAAAACTAGAAATATAGATAAGTAATCTAAAAATACATCAAAATAAAGAGAAAAAGTTTGATATTAATAAATGCTTGGACTTGCAAATATCTGTGACATTTCACTAAAGTTGTATGGTCGATTGTTCATTTCATCTGTGTACAGAATTATTTAAAGGGATATTAATTAGCTTTTAAAGTTATTAACATTCCCCTAATAAAACGCTGAAAAATATTTGCATGTAAAAGAAAACATTGAGTATATTATTTAAAAGGGAGACACAATGGGAACCCATGCACACATCTGCCGCTCGTTAGGTCTGTTAAGCGTCTACAAATAACCCGTCGAGCATGGGAGAATCCCAGCATGATGAATTGAACTAGTAACTGTCTAAATCTGGTTTAGAGAGAGTATTGATGATTGATTGTATATTGTTTAACGCCCCTCTCGAGAATATTTCACTGATATGGAGACGTCACCATTGCCGGTGATGGACTACAAACATTAGGCCTATGTTCGGCGCTTACGGTCTTTTGCGCAGAAAGGGATCTTTAACTTCTCATGCCTGCTGTGACATGGGACCTAGATTTTTGCAGTCCCCTCCGATGGACCGTCCCATTCAATCGCCTCTTACGAAAGCAAGGGGTACTGAGGATCTAATCTAACCCGGATCCTCACAGGACTGTTAGAGAGACGCGTTAAATAACAAATTACTAAAAAGCATTTGATATTTTTATTTCTCTTAAATTTATGGCATGTTACTGTAGTAACAGGATAGACAGCTATATAAGACTGCATGACTTCCTTTAAAAGTCTGCACAAGACATGTGACTGTCACTGTTTTGGTGGAGGTTGTTTGTAAAACCAAGCAATTCTCATTTAAACAGGTGAAATACTGCATGACATGTCGTCAGCCACATAAATACATACATATCATAAATTAACAGTGTTTTTATAAGGTGGACAAAATTCGGACCATACAACTTTAAAAGTTGTATTCCTAACTGAAAGTCTTGCGAAGCAGAGATCATTGCACCATTTTATATAGTATGATTACCAGTCCAAGAGAATCAGAGAGATGTAGAATTGTATATCATCACATCTTTCAGTCAAAAGCGTTTCCGTACCTTGATTGTGAGTAGAGGTGATCTTTGACATAATTCCTCTGATCATAGGAATAACACTCATCCCCATAGCACCCACAGCGGCCCCTGTTAAATACAACGGTCATTTGAAATTCTATTAGAACTACTCTACTGCACCTGTTACCGTTTAGTTTCTGTGGCACACGAGGTATTATTATTTTTTTCAAGCTGCATACAACTTATTATTTGGGTATCGAGATTTTACCTCATCATGGTTTCTATGTGCTGAAATATAATATGCACACATACATTAAGGAGGTATACTACATCGTCATAATGGCTGACTTCATTTTGAAAACATGAATGAAAATAAAAAAAAAATCAGGAATATTTGAATAAACATTTTAAATTCTATTGCTTAACTGGGTAGCTCAGTCGGTTAACCTATGGACTGCTGATATGTAGATTGGGGATTCGAGTCCAGCAGGGGTTTTTATTTTTTTTCCAGATTACTCTTCCAAAAATGCACTTTGTGACTAACTAAACTCTATTTGACAGTTTTCAATGTTAAACCTGTATTGTACATATCCTCTTTATGCATATCAAATTCATATGGGCCCGGATTTTGAAATCTGGTTTACTTTAACAAAGTGTAGCGCAGGATTAATTCCTAATCAAGTAATCAACTAACGTAATAGTTAAATTGAAAAGCAATTTAACACAATGATTTTGCTTACACAGTGTTAACGGTCTAAACGCTTAAGACCTTCATGATCAGGTACAATATGTCTACTGCAATTGTCACCACAGAAACCGCTCTATTAAGGGTTCACCATGATAGTACCTCAGTATTGGACAGGAATTCATGCTTTGCACTCCTGATGCTTCATCTTTCAGTCGCATTCGACGCCATAGACCATAATATTCTGATCAGGCGTATGGAGCATGCTTTTTGTATAATAGGATCGGTTCTGCCATGGATAAAGTCTTACCTCTTTGGTCGAAGTCAACAAATTGCTATTGCATCTACATTGTACATGTTCCACAGGGTTCTGTATTAGGACCTGGTCTATACTGTCTGTTCTAACCAATTTGTCGGAGGCATAATATGTGTTATCATTTCTATGCTGTCGACACTCAAGAAAATTTGATCATAAAGCCGAAGGACAGCTAGGACAACATTGCAGACAGACTTGAAAAATGTCTTTTTGACATTGAGAACTGGATGCAAAACAATATGCTCAAGCTAAATCAGACAAAAGAAGGAACGTACATCTTTGTCCCAAACGTAAAATTAGTGAATCCTCAGAATATCAACTAGATTTCGGTGGATTTGTCATCACTAGCTCTTCATGTGTCAAAATTCGTGGAGTGTTTTTCGACGGCACACTTTGCATGGGATATCAAATAAGTGTATTGACTTAGTCATGCTTTTTCCAATTTTATAATATCTGTAGAATTATATCTCTTATAACGGAGGATGCGTGCAGGATACTTGTTAGATCACTAATTACATCCCGTCTTGATTATTCACTTCTTCATGGTGTTAATTCAGCATCATAACAGAAGTTACAGAAACTTCAAAACACTGTTGTCAGGCTAGTGACACGTTCACATAAATATGAACATATTACACTAATTTTCATATCACTTCACCGACATATCGAGGGAAATATAAAATCCTGTTGTATACTTTAAAGGCTCTACATAGATTAGCTCCAGCATACATCCAAGAACTAATTCAACTCTCAGCGACCACTTTGTTCTGCGGATTCGTTTTCCCTTCTAAAGTCATGTAACTATACGGTGAAAGACGATTTGATGTATCGTCATCGACCCTGTGGAACTGCCTCCTGCTGGAACTCCGTTTTCAAGGTTCGTTATCAGTTTTTAGAAATAAACTTAAAACACACCTTTTCAAACTAGCATTTAATATGTAAATTAGGTAGCTATGTAAACAGTTGTTTTAATTTAAAACACAACTAATGCAACACTTACATAGTTTTACCTATTCATATTTTTTATTTTAAAGTAAGTTTAATATATCAAATGGCGAAGTAAACAATGTGTAAATCGTAATCATAAATCCCCAAGACATATACAAGTTCTAGTGTAGGGCAACACGGACTTCCGACAAAGCGAAGGTAGGATCAGGTGCCATGGAGGAGTAAGCATTCTCTGCTGACCGGTCACACCCACCGTGAGTTGGTATGAAAATGACAGTCTAAGAAAGGGTATGAAACAAATCATTCAACATGTCTCAGAGACACTTTGTAATCGCAAACAAGGTCATTATAGCGACCGTAAAATTTGCGAAATGATGACTTCAAACGAGATTCGTTATAACCCTGCAACGTCAATTTTTTTTGTCAGTAATTGACCTCGCTTTAGAAAATCAACTGGGAGATATACACACCATAAGCAGGCGAAAGTGGTATATTACTACATAGATATGGAAAGCTGATGATTGCAAAGTTGAAGTCATCACGCTTGTCATATAATGTAGTTGTCAGTCTGCCGTTAGAGTCAATATTAAGTAAAATATCCAAAATATGAATCAGACACGTCATATTCTGTAGTGTCCTTTATTTCAAGTTCATCGGGATATATCAAATGGACATATTTATGAAAATTATGATTGTTGATTGATAAGACGTCTTCGATATATCTATATGTATGGTTGAAGGACACGGCAAGTTTTTTGTTTTTATCCTGTAATACTTTCTGAACAAATTCCGCTTCATAAGAATATAATATAATAAGCGTATGTTGTCAAAACGTAGGGTAGGGAGTTGCTACGTGCCTTGAAAATAAATATAACAAATAAAACATGTGGTCTGCTACATTATTTGATATATAACTGGACAAAATCTTATAGGATGATGCTATAGAAATATGCAGATTTCATTCTATACTCTTAGTCTATCTTTTTCAAAACAAAAGTTAAAATATTCATGAAGAAAATAATTAATTACCTGATGTTAATTTGTTCACATGAATATCTATATCGTTAAATATCTATGTTTTCTTATGCATTTATTCAGTTTTAATATTTTTGTTAAAAGCGTAATACTTAATCCACCACTCCATTTTTCTAAGGGAAATTAAGCAGCATTTGAAGAAAATACCAGTATAATTCGCTAAATTTGTATTATCATCTATTCGGTATTCGTTTGAATGAATACCGTTTATATCAAATAACCTTCAAAAAGAAAATAAGTAAGCATGCATTTAAATATTCGTTTGAATCAGTTTTAAAGAAATACTAGGGATTTTTACAAGGTGAAGACCATTGCAGATGATGCTGTTTTTAAAGTTGTTATTGTTTCAATTAACATGGAGTTTTTCATCAGATGAATGAGCCTGGATGTACTTTGACATTTGGAATCCAAAAATATGAGTAAAATTATATTTTAAACATGGCTCCTGTTGCAGAATTACAGTGCAAGTAAATATAATTAATCTTATTGAATAGCCCCTTAAAGGGACATGGATACGATTTGAGCTCAAACTTTTCAAATATTAGTTATCCATTTTTAAGTTTACAATGCTTAACTATGATATATCACATAGGTACCGGATGTTGATAAAGTTACAGTTCACGCAAACTCATGGTTAACTTCAACTGAAATTAACAAGATAATACCGTGTTAAAGTTAACCACCTTTCGAAACCGGGCCCTGGTGTGTTTATCGTCATAACGACGTGGTATTAACATCAATATTAATCAAAATGATAAAATAAAAAAATTAATATTTAAGAAGGTAAGTCAATAAGTAACCAACCTAACTTAAAGAAGTTGCTAGGAGCTAGGTCAGGCGAATAGGCAGGATGTGGTATTAATATACGTTTCGCTCTACAACATCCATTGCAACTTTGCAAGTGTGGACTCTCGCTTTGATCTTTTGCGGCAAAACATCTTTAGAGAGTTTACCTCCGTTTTTTTCACGGATGGTAATTCTCAGCTGGACTAGCAAGTTTGTATAGTACACTCCAGTTATTGTACTTCTCTTCAGTAAAAAATCCAAGATAATAATGCCCTTTGTGTCCCAAAATATTGGGGCCATCACCTTGCAGCGGATAATTGTGTCGTGAACTTCTTTGGCCTCGGGGACGCCGGTCCAACCTACTGACGAATTTTATTCTCTGGCTCTTAATAATGAACCCAAGTCTCAACTACATTCACCGGATGCAACAGCAAATCATCGTTTGACCTAATACGCTTCATTAAGTCGCTGCATACTGATGTTCTGGTTACCAATTGCTCATCGCTAAGGGATTTGGGATTTGTATGCGGAATCTAACAAATTTTCGTCTACACTTTCTGCTGAAAATAACAAACTAAATTTCTGAAGTAATCTTTATGTGTGTAAATTATCTAGAGCTTATATATTCACTCCTCATAGGCACCTGACCCCACCTGATCCCACCTCCAGTGTATTAAAGGTCCGTGTTTCCATACTTCTTCTCAGCACCTTATCCCACCTCTGGTGGTCTGTATTTCTCCTCTCTTAATTCTATATTCTTTATGGGAATAATCAGTTAGTTTATTGATCGTTATTTTCACTTTTTCATTCACAAAATGGACGTAAAACATCGATTACTTGATACAAAAATATCCATTAGAATTACTATCAAGAACCTCTTCAGTGGATTGTCAGAAATTGATGTCTATAGAAAACATATATAAGCAAGTGTTGATAATGACCATTAGTCAATCTCATTAATCCTATACACAAAACGAAATGAAGAGAAGGGTAAATACGGACCCCTGCCTATCAGAGGTGGGATCAGGTGCATAGGAAGGCTAAGCATCCCCTGTTGGTCACATCCAACGTAAGTCCTATATTTTGATTAGGTAAACGGAGTAATCCGTAGTCAAAATCAGAATGAAAAGAACGGCTTGACATATTTTGGAATTCCCATTGGCACAAATTATGCTCCTTTGTTAGCTGACCTGTTTTATATTTTTATGAAGCATAATTCATTCAAACGCTTCTATACGAGAAGAAAAAATATCTTGCTGTGGCCTTCAATTCGACAATTAGATATATCAACAACATTTTGTCTATTAACAATGATCATTTTCATTCATATGTTGATTCGATATATCCCATTGAACTTGAAATAAAAGTCACCACAGAGTCTTCCACTTCTGCTTCGTACTTAGATATTTTACTGAAAATAGATGCCGGCGGCGGACTAACAACTTAACCATATGACAAACGGGATGATTTCAATTTCTCCATTGTCAACTTCCCTTATTTATGTGGCAAGATTCCATCATTATCTGCATATGGTGTTTATATCTCCCAACTGATTCGATACGTAAGAGCTTGTTCTGCAGTTTTTAAATCAAGGCGAGATACTGATAAAGAAGTTGATGTTATAGGCATTTATACAGTCTCGTCTAAAGTCAGCATTTCGCAAAAGTTTATGGTCGCTATAACGATCTGGTTTGCCAGTACAACTTACCATTAAGTCAAATGCTGTCTGATGTGTTTCATACCAATTGTTAGGCCGATCTTGACACACTGATTCTAACTACGGATTTTTCCATTTACCTGATCGGAATATAGACTCACGGCGGTTGTAACCGGTTGAAAGGCGATGCCTACTCTTCCTAGGCACCTGATCCAACCTCTGGTATGACCAGGGGTCTGTGTTTGCCCATCTCTCTGATTTGTATTTTCTATAGGAATTAGGAGATTGAAAACTGTTATTAGTTATCTTGACCTTTTCATTGCATTATCTTTAGATAAATCATCGAGTCGTATGTTCTCTTACCTATAAACAAATACATTGGCGATGAGGCTATTCCAAACAATACAAACCCAGAAACACCAGATATCGTACCAATAAAGGCAATGGTATCATCTGTGAGGCACTGTTGCATTACTTTGATACTAACTAAAATCACTATCTCAGAAACACACAATTTTGCTGCCTCAAATATACTGATTGTCTCTGGACTGAAGCAGAATGGCGAGTCCAGTAGATACAAAGTTTCAATTCCAAAAGCACCGATTTTCCCCATCATTACAAAAATGAAAGAAAATACTAAACCGATCTTCTTCCATCGAGTTGTATCCAGAGGATTACCATCTTCTTCTGTGTAGATTTTCAAAATATCTTTCATATTCCCCATACAAATAAAACTGCGCTGTTTCCTTTCTGATTTTGATAGTGTCTCGGGAATGAAGCATGTAATGATAAAACCCAGGGCAGTCATTCCACAGGCTGTGGCCATGGAGTAGTTGTACCCTAGAAGTACCACAATGAAACCGGAAACGAACGTTCCTAGAGAATTCCCGACGCCAATTACAAAGCTAAGAACTGCAATCAGAAAAGATCTCGTCTTTCCAGCAATTGTGAGGTCTGAGACAACAGACATGGCGATGGCAAGCTGAACTATCCATCCTCCACAAAAACCATCTATGGATGTAAATGGAATGAAGAGATACAAATTCCATTTTAAAATTATGGCTAGAGTCATTATAAACTGCTTAATACAAAGACCAAACATTCCAACGAAAAGAAATGGTCTCCGTCCCAAATAGTCACTCAGTGAAGTCAATAATAAACTGGACAGTACCAGCGGTACTCCAAGGGCTATCGATATGTACAAGTTCCACCTAGCCACAGCCTTTTGGATAACCTGCTCATCCTGATATCCTTGTGAGGACGTGTTTGTATCGCACAAAGACGCATCAGAAGTGTTAGACACAGTCCTGTTTGGAAATTCTATTTTCCAGAATGTATCATGACCATATTCATTCAATGTGTACGTACACAGCACATTGGAGAAAAATAGACAAAACTCCGCAGCACATAATGGTATAAAAATCCGGAGATAACCCTCATGAGTTTCTGATTTACTCCTCTGCATTCTAGAAATACAAGAGCTGATTTACCAAATCTAATAACGGTATATCGCAGGATATGTGTGGCAGTAGTTTGAAGTACAAAGTTCCCCTGATATTGTTATATACACCAAGTTATCGCTATCAGTATAACTCTTCAAAATGAAATCATATCGATATCATCCAAGAACATTTTACATGTGTTGCTTTATTTGTTCAGAGAGATAATAAACAAATGACAAAAAATTGCGTCATGTGTCCCGTATCTTGATACTAGAAGTTAGATAAACCACTGAATTTTTATTTTATTTTCATTTCACATACATACATTTAATACATATATATAAATCTTGCAGTCAGATATAATTTTCACTTTTGTTACATTGTAAATAATATATATATTCATAAAAATAGATGCGAAAGTTTTTATTAGCAATAAAGACAGTAAAGAGAGAATGGGGAGGGGGTTCAGCACAAATGAAGGGAAAAATCAACACTGTTACATTGTAGGTGATAATTCTACATTGTAAAATTGAATTGAACTTTTATATGATATATCATTATGGCTTTTTCAGTGCATCACATGTTTTGCCAAAGCCTTTCGTATTCCGCATACTTACACTTTTGTAGCAATATAGACTTTTCTACAAAAGTTCTATCAATGATAACCTTGATAAGAGCATCAACATGTAATTTAGGAACATTTTTTATATTTGCTAGCAAAATTGAATTGTTTTACTACCAGTATTAATGTGCTTTATAATCTACATATATTTTTGTTTTCATATTTACCAAATAGAATCCCTTGTTTATCGAAGCTACAATAACTATTAAACTTTTTGAAGATCCAATCTTCGATGTTACACCAAAGTTTTTTACGTGGAAATATTCAAAAAATAGATGATCGATTGTTTTAAATATTTTGTTCCGATCTATTTCACTAAAAGAAACATTCTATTCTTTCCATTTGGAAGTACATGTGATTGGTTCTTTCTTATTATTAATATATATATGATGCACCCGTTCTTATGTTTATAGTATACAGATATGGAACTTGGAATATGTGGTCCTATTATCTTCACTTCCTTTACATCATTGGTGCAAGCATTGTTTAGTCTTTCTAATACACCTCTTTTTAGGCTATTATAATGAACAAAATTAGTTTTCATTTTTGAATTTTTAAAGTAATCAAAACTTAAGAAATGACCATCGTTATCAAAGAGGTCATTTATGAAGAGAAAATCTTCATCGAAATATTTTTCAGAGAAAAGATTCTTCGTTTATCTTAATTACTCCATATATGTTCTGACAGAACTTGTTTGCTTTCTTTATTCATATTCATAAGTCTTATCCAGCTGTCAAGGACTTATTTCCAAAGGGCATTAGTTAGTTCCAATCGACCTTCCACCTAGAATGGTGAAATACTTCCTTTGAAAATTCCTTACTTCCTGTCTATACCATTTTGTTTTTTGAGAAATTTATCTTTAAACCTGAAATATTCACGAAATGGTCTAATTCTCGAAGAATACCATCCATAGATTTTGGTGAAACATCAGAAGTAAGAGAAGTGTCGTCTGTATATTGTGACAGTTTATACTCTTCACCCTCAATTGTTATACCTTTGATATCTTGATTACTTCGAATTAAAATCCCAAGGATTTCTGCACAAAGCAAAAAAAGGCAAAAAGAAATTGGATCGCCTTGTCGACAGCCTATTTGAGGAAATATGAATTCTGCTAAAACACCATTTTGTATAATTTACGACTTTATACCATTGCAGAAAGTTTCAATCCATTTTAATAGAAGGTCCAAAGTTAACAAAAATCAAGTGTTTCATATATAAATTTCCATGAAATTGAAACAAAGGCCTTTTAGAAATAGATTAACATTAGCAAGCCTGGTATTTGGTTATATTCAGTGCAATGCACCAGATCATATATTAGTTTTATATTCTCTCCTATATATCGTCCTTTTATTAATCCAGTTTGATCTCTGTTAATTAATTTTCTAGCTTTGTTTTCAAGCGTTCTGCAATACAGCCTGATGCTATTTTGTAAACTACATTTAAAAGACTTATCGGTCTCCAATTCTTTAGAAACTGTTTTTGTTTTCCTGTTTTAGGAATACAAGTTATGCATCCCAATTTATTAGACTCTGTAAATTCCATTAAATCATATGAATCTTAATAGCTCTAATAATGAAAGTGCAAATATCTTTAGAAAAAAATTGAAAAATTCACAAGCCATCAGATCCTGGGCTTTTTTTCATTTTTTATGTGTTTTAGGAAATTTAAAACTTCGGCATTTGTTATATGTCCTTCGTGGCTATCTGATTCATCATACCTTAGAAATGTTATCAAAATGCTTTCATCTTTCATGAAACCATTTTGAATCTACATTCTCTCTTTGTCTATATAAGTTTATAAGTTTTGATAAAAATTCTTTGTTTCAATTCATATATCATCCTGGCTGGTAATGATTGATCCATCACCTCTTTCAATTTTTAGTACTTGTTTAGAAACATAGTTTCTGGACTCCAAGTTAATGAAATATTTTGACGGCTTTTCTCCTTCCTCAATCCATTTTACCTTTGACCTGATACATTGGCCTTTAAATCTAATTTTCTATAAATCTTCTATTTCTGTTTGTGTTTCTTTTAGTTCATTAATTGATTATTCTGTTAATTTTTGTTCTAAATCTAATATTTCTCTCTCTAAATAGTTTTCTCCTTCTGTTGTGCTTTTTTTAATGTTGAATACGAAATTGACTTCCCCCTTATTTCCATTAACAGAATGTCTGGAAAGAGTTGATCACTTATAATATATTGAATTGAGTCATTATCAAGACAACCAATATTCTCTATATTGTAGATCGGGCATGACTATTGTATTTTAATTTCTTCAGTTATACGTTTTATCTGTTTGACATAATCTTTACCAGTAAGTAAAAAACCACGTCCTTTTTTAAATTCATTTAATCTACAACATAGTAGAACCGGTGAATGATCAGAACGACAGCTGTTCTCATATTTAGTAAAGATTCCGATATTCAGAAAATCTAGCCTTGCTTGTTTGATGGGATTTTTTCTTTTTCCAGGTAAGAAACAATGACAAAAGAAAACCTCCACACACATCCAGTGATCCGTGAAAAAAAACATACGGTATATGGGGGGGGGGGGGGGGGGGGGGGCTTTAAAACAGTCACATCATCAAGAAATAAAGCAAAGCAACATTTTATGTGTTAGATGTACACCATATGTGATAAATTAGAGGGATTTTGTGTGCATGTACATCAGCTGAATGAATTTATTGATGACAAAGATTGTTCGTTACCTAGGTGATGGTTTAACTACGGCAGATTCATTTGATGAGAATTTCTTTCTTCATTAGATCATCTCAATAATAAGCAGGATTTCTTATGAATTTTGAAAAATCTGTTCAGACCAGTCAAAGAATTAAAGTGGCTTGGAATCACGTGGTATTCCAAACTTTTTAGTATATCTATTCCGGAAAGAAGAAATCGTGGCGTTGAATTGAGCATTGGTCAATTTATTTCACATTTACCCAAACTTTCAGCGATATCTCTTGCTAGAGTAGTGTTGAAAATTATATCTATGTATGCTGTTATGGGCAATCTTGATAGATTGATGACAAGATACTGTTCTATGGAAATTGTTTTAGGCAATCATGGGACAGTAGACTTAATCTAAAGTTTTCTAATATTCGATCAAAGAGTTGCACTTTTGGTTTCAAAATATTTGCAAGTACAATGACAGAATTACAGAAAGAGAAGCCATGCTGGTTTACTCCCATTGTACTGGGACACGGGCTGAACTTAACTAAAGCACTTACAAAGATGACACACTGCTGAATCCAGTAAATGTTCTACTAAGTCCATATCTTTGCTCATCACGAACATATTATCAGCTGTGCAGGAGAAGCTCCAAACATTTTACAACATTTGCCAGATATGGTGTGAATCAAATGTGAATTTTAATACTTTGAAATCCTAAATTTTTCTAAAATCAAAAACATCAAAACGTATGACTTAACAATACTGTACACAGCAATTCCGACCAATAAATTAAACATATCATTTTTTGAATGCTTTTTCAACAAAAATGGAAAAAGGAAATATCCCTATCTAGTGATAAGTCATTCAAAAACTCCTGTGTTAAACACCACTCTGCTTCTACACACACACACATACACACACACACACACACACTGAAGTTGATATCACAAAGATGCTCTGTGTGCGATTATTTATGAACATGCATCCATCTCGTCTTCTTCGTCCATCTTCTTTGCAGTTTGTTGCAATTCAGACGGGTTGATGAACTGATATGTGTGATATTTGCAAATTAAAATATATCATGAAATGAAAAAGACAAAATAACAGTAATCATCTCATAGCGTTAATTGAAATTTTCATATCGAATCAGAACACACCATGGAGATTTTTTTGACAATATTAAGTTGTTTGGAGTAATACAAATATGTTAATGTTTTTTGTGGTAGACAAGAAAGGAAATGCCAATGTTTTCTACCCCATCGGTATAATTCCACGTCTTCTGCAATTTCTGAATTGGAACATACCAAATATACCATTACTTCATATGAGATCATTACTATTATACTACTTTCACTTTATATGAGAATACTGATACTGATACTAATAGGTCAACTACTGACAAGAAAGTTCATGTTGCAGGGTTATAACGAATCTCGTTTGAAGTCATCATTTCGCAAATTTTACGGTCGCTATAATGACCTTGTTTGCGATTACAAAGTGTTTCTGGGACATATGTTGAATGATTTGTTTCATACCCTTTGTTAAACTGTCATTTTTCATACTAACGTTGACTACGGGTAATCTCGTATACCTAACTTCAACTAAGGGCTCACGGCGGGTGTGACCGATCAGTAGAGGATACTTACTCCTCAATAGCACCTGATCATACCTTCGCTTTGTCGTAGGTCCGTGTTGCCCTACACTCGAACTTGTATATATCTTTGGGATTTATGATTACGAATAACACATTACTAACTTCACCATTCGATATTATTATTATTATCATTATCATTATTACTATTATGTGTTACTTTTGATTTATTAAGGACTTTTTCTGTGTTATATTTAGACTCCATGTAAGGATAGGTACATCAATTCAAGGGAGGTAATTAAATACCTAAATAAAAGGTAATTGGGCCCATTATTACAAATAGCGGCCAAATATAGACATACGTGATTCACCACCAATTTTTTTTATATTGATTGATTGATTATTTATTGTTTTCCGCCACACTCAACAATTTTTCAGTTATCTGGTGGCGTCCAGTTTTTGTTTGTGGAGGAGAGAACCCAGATACAATGTACCTGAGAAGAGACCACCGACCTACCGCAAGTAAACTGGCAAACTTGCTCACATAACGCCGCGGCCGAGATTCGAACACGCGCCGACAGAGGTGAGAGGCTTTGTGATTTTGAGCCCGATGCTCTAACCACTCGGCCACGGAGGCCCCCAATTTTTCTAGAGAGCGACCTTAATGTACTCGCGTACACGATGATATCATCGATAGTTATCAAGTACCTGATTCATACCATAAGGAACACTGCGCATGGAGCGGGGAAATGTAGAAAGCGCTGCTACGAGTCCAAATAGCATCATTTGGAATTAAAATAATACCTTTCTTGCCTCAAATGTAGTTTTTGTTTTTGAATACCCAGTAAACTTAACATTTCAACAACTGCTGCACCACCTAAATAAATGAAATATTGTCAGAAAGGCTACTGAAAAACAAACGGATCTTACAGAGGTTTGCACAGTCTCCTCTAACGTTGGTATTTCGTAAATTTTATGGCCGTTATAACGATGTTGTTTACCAGTACAGACTTCCAATAGGTCAAATGTTGTCTGGCGTATTTCATACCAATTCTTAGACCATTCTTGGAACAATAATTATTAATGCGGAATACTCCGTTTACCTGATCAAGATATAGGGCTCACGGCGGGTGTGATCAGTCGAGAGGGGATGTTTACTCCTCCTAGGCACATGATCCCACCTCTGACATGTCCAGGGATCCGTGTTTACACATCTCTCTCATTTGTATTTCCTGTAGGAATTACGAGATTGAATACTGTATAACTTCAGTTTCTCCTCCTCATTTGCGTCAGCAGATTTCTTTGAAAAGTTTTCATCTATTCTTGCATATCAAAATGATAGTCATCGTCTTTGTGACAAATGGTCCTTTCCGCTATATCAATAATTTAAAAAGAATGTATTCAATTTAAACAATTTTGTTTTACAAGAAAGTTGAATTTAGGTTGTTACAATTAATTCAATTATCAAATTGTCCTATTTCTGACACCATTTGTCACAGATTACCGCGCTGGAATGTGATAATTTAAAACAAGATTCACAATTTCACATATTTAATTTGTTACATATCGTATGAAATGGTGAGGAATTAGCAACAATATTTTGCTTTTAATCCGGTTTTGCGGTACTGCATGGAATGTAGATGTCCCTGAACCTTGCATTCGGCCTAAATACTCTGGTCCACTTTCCTGCTGACCAATGTCTTGGGAGCCCACGTGGACACACCAAACATCAATGTTGATGCATTTTCGATTGATGATATATTGGATATAACAGTAATACCTGGTACAAGCTACTAAGAAGTACCTTTTGACTAGTGCCTTTTGACAATAAAGTCAACATGCTAAATACATGTACACATACAGGTTTTTAAGTTGAAATCTTCCTTTGATTTATCATATTCAGAAAAGAAAATGCAATATTATGTAAATATCCATATTTTTAGATCAATACAAAAATTTGCATAAAAAATTTGTAAGTACATTATCATATGATTAAAAACATTGAAAAACCGTTAAACATATTAACACGGAACTCTAATTTACTTTTTAAGGGTACAGATCTACAATTTACAAAGCAAGATAAAACACATAGGTACCCGCCATCCGAAATGATGTTTCACCTGCGTAACTCACACCAAGAAATCCCCCCATGTGTTTGAGCATTGAACAAAATAATCTACCATATGAGAAGTTACTAACCGTAACCCAGACTAACTTTTTAAACAAATTGATTTCAATATTTATCCCCAGATTTGAAATCTTCTATCTAGCCACCTCTTCTATCCACATGCAGCATGATATAATCAGAGTGATATGTTTTTAGGTATAGTATATGTAATTGACAAATATACTAGCTTACTAGTTGATAATGTTATCCTTTAGAAAGGAAACGATACAATAATTGATTACATATCTTTTTATGTATGACTTATATAAATGTGAAAATCGCAATGTTCATCCACCCAGTCTTGTTTTTCAGTTGATCAGGTCTGTTTGGGAGGAGATGGTCTCTTTTCTATTATACTTTTGTGTCGAGTCTTTCATCGCAAACCTGTGTAAAGTAATGCACTGTTTACAATAGCAGTCACTGAGTGAATATATATATATATATATATATATATATATATATATATTACATATTCTCTTTTTATAGAAAATTTCTGGGTTGTTATTTATATATGACTAGGGAGGAGCAAACTACTTATTGAAATAAACCATATATCATTGAAACAACAACACAATTAGTGGAAGAGACATGAATAGACTCAGAAATATCAACATAATGTAGGTAAACAATTACAAAAAGATTTCTGGATTAATATATGGCTGAATGGTCACGGAAATATAAAAGACTAGTTATTAGAATGTCACTGAAACCTAACTGAATAGTTGCTTAAACCTCATTTAATGTACTAAAACATGAGTTAATAGTCACTGAACGGCCACTGAAACTTGATTGAAACGTCACTGAAAGCTGACAGAATGGTCATTAAACTTGATTGAATGGTCACTAAAACCTATCTGAATGTTCACTGAAAACTGACTGAATCGTCACTGAAAGGTCACTGCAATCTAACTGAAGGTCACTGAAACCTAACTGAATTGTCACTGAAATGGCCCTGCCATTCAGTGAGCTGAATGATAACGGAATGGTAACTGAAAGGTGACTGAAAAGTACTTTATCAGTAATGATGCAGTTAACATTCAGTTACAATTCAGTCACGTTTTAGTTCACTGAAAGGGAAGATTTCATCCTGTGTAGAACAAATGCTGTATGACGTGTTTCATATCAACTATTAGACCGTTCGTGGCACACTGATTCTGACTGCGGATTACTTCGTTTACCTGATCGGGATGTTGGGCTCACGGCGGGTGTCACCGGTCGATAGGGGATGCTTACCTCTCCTAGGCACCTGATTCCACCGATGGTATATCAAGGGGTCCGTGTTTGCCCATCTCTCTGACTTGTATTTGTTATATGAATTACGAGATTGAATACTGTTAGTTATCTTCACCTTTACATTGATCATTGTTCTTTATATTCACCTTTTCATCAAACTAAGTAAGATTCTCTTGGATACGCAAACATTCTAACCACTAGACTAACGTCATTAGTGTTTTCGAAGTACTGTCTTGGCATTATAAGCCTCAAAGTGTTTTTATGTCATATTTCCGGAATTTTCACTCATACATGGACGTCATTAACCATAGGTGAAGTGCTGCAAATTTTGACATATGCGTGGTTCTTAATCCGTAGTATATGGTGTTTCTTATGATGACAATCTATCGTGGAAAGTGATCAACGGTTTTAAGGTAATTCCGGTATATAAAAGACCACCGACTTTCACGTCCAATGTCGATCGCTTGGCAAAACACAAAACCAAAAGCAAAAACTAAATAAATAAATTTAAAAAAAACCAGTAGATACTTACTAGCTATATAGTATGTTGAAGCCATAGCACGAGAGAGGCTCGACCTCACGTCCTCTCGGTTACAAAGCGATCGGTCTACCACCGAGCTTCAGCGCCCTGTGCATATGTCAAACCTAAGGCGTAATTATAGAAAGTGATTGCTCCTTCATGAAACGCTGGGCACTTTGAAGTGAGAATCACAGGTCTTTCTGATATAACCTTTAAAACGGAGGTCCCTTGTCGCGGCAGGCGTTGGCACGTTAAAGAACCCTCACTGCTAAGCATAGATCTAAGTTTGTGGTATTTCACCTACAACGTTTGACATCTCTATATGTGTGAAAAATTCTCGATGGAACTTGAAACAAATAAACGACATCAGGTACATATGCCGTTATATTCCCTGAATGGAAATTCGAAAAAGAAAATAGCTGTAAGAGTGAAATTGAATGGGAAATATCTTCATACTTACATTAACAGTATCATTGCCAAGAATAGGAACCCAGCAAACACAAGATACGCTGTACCCCTGTAGAAGGACACGGTTTCCGAGTAGATGGCGCTGCCAATTATGGCACCGGTTAGGTTACAAATGTTCTCCACAATGGCTATACCACCGAATAACACACCTTCATAAAAAGGGCGATAATACAGTAAAATGGTACTTTGATTAAAGCTTCCTTAAACCGATTCAACCAACCTGAATTCAAAAAATATATTGATGAAAAACTAATTAGTAGATAATTTTCTGCAATATATATAATTCAATAAACAAATGTCAGTGGTATATGATTTACATTAGATTTTAATATCCATTCATATTAAACATCATAGTACGTCCTTGAGAGGCTACATATGAAGTGGAATAAAAAGGTTACGTTAAAATGTGCTTCTGGTCAATAATACCAGGTATTCCTAAAAATAGGTTTATGACGGCGTGTAGACAACATGTCATTGATTAATAGACACTGTGAATGGTCCTTTGGGGGATGTTTTGCTACTCTTCTAACAATATCTTCCAAGTGTTTGTGAGTTCTGAGGCTAATGCTGATGGCTATGTACACATTTACTTTGCCCATTCCATGCAGTTTCAATCGTGTTTAAGCCCGGGGAGAGAGCGAGCTATTCAAGAACGGCGATTACGTTCGATTGAACGAAAATTGAGTCAATATTTCCTTGAATGTACGCATTGTTTTACTGATAAATTAATTCTTTGCTTTTCACATGCTATTGCATCAATTGTACTCACACATACTGCAGACTTTAATATACACATCGTCTGGTAGTTAAGACTCCATTTAAAATAACCTGTGGTAAGGAACAAATTATGTTAATCGCATCTCAAACCAAACCATGAGAGCATGATGCTACCTCCCCCTAATCTGTCACTTTCAATGTAATTGTTTACATTGTGTTCATGATCATGGCTGCACACTCGAGCTCTGCCGTGAGGTAGGTTAGTTGGTTGGTTGTGCATTGTTTAACGTCCCCCTCTACAATTTCTTACTCATATGGAGACGTCTCTTTAGCCAGTGAATGGGTGCAAAATATACGCCTATGCTTGGCGCTTACAGACTTTGAGCAGGGAGAGGTCATCATCGTGCCACACCTGCTGGGACACGAAGCCCAAGCTAAGGGTACTGAGAACCTACTCTAACCCGGTTCCCCATGTGAATCAGTCGTCAGAATTACTAACGTTAAACCTGGGATCGTCGTCAAAGAACAAGTCCTGTCTCCAGATTCGTTATTGAACAACTTACAAATCAACTTTATGACAAACGGGATGATTTCCATTTCTCCGTCGTCAACATCCCTTATCTATGTGGCAATATTATATCTTCATCTGCATATGCTGTTTATATCTCCCAACTGATTCGATACGCAAGAGCTTGTTCTGCATATGATCAATATTTAAATCGAGGCAGGCTTGTGACAAACAGGTTGATGTTACAGGGGTTTGTACAGCCTCGACTAAAGTCAACATTTCGCAAATTGTATGCTCGTTATAATGATGTAGTTTGCCAGTACAACAAATGCTGTCTCTGACGTGTTTTATACCAATCTTAGGTCGTTCTTGCCACACTGATTCTGATCGCGGATTGCTCCGTTTACCTGATCGGGATGTAGGACTCACGGCGGGTATAACCGGTCGGCAGGGGATGCTTACTCCTCCTAGGCACCTGATCCTACCTCTGGTATGTCCAGGGCTCCGTGTTTGCCCATCTCTCCTATGTGTATTGTCTATAGGATTTACGAGATTGGATGTTGTTCCAGGAATTTGTAGCACAATAGTCGCAACAACCATAAACCTATCCGGCAAGCGACGCTGCCGTAGATACATTTGTTGACGTATATACATTGTTGGATTCGTTGCCACAAACGGTCGACGAGGTCTTGTTCGATCGTTTATTAATCCTGCTTGACGATAACGTTGCAACTGGCTTATTGTATAGGGATGAACACTAAAACGTCTTGCTGCTTCCCGCTGCTGGGTGCAGCATACCATCAACATTTGGTTATAATGACTCTAAACACGGTGTAATCTTACTTTTATCTCTGCTGTCAATTGCGTGGACCCCGAGGTCCACACAGAAAATGTATAAGCGATATCAAACCTTTTCCTATGTCTTTTTTGAAAGACGGCAAATTGTTTTGACTCTGTAATTACATATTTTTTTTCACAACAAAACTCGTTTTTACCTTTTCATTGATTTAAATTATTTGCAATGCTACTCATATGGTGTGAGTAATGAACATATGTACGACAGGTAATGGACTTTTAAAACCATCACGATATATGTTGAGCGAAATATCCAGTAAATATTATGAAATGTAATTTACAAATATTTGGAGAAAGATATGTTGCGTTTTTAAAGTCCATCAGTGTAATATTTTTGACTGTATGTAGACGATGATATAAACGCCTGTCAGGTTCAAATTCAAAAAATACGCGGATATCATCTTTCATAAAACTTGAATATGATTACTGGTAATATTTTTAATTGTTTTGGGCCTCGTTCAGTTACAGAACAGTAAAGGCCAAGTATTCCCTCAAAGATATCGAAATATAACTTTTTATGGTTACTTTATCTTTTAATCAATATTATCGCATATTTACTCCTTTATCTAGTAGGGGCCTCCGTGGCCGAGTGGTTAAATCATTGCGCTCAAAATCACAAGGCTTCTTACCTTGGAAAAAATAACTGAAATCTTAAAACTTAAATGAAAATCGTCCTACTGAAGAATGACCTTTTATGAATCAAATATTGTGGCATCGTTATCAATTTTATTTGCATTTCCCAACAAACTATTTCTAGCGGCGTAATGTTACGAATTTAGTTCGGATTAAAGTAAGCGGAAGGGAATATTTGGAAATGCAAATAGTCTGTAAGGATAAAATAAGTGGTCAAGAATCTCCCATGGTTTGTGGTTGATTATTATCCAACTCTTTCTGTGTTTTCTACCTCCTAGCCAAGGACCGAGAATAGAAAACACACTCGTTGTGTGGTTTGTATCCCCTCGCCAAGATTAAGGCTCGAGAATAGAAAACGCACAACTCGTTCGATAATAATCATATTCCACCGCAATCCATGGGAGATCCTATATTTACTCAACAAGACAGCAATAATACCTTGATTGTGAGGAGGGGTCATCTTTGACAGAATTCCTCTGATGAGTGGTATAGAACACATCCCTATACTCCCTATCACCACCGCTATAAAAGAAAATTCTCATAATTTCTTAAAAGTCATTTTATGGTGCAAAATGAAAGACATCGTTGCATTAGTTTGATAAAGGCTAAAATCATCTACGGTTCTGTCATACTGTATAAAATATCAATGTTTTAATCACGATCAACCAGAAATTACTTTCAGTGTAAAACAAATTACTATACACATAATAAAAACAATAATATCAAGTGTAAGGTTTCATATGATGCATTACTATACATCTGCTTCTTATATATCAATTATATCACTTCCATCTTTAATGATAAAGTGTATTATATTACTGATGCAAATTTGCACACCACGTACCTATGTATAGAAGCGTTTTTGATGAAGCTATTCCAAATACTACAAACAGAGCTACAGATGATATCGAGCCTAAGAAGGCAATGACTTCATCTCTAAGACATCGTTGCATTAGTTTGATAAAGGCTAAAATCATAATTTCAGAAATACACGTTCTTATTGTTTGAAATATACTGATTGTCTCTGGGCTGAAACAAAACGGCAAGTCTAGTAAATAAAATGTTTCAAATGCAGACGCGCCGAGCCTACTCATCATTATCAAAATAAAGGACATAATTAGCCTGATTTTCCTCCAACGAGAAAAACTTGCATCAGTAGGATCGCTTTTCGTGTAAAATCTAATAATTTCTTTCAAATTCCCCATACAAGTGAAATTATGCTTTCTTTGTGAATTGGATAGCGTCTCAGGTATAAAGCACGTGATGATAAGTGCTAGGACAGACATTGCACTCGCCATTGCCATAGAGTAATCATATCCCCAAAGCATCACCATGTACCCAGTTATAAACGTCCCCAAAGAAAAGCCTAATCCAAACACAAAACTAAACACTGCGATAAAAAAGGATCTGTTTTTCCCCGCTGTTGTTAGGTCCGAGAGTACAGACATAGCTATTGCAAGCTGAGTGACCCAACTTCCGCACAACGAGTCCACAAATGAAAAGGGTATGAAGAGATACACGTTCCACTGGAAAATAACAGATAAAGTCAATAACAAATACTTAATACAGACACCAAGCGTTCCAAGTAAAAGAAATGGTTTTCGTCCAAAGAAATCACTCATCGAAGAGAAATACAGAGAGGAGAAGATCAGGGGCACTCCCTGAGCTATGGATATATACAAATTCCACCTCGATACAGCCGCTTGGACAACTTGCTCTTCCTGATCCAGCGGTGCAGACGCATTCGTCGTACCGCATACAGACCGATCACTGTCGTTGGACATAGTTCTAGATACATTGGGAAATTCTATATCCCAAAATACATCATGTCCGTATTCATAGCTAGTGTACATAGCCATCACTACAGAGAAGAATAAACATAAATCCGCAGCACACAATGGAATGAAAATTCGAAGGTAGCCCTCTCGAGTTTCCGAATTGGAAACCATTTTCATCAACAATAGATAACTGACTAAATTTTGCCCCAAAGTATGGAAAAAAAGTATCACCAAAGGATTGAATCACGAATGGTATTGCACGAGTGATTACTAGACATGCAAACACTGAACTTTAATCCATTATCTTGAGGTAATCAAACTGCTTTGTTGCACATTGACTTGTCATGATATTATCTGTAAGGTTATATGCCACAAAATGCATACAAAGTACATACAAAGGATATAATATGTGCACTGATGGTGATACGCCACAGATTATCAATCAACGCGTACCCTTTGAAATACCGATGTAATATGTGATGTGAAAAAAGATCACGAAACGTGATGTTTAGAGAAAGTAAATTTATTACATTTGTCGTAATATATTTCAAGCACACTGTATAGCAGGTATTGCAATGTGTAGTCTCTCCGTGTTCGTCACAGTAGGGAGATAATTTGGAAGAATAATCTTCTTCTACAAACGGGATTAAAAGATGAAGTCTACATCTTGCAGATATTTGGACATGAAATATCACACTTTACAAATGTTGCAAAGAAAACATAAACTGACGGAATTTAAGAAAGCAACACCTATTATATATATATATATATATATATATATATATATATATATATATATATAATGGTGTCTTTTTTTAAATTTAGTTGAAAACTCCTACTATACATCGATCCGATTTATTAATCTTGGTAATTAATTACACCGTGTGAGTAGCATTGCACGAAATTGCATGCTTTCTAACTAAGAGGAAAACTCAATTGATAAGCTTATTTTATGAATTATTAATTATATACAAAAATAAGAAAAGGAACGAAAATAAATCAGATACATTATATACACAATGAAAGTATTCATTTATTAGTGTACAAGTAATGTTTATTGTTGATCGTAGAGGATTCGTACCGAAAACATAGATTGTAGTTCTTCGTAGTGAAGCATATCAAGAAAGAGCAATATTTATAAATTAAGCACAGTTTAGAATTGCGGTAGCTATGTATAAGGGAAGTATATTTACTGAGGAAGTTTGGATAGCAGTTACATATACTGCATTATACTTAGTTCGTGATGCCTTTTCTATGTTCGCAACCATGATCTACGTCCTAAGCCGTTGAAAGATCAAGATGATCCTCGAAAGTATCGTTATTTAACGAAAGTATTTAACTATCCTTTCGATTATTCCACTAGTAAAATGTTTGGTAACAAAACTTATAGACAGAATACCTTGATATCATTTGAATATTCTTTAAAATGTTTACTTGACCATTTAAAAGTAGGTCGCATCCGTATAATTTTTATATCAATTGATTTCAGCTATTTAATCTCATCAATCCTATATGAAATACAAAATAGAGAGATGGGCAAACACGGACCTCTAGAAATACCAATATAAACTTTCTTGTCTATTGCGACGTTGTGCTCATTTTCCTTTTTAATTTTACTTACCGATTTTGACTACGAATTACTCTGTTTACCTGATCAAGATAAAGGGGTCGCCGCTGGTGTGACCAGTCAACAGGGGATGGTTACTCTTTCCAGGCGCCTGATTCCATATCTTGTTTGTCCAGGAGTCCGGACCGGTCACGGTAGCTCAGTGGTTAGAAAGTTATCTTCGTAAAAGGGAGGTCGGGAGTTCGAGCCTCGCTCGTGCAATAGATGTAAACATAAGTAATGATTGCTCCTTCGCCAAAAGCTCAGCATTTAAAGGTGAGAATCACGTGTCTTTCGGATATGACCTTAAAGACTTACAATCACATCTCATGACAGGCGTTGGCACGTTAAAGAACCCTCATTACTACGGCCTTGAGCGCTAAGCATAGGTCGAAATTTGTGGTACTTCACCTACGGCTAGTAACGTCTCAATATGAGTGAAAAACTCTCGACGGGACGTAAAACAGTAAAACAATCAATCAATCCTTTACAACGTCTCATGTTGGTCACATCTTTAGCTAACCTACCGATGTAACCATCCACAACAACGATGGCATTTTGAAAACGCTTTTTTAACATGATCACATATTTGAAACAAATCTGGGATAACATCTGGCCTTTCGAGCATGGTATTCTATGCAGTAGATGTCCTCTATAGATAACATTCACCACATTTGTCATGGGAAGTGTTTGAGCATGACAGTCATTCATAATCCAAAGCTACACTGCTGTATCAAATATTAAATACACTTTCTCTTAGATCTTTGAAACTGGATTTCTAAACTTCGCAAAAACCTTTCAAAATATACATTGCTGGATTCAGTAAATATTCTACCAAGCCCCTATTTTTGCTCATCAAGAAAAATATTAACAACTGTGAAGGAGAAACTTCAAACGTATTGTGAAACAAGGTATGCCAGAAGTAATTCTCAAAAATTCTAAAGAACATTTAGTAATTTTACTATCGAAACTTTTCTCAAATCAAAAACATTAAAACACATGACTTTTCAACACTTTGCACGACTATTCCTCACTATGAATTAAAAGGCTTTCTGGCATTACAGACAGTTGCTTCTTTCACAAAAATCGAAAAAGGAAATATTCGTACCTAGTGATCGATCATCCAAAAATTATTTTGTTTAACATCACTTTGATTCCATTCACAAGTGCTCTGAAGTTGAAATTAAAATGATGCTGGAATTCCTCATTGACGATATCTTTGTTATGATTGGTGATTACGTCTTCAAATTGTATGTTAGAATTCCCATGGGCGCGAATTGTGCTCCTTTGTATAGCTGACCTGTTTTATATTCTTATGAGGCAATATTCAAAAGCATCTACATGAGAAGAATAAAATCCCATGCTGTGGCCTTCAACCCCTCATTGGTTCCAGCTAACAAAGCTTGCAACAACATTGTATTTGTTTGTAAAGCTGATTATTACAACTGCATTCTAAACGAACTTTGCATTAATTCCACATTTCGTAATCGTACTTATACTGCAACTGACCTTTCAAAAGAAGAAATTCTTCAAAATCATATTTCAGTTTTAAATACATTTAATATCGCAGTCAATGGAGCGGATGAATATGAGTTACCGTACCTATACCGGATTCCCAAACTCCATACAAATCCTTACAAACAAAGATACATTTATGGATATAGTAAATGTTCTATTAACCCCCTATCTCTGTTCCTCACGAAAATACTAACTGCTGTGAAGGAGAAACTTGTTGTGTCCGTTTGTTTAATAATTCAGTTATAACTAGCCTTCAAGTTTTTATCAACTCAACTAAGCTGAAAGATCAAGTGAACAATTGCCAATTGTATGTCTCTCATAGACCATGATTAACTGGGAACTTTTCATATGTTTTATTTCTTCTCTAGAATCACTGGGTGAATATCAAGGTTAGCCCAAAGCATCACTGGGTTAAGAGGATACAAGTTTGTTAAAAAAACAAATGCTATGATGTAGCATCGCCTTCCAAGAGAGATAATTAACAACAATACAATATATTAGTATTTGAAATGAAAGGTCACAGGGCTTTCCACCATGCAACTAGAGAATCCCTCTGCTTTATAGCCATTAAACAGAAAGTTCATATACGGGTTTGCTATAACTCTCAATCTTTTTAATATGAATTTGCAGGTCAGAAAGTCGTAAGTCATCGCATTTCTATACATTTCTATACATTACAATATTGTATATATGTGAATTTCAATGTAAAAGGAATGGGGCATATATGTAATTTACAAACAGTTTTGTTGTTAAATGTGCAAAGTTCAATAAAGTTTTATTTTAGAAATTGATGTTTGATATTACACAAAATCTGTATGGATCTTCAAAAGTAACTGAATATTATTTCAGAGAAACCTGTCTTCAACCAAGAGTAAAAGATACCATGATGGTAAATATTAGTACATTGTATACTATTACAGGTGTGTTTTCAGCTCACCAGAGCTTTTTTCTTAATGAAATTTGTCACAAAGTTGCTGTCAACTATGGCAAGTCAAGATCCTGGCACAATGCCATACTACATTATGCATAGTTTGTTTGCAACCTGTGCAAAATTCATTATACTCTACCAGGGTCACTTTGACGATTTCAAGTTCAACTGAGGAAAAATAGTAAAGTTTTGTCAAGGATGTCATGTTTTTATAATAAAGAATGAGGAATGCAAGTCATTTAAATCACCTCGATAGAACATGACAAAATATATCTTTTACGATATAGTTTCCGTATACAAATACGTATATATATTGTTGATGGTTTAGCTTCAAGGTTTAGCTCACATGAACTGCAGTTTGTTATATGGTCATCATATGTTGTGGGTCATGGAGTACTTTTAAAGTTTGTGGAATGTGGGCCATATCTTTGAAACTCTTGGACTAAAATATTTACATGCATGTCACTGGTCCAACGGGACATAGGAAGAATACTGTCCACTCAACACCTTCAGAACTCTTTGCTTGACAGACATCAAACTTGGTACTCGGGCACATCGTACGTAGAAGATGACCCCTACTGATTTTGAGGTCACTAGGTCAAGGGTCAATCCACTTTGGGCATAGGAAGATATGTTTCACTCCATATATTGAATTTTGTACCACAACTATCAGTTTAATTAAACATGTGTATAACCCTTTTAAATTTTGCACCAAATATTTTTGCTTGATTTTAATTTTGGTTTGTCTGCAGTCCATTTTCCCTGTCCTCAACTTTTACATTGGTCAGATTTTGAATTGTACCAGGTAAAAACTTCACACCTGGTGAACAGATAGGCCACATTCGGTGTGTGACTGCTAAAGGTTATGTCTATTCAAGAGACCAAATGGATGAAAGAGGAGTGTTTTCAATGTATTTTTGATGTACAAGGGAGTGTTCATTTTCCAACTAGTGCTTCAGCATAACAGTCATCACGTTTTGCATAATACTCAGCAATAACATTGATCACGTCTTTTCTATATTTTTTCCTTAATGCACAAAGTGAAGTTAATAATGCCTACATGTATGTCTCTACTCGTGGCTCCTGCTCCATACATTGCAGTACATTAAGGGAAGGCGAGTGTAATATGGAGCACTTGTAATTTAGGGAGCTGGGGAGATATTTGTTTGAATTAACAAAAAGTTATAATCTAAACTTTTATAATTTCATCTTTTTTTCAGAATCAAAGGGAAAAGATTAACAAAGCACTTTTGAAGTACTGCATGGAGCATACTATCAACTAATTGATTAAATCATTATAATTTATTTGTTTCTTCTCTTTTTTTTTTTCTTTTTTTTTTTTTTTTTTTTTTTGTTTTGTTTTTGTTTTTTGTTTTCAATAGTTGGTGGATTTATGCAGTGCATTATAACAGGTGGAGATACTGTGAACTGCAGTTTGAAGCAGGAGTGAATCTACGTTGTCTGTTATATATTTCAAATGCAGCAGTAGCCAGAGTCTGGAATCAGGAGATGGCGAGGTTTATAATTGTCTGTAATCAGGAGATGGAGAGGTTTATAAATGTCTGGAATCAGGAGATGGAGAGGTTTATAATTGTCTGGAATCAGGAGATGGAGAGGTTTATAATTGTCTGGAATCAGGAGATGGAGAGGTTTATAAATGTTTGGAATCAGGAAATGGAGAGACTTATAATTGTCTGGAATCAGGAGATGGAGAGGTTTATAATTGTCTGGAATCGGGAGATGGAGAGGTTTATAACTGTCTGGAATCAGGAGATGGAGAGACTTATAATTGTCTGGAATCAGGAGATGGAGAGGTTTATAATTGTCTGGAATCAGGAGATGGAGAGGTTTATAACTGTCTGGAATCAGGAGATGGAGAGGTTTATAATTGTCTGGAATCAGGAGATGGAGAGGTTTATAATTGTCTGGAATCAGGAGACGGAAAGGTTTATAATTGTGTGGAATCGGGAGATGGAGAGGCTTATTATTGTGTGGAATCAGGAGATAGAGAAGTTTATAACTGCAATGTAAAAGTTTTCAACGATAAGAATCAGGAATTACCAAGAACAAATCACTATATGCATTAATATTTAACTTTAAAATTAATGACAATCGAGACTATCACATGTTAAGTTACTTTAATGTTAGCTTAACGTTAAGTTAACAGGAATTTAACATTATATCAATATATAATGTAATACAATATAATTAAGATATAATGGATTGTTAAATGTAGTCCCCGAAGGGTATTTACCAGCCCAGCTGCTAAGTACTTCGATACTGGCATGAATTACGTATAAAAATTGGCTGTGATAAAATTACGAACTTCATTTCAAAATTAAGGATTATCTCCCTCAAGCATAGCTCTGATCTTTTGCCGGATTTTGCTCCACTATTTGGTATTTTGGGTTCTTTTAGCTCATCCAAGTTTGCTATTATTTCGGATTTCCAACCTTTTTGACTTGAGCATCACTGAATAGACATTATTTGTCGAAATGCGCATCTGGTGCATCAAATTTTGTACCTTTTATGTTTTGTATCAACTTTAAGGTTAAATTAATATTAACGTAAATTCATCATTAAAAATTTAACGTTCAATTCATGTAGAAGCTCGATTAACATTAATCTAACGTTAAATTTAAGCCAAGTTAATGTTAATTTAACGTTAAGCGCAATTGACTGTATATGCAACGTTTCTCAATAATATGATTTTTTTGACATTTAACGTATAGTTCACTTGCATTCTATCTCGTTTCTACAAAACATCTTGAGATATGTTTCCATGTCTATTTCAGAGTTATCACATCTTGCTAGTTCCTGGTTGTTGCAAGTAAAATGTGAAGTCAGCATTACGTATTACTTTGAGACATTACTGCAGCAAAGAGAAACATCTTTTGAACAATCGAACTCGCGACCTTTGCATTACTAGTTAGGTGATCTAACCACTCAGCTACCCAGGTCTATCTGCAAATTATTGTAATTATATTATTGCTACAATATAAAAGTTACACCAATTTTCGGAAATCACACAAGAACTCTTAATATGCAGGAGACTAAAAAATAATTTCAGAGAAAATGTCAGGACATTGCGTATGTCTCTAACATACTGGTCTTACTCGTGTATGTAAAGAGTACTCGGATACTCAGTGGCATGTTACATAGCGCCATGATAATCCACGTGACTCACAATCTGCAACAGTATGTTAAAAAGATAACGGAGGAGATAGGAGTACCTGCACTGTGTAATATCCTTACATTTACATAGCGCGTTATCGAGTTAAAACAATTACTCTAAAACGTTTTACATATAAGACAATAAAACAAAGAACAACTAATTTATAAAATAAAGACATAACTTAATGCTAAACTTTAAAATAGAAACTAAGAGTAGGTAAAACTATATAAGTGTTGGCTAAGTGTGTGTGTGTTTTTATTTTTTTATTTTTTATTTTTTTTATTTTTTTTTTTTTTTTTTTTTGTATAACATGACACATGCAGTTGTATTTTCGCTTTTATTCACTTTGAATGAGAATTCTCTCTCTCTCTCTCTCTCTCTCTCTCTCTCTCTGTGTGTGTGTGTGTGTGTGTGTGTGTGTGTGTGTGTGTGTGTGTGTGGCCAAATGAATGGAGTATTGAATCAATAACAATTTACATTTCATTTTATTTTGAAATCAAAATTCATTATACTAATAATATTCCGTTTGACATTAAATTATTTTAACACTATATCAGTAGTACAAGTGCAGGGCTTTGATTACATCATCAACTTCAACTTTCTTAACGGGAATGTTCTACTATTGCATTCCAACCAGATTTACGTTGCTATTAGACGGGCTATAGGGCTTATTTAGACGGGCCATAGGGCTAAAGTAAGTAAAAGAAATGTTATCATTTATCTTCCATTGCAAATCGTCACCTATTTCTCTTCTCAAAAACAAAAAACAAATCATGATAGAGACACGCGATGCTTTGATTGATTGATTGATTGATTTTTCAGTTATCTGGTGGCGTCCAGTTTTTGTAGGTGGAGGAGAGAACCCAGATACAATGTACCTGGGAAGAGACCACCGACCTTCCGAAAGTACACTGGCAAACTTTCTCACATATATCGGCGCAAGCGGGATTCGAACCCGCGCCGACTAGAGGTGAGAGGCCTTGTGATTTTGAGCGCAATGCTTTAACCACTAGGCCACGGAGGCGATGCTTTGTAAAGGAATGATAATGGTAACCCCAGTATTTAGATCCCGTATAATTGATTGATTATATATTGTTTAACGTTCCGCTCGAGAATTTTTCACTCATATGGAGACATCACCATTGCCGGTGAAGGGCTGTAAAATTTAGGCCCATGCTCGGCGCTTAGAGCCTCTGAGCAGGGAGGGATCTTTAACTTGCCACACCTGCTGTGACACGGTCTTATCCGAAGGATCGCCCCATTTAGTCGCCTCTTACGACAAGCAAGGAGTACTGAGGATCTATTTTAACACCCGAATACCCACGGGGCAGATCCCGTATGTGCATATCGCATCATTGCAAGTTTATTAAAGAGAACACAATAATACACGTTGTTGTATCGCTGCATCCTACTAAGTAAATCTACTGGACTCAGGGAGGGATCTTTAACGTGCCACTCCTGCTGTGACACGGGACCTCGGTTTTAGCGGTCTCATCCAAAGAACCGCCCTATTTAGTCGCCACGTACGACAAGCAAGGCGTACTAAGGACCTATTCTAACCAGGATCCCAATGGGTTGCATTAAAGATGTTATTTATTGTTTTACATATAAATAATATATGCCAAGTTTGGGAGTCCGAACCTTTACCCCAGGTACCATAAAATTTACATCAAATATGCATTAGGTTTTCTTAAGATGTGCGATTGTAGAGAAAATGGTTTTTAACTTCAGGTGTGTCCAGGTGTCCTTGTTTGTCCTTCTCTTAACTTTTTATTCTTTATGAGATTGATCACTGTTTTTATCTTCACTTTTCATGAAGCTACTGTATAGTCTTGATGGCAGCAGAGGAACTGCATATGGCATTTTCTGCTCTTCCATGCACATGTCTGTGAAGATGTTTGAGTTTACTCCCCTCCAAGTGCAACGAATAGGAAAGGTGAAGATAACAAACAGTGATCAATCTCATAAATGCCATAAAGAATACAAAACTAAGAGAAGGGCAAACAGGAATCCCTGGACATAGCAGAGGGGGGTCAGGTGCCTAGGAGGAATAAGCACCCCCTGTCAACCATTCACACCCACCATGAATCTATATCTCAACTGGGTACACGGAGTCAACATCAATATGCAAAGAACGCCTAAAATGGGTATGAACCATGGCAGACAGCATTTTACCCAATGACAAGTTGTACTGGTAAATTACGTCGTTATAACTATCATAAACGTTTTTGGAAAGCTGACTTTAAACCTGTATTGTAGATTTATTATAATATAAAGTACAATCATTATTGTAATTAACATGTTGACTTTATCGCGACAAATAAATCTAATCATATTTCTTACAGCCATGTACAGCACATGTGCGTTGATTAATAAGGTAATGATGATGCATGTGTAAAATTCATTAGTTTAATTATCAAGGTATCGCACGATCTACGGTGGTACTTCGTTTACATGTATGCCAATCATATTCTTGTGTAACTTTAAATATAAAAGATTCAAGAATAAGACAATATTCATTCACAATTTTTTGGCAGTTTCGATAATTCTTTCTCGGTCCAGGATTTATATTAGAATACCTTAATGTTTTAAGACCTGTTGCGATGTCGATGTAAAGCCTTAATTTCAAAATGATATGCAATTACACACACCCTAGTTTTGCCTACAGATGTTTATACTTGACATACAACAGCCGCTCTGTCTTACTTCATTATGACATTCGAAATATTTTGAATTTCTTTGATCTCTTGAATATATCCTGTGAAAACAAAGCTCAATTCAATCTATCCTTTCATGCATAAGAGTCTCAAACATCCACACATGATTGATCTATGTCAATGAAGTACGGTATCATAAATCATTGGTGGACTGTATTCTAGTTCTCTTTCTGTAATTTTCGGATATTGACCGTTAGATACACTATAATCCCTCTTAGATAAATAATTTAGTCACGTGGACACCTCCCCTAGATATTGTGTTTATTTTCTACCTGTAGAGTCTGCATTCCACGCGAAATAGGTAAATAGTGCGAGGGCGTCTTTTCTTGATATCACGTGACTTCTTTCCGCTCGTCTGCTTGCGCGTGTTTAGATGTAAACAAATCAAAACGTCAACAAAAATGATATGGTGCAATTTCTAGATTAACTTACGAGAGAATTTTGATATGTTTTTCTCCCATTGAATGTCAAACTTTCTAGAATAATTTCAACATGGTAGTTCTTCGCTCGGACTTTATCAAATGTGTTGTTTTAGGAGACGATTCTGTGGGGAAAACAAGTCTTCTGGTGAACTACGCTACGAACAGATTTCCCACAACGCACGTGCCCAGTGTGTTTGATAATTATGCAGGTAGGTGGCAAAATCTGTTTTTCTTTTAAAGTGAGTTCTATAAATACATATTATATAATATACACCTATACATAAGAAATTAATTTTATATATGAAAATAACATAAAATTAATTTCTTATGTATAGGTGTATATTATATAATATGTATTTATAGAACTCACTTTAAAAGTGATTGATTTTGTAATTTCAAGATTATTTTCTCTGCATTTTTGTTGTGTAATCGACACGGAATGCCAGCTACAGTATTTGCAGTTTTCAAAATTTTATAAACAATCTGTCTTGCTGAGTGCAGCGTATACCGTGTTTTGATAAACAGAGAAACGCTCGCTATTATAATTAACATTTCATGTAAGGCATGCCAAGATGGGCAGTCTATTAATAAACCTTTTTTTAAAGATTTATATCCGACCCATAAACATGCCTGTTTATTTTCGTTATTGGTTAAATTCTAATTCCCAACATTAAATAACTTTATGTGCATAGTTCTACTTAAAATACAATGTACACATAATTGTTATGGATGGGTGCATCATATGATGCTTGCGTGTCTATTTCCTGCAGGAATTCTAGAGATGTCTGGTAGAAAGTACCACTTGCAACTTCTTGACACTATAGAAGAGGTAAGTATATCATTGAAATGTTATTATTACAGTTGTGATTGATTTACTGAAAACAAAAACAAATTACGCTTGAGAAGAATTCTAATTTCACCTCATTCTTTCTTAATAAGCCCTATCTTCAGGGTTAGTTTGCTGTTGTACATTCCTTGCTATCACGGTTTTAATGTTGTCTGGGTCATGGCATAGCATTACTTGCCCTGACCACTGTGATTCATTTATTTCCGTACGTAATTATTAATTTTGTGGAACATTATAGATGCTATACATTGCTAACTCATTTTCAAATATTTTGTTTTTTGAAATCGTTCAATTCTTTATATCAGTACCCCTCTTTTCGCCGTAAAATGGCTGAAATATTGCCAACACGGCATAAAACCCGAATCAATCAATCAATCATATTCCAAACCAATGATGTGGACAAAACGGAAGTGACCAGTCCCATACTTCCTCGTGATGCGGATGATTAGAGGACACTAGATGTATAGTTAAACACATTTCCCATCATCTGCTATCATTCTTCAAAGCATACTGTTCTCAATTGTTTTCTAAATTAATTCGAACTGATATGCCCCTATAAATTCACCCATATATAATGTGTTCTTATGCAATGAACAAACATTGCCAGCTCTACTCGTGATAATAATGGAATGTTGGAAACGAGTTTGCTGCAACAGACATTCTACAGTGTATTGCAAACCATTCAGTTTATCTCGTACATTGAATTTAATAGGTACGTAGGATAATGTAAAGAAGTTATCTAACGAACAAACATAATTAGCTATAGGTACACAGATTGTGTGGAATGTTTCACATGCCAATACTTGATAGAAGGAGCACTGTCGTGTCATGGTCGTTTTTATGTATAAATTTCCCACGGTATACATGACTGTGATATACCTGAAAGATTTAATGATTGTGTTCCTTTTCCGTGTTTTTATGTCAAATTTTCTAAAGATGTAAAATTTCCCAATTTATCTTAAAATTCCTATTTTATTAAAAGTATCCAGTCAGAACTGGTGTGTATTCATGGATAATGTTTATGAAACGTGCAATTTTTATCCAAGGAACAGACTGCTTCATGAAATGCATCTAGGAATGGATACATCTTGGGGAAAAATCATTTTAGAAAGTTTTACTTTCATGAATTTGAAAATTTCGCTAACATTCTTTCAGGACAAAGACCAGGATAATAGTACTCACATTTTACCTGGAGCCGACATCATTGTCGTCTGTTACTCAGTGGTTCAGCCCACATCTTTTAGAAATGTAGAGAAAAAATGGGTTCCTCAGATAAAGAGATGTTTAGGAGATGTCCCGATAATTTTAGTAGGGACCCAAACAGATCTCCGACTAGACTGCTCTGTGCAATTTCATTTACGACAAAATGGACAAAAATGTATAAGTTCTATCGAGGGATTCGGAATGGCTAGAAAAATCGGAGCATCACGTTTTTTCGAAAGTTCCCCGGAGCTGGAGAAGAGGATGAAGAGAGTCCTAAACAAGGCTATAGGAACTGTTCTCCATCCCAGAGAAGGCTTTTCTGAGGCTCTGTCTTGTACAATTTTGTAGATGATGACGACAATAATGACAATCACGTGCCATGAAACCATACGCGTTGTATATATCTGTATATATATATATATATAATATTTATTTCTAAAACTCGGGATTAATCTGCATGTATATAATTATAACGACGTTAAGAAATATTTCTAGATAACAGTCCTGACGTACCGAATTAAAACTATCTGTACATATGTATACACCTGATTTATCATTACAAATTATTCTTGAAATATTTTGAACAGTATTTTGTTTTGACTACATCTAAATGATGTTTAATGACAACATTTAAATGATGTTTAATTAATACATTTGATTGATGTTTAATTAATACATTTGATTGATGTTTAATGAATACATTTAGATGAAGTTTAATGTCTACATTTGATTGATGTTTAATGAATACATTTGATTGATGTTTAATGAATACATTTAGATAATGTTCAATGACTACATTTAAATGAAGTTTAATGTCTACATTTGATTGATGTTTCATGACTACATTTAAATGATGTTTAATTACTACATTTAAATGATGTTTAATGTCTACATTTGATTGATGTTTCATGACTACATTTAAATGATGTTTAATTACTACATTTAAATGATGTTTCATGACTACATTTAAATGATGTTTCATGACTACATTTAAATGATGTTTCATGACTACATTTAAATGATGTTTCATGACTACATTTAAATGAAGTTTAATGACTACATTTAGATGATGTTTAATGACTACATTTAGATGATGTTTAATGACTACATTTAGATGATGTTTAATGACTACATTTAGATGATGTTTAATGACAACGTTTAAATGAAGTTTAATGTCTACATTTGATTGATGTTTCATGACTACATTTGATTGATGTTTAATGACTACATTTGATTGATGATTAATGACTACATTTGATTGATGTTTAAGTATTAGTATGCTAGTATACAGTTCCTGTTGTAAATGTTTCAAATGTTGGGAAAATGTTGTAGATGTTTTGAGTGTAGTATTTAGTTTGGGGTTTTTTTTTTAGCAGAGATTACTAACGTGTTACGTGTATTTAAACACGATGTCTTCGTAATATTTTACAGAAAATACAGCGAAAAGAAATCGCCTGATTGTGTTATCATTTTCATTTATATACCTGTACTGTAATTTTATTTCAAGTAGGTGAAAATGTCTATGGATTATATCTTTCACGTGTATTGTCCTCACTCCGGGACAGAGTAAAAGGTGAAAAAATCATCGACATTGTACACATATTAATGGTTTATTTTGATAAGTATCTAAACAAAGCAGGTCGCCCTGATTTGATGTAATCTTGCACATAGTACGTAGTGGTGGGGTTACTGTTCTGTGTGACTGTAATATTCAGGGGTTACTGTTTTGTATGACATGGTTATAGATAACCAAGTACATGTATGGACTATATTCCGAGAATGAGAGGATCTGGTAACTTAAAAAATTAGGGTATCACTAAACACATGTACAATTACTATGATATCATGGTCGTATGATATAGACTCCTAAATGTAATCAATAGATTCTTAACTGTAATCAGTAGAATCTTAAATGTAACTAATAAATTCCTAACTGTAATAAGTATAGAATCCTAAATTTAATTAATAAATTCCTAACTGTAATCAGTGGAATCCTAAATGTAATAAATAAATTCCTAACTGTAATCAGTGGAATCCTAAATGCAATCAATAAATTCCTATCTGTAATCAGTGGAATCCTTAATGTAATAAATAAATTCCTAACTGTAATAAGTATAGAATCCTAAATGTAATTGATAAATTCCTAACTGTAATCAGTGGAATCCTAAATGTAATTAATGAATTCTTAACTGTAATCAGTGGAATCCTAAATGCAATCAATAAATTCCTAACTGTAATCAGTGGAATCCTAAATGTAATAAAAAAAATTCCTAACTGTAATCAGTGGAATCTAACTACAATATTCATGTTGATAAAGTTCATCATCTTGTCAAACTTTTGCAGAATTGCACGTATCGTTCAATGAGATCAATAAATACTCCTCTATAATCAGACCCTGCATGTGTTTGTCAAATAGTTTCATAGTTTACTCGTTGCCCTTGTACCTTGGTCTCGCCACATCGGACGTGGATACGTGATCGTGACCACAAACGAATGCTCTCTTTTCCAGGTAAAGGTTGACTACCTGTCGCAAATCTCACTTGGCCGGACTCCTGATATAATTTTGATTTTCTAAATTTAGATATTTGTGTATATATTTTGATAGTCCAGAGATAAGTTAATCTTGATACTGACGGTTTCTTTTTAAAAGATTTTCACTGAAATTTCTTATTTTCATATTCATGGACAATGTTTTGGATTATATATATATATATATATATATATATATATATATATGTGTGTGTGTGTGTGTGTGTGTGTGTGTGTGTGTGTTTAGTACGTCCAGGGATCCGTATTTGCACTGCACGGCAATTTTCAGGCATAGTTTGTCATTCCAAACGTGTGTGTGTGTGTGTGTATGTGGGTGTGTGTGTGTGTTTGTTAAAGGGGAGAGCCGGAAAACTTGGGCACCAGTCAAAAATGTAAAAATCGTGACAAACAAAATTTTACAAAAAATTTTAATACCTTGACTTCAAAATTGTGGTTAGTCTTCTGTGACCATCTGGATTCTTTTCCTGAACTGCATTCCCTTAGTGACCATAGGAGACAAACTGTTTAACTCCGCAATAATCAAGTTTGCTTCATAAACTCCTCATACATGTGAACATGCTTGTTAACATTGATAATAACAGGTACTTAGAACAGAAAATCGTTACCTGATTATCGTTCCTGATACGTCGTTAGAGACTGCTGTCGGAATTGTGAATAGAAAAACAAGCCCACAGACGTTTCATTTCGCAACTGAAGGGATTTTTGGATGAGGAATCGGAGTTTGTTGAACAAGATATCACTTAATAATAATACCATATTTCTATGTCACCCTTTTCATACATATGTATGCTCAAATGTGCTTTACAGTACATAAAACAATTAAATAAACCATTGAAATAAAATGATATAAACATAAGATACAATACAATACAATACTTTGAACTCATAATTAATGCAAATGCCAGTCACCTCGACGAGTTTTCATCAGAGGCCGAACCAGAACATTGATCAAGCTCCTATCCATTCCGAACTGGTTTCAACATGTTACGTGTGACATACCTACAACATAAACATATTACGTGTGACATACACACAACATAAACATGTTACGTGTGACATACATACAACATAAACATATTACGCGTGACATACACACAACATAAACATGTTACGTGTGACATACACACAACATAAACATGTTACGTGTGACATACACACAACATAAACATGTTACGCGTGACATACACACAACATAAACATGTTACGTGTGACATACACACAACATAAACATGTTACGTGTGACATACATACAACATAAACATGTTACGTGTGACATACACACAACATAAACATGTTACGTGTGACATACACACAACATAAACATGTTACGTGTGACATACATACAACATAAACATGTTACGTGTGACATACACACAACATAAACATGTTACGTGTGACATACACACAACATAAACATGTTACGTGTGACATACACACAACATAAACATATTACGCGTGACATACACACAACATAAATGTGCTTTATTACACTTTACTTTTACAATAACAAGAGTTATTTAGGAACAGAGGATCAAACACATAAAGTCACGAACAGGCTACCGTACAATCACTCCTTAAACCTTGCACAGAGTAGTCCAGTCAATTTACGATTTCGCATGCAACTAATTGCAAAAGAAATAAATGTTTTTGCAAAGTATTCCTTAGTATCAGTAAAACAACATATAAAAAATCTAATTTTATCTAATGTGCAGAAATAATATATTTTGATGCATCAAATTTGCTGATAGCTCCCTTTGTTTTATGTCACCGCCGCCCTATCATAGCGTGCTTTCACCGAAATCGTGACGTATACATTATCATTACGTAGACATTGATCAAAGTCTTTGCTCGAATTTTATGACATATGTTCATACAAGCGTGTAAGCGCTTGAATGAATATAGCCTAGGTGTAATACTATAAATTTATTTACAAACGAGACGTTCTAAAGCTTCTCAAAAGTTTAGAAAAAAAAAACAGGTTGGTAAAGTCACAACACGTGTCGTCATGTAGACGTATAGGCCTACTGGGTTCATTCAAAATTTGGGAAAGGTGCCGTAATGTAACGGAAAATGAATTTTTTTAAACTAAATAGTCGCAGAGCATCATTTCTTCAAGGTAAAATTAATAAGTAAGAAAGTGAAAAGGCTTTTTTCTATACTGCACTGCTTATTTCTATTTTCTATGTAAGGACACCCATTCGCGTTACAAAGCCATCTTTCTCGTTATTGATTGGGGTACACGGGGCGCCTTTTAACGTCCCATCCGACGGAATAAATCTTTCTCCTGAAGTGACGCTATTAGTTGCAACTTGAATGCGGTTTCTGTAATATGCAAAACTAATACGATACCAATTTAATTTAACCTTTTATGTTGTGTTAGTAGAAAATTTCTTCCATTTTAATTATATCTGTTCTAACCTTGTGTTGAATATGGAAAGATTACAAGACTGTGTAATTTGTTAATCGGGGGACAAGAATGGTCTAGTTTGTCTTCGTGGGAAGGGTAGCACAATTATCAATACTGCTGCTGTAAAAAGAGGTAGCAATCTTCGCACGCATCCTGGGCAATATGTGCACACCGAATGTAGGCGTCTATTTACAAATGCGATTGAAATTAGCAAATATCTGAGGGAAAAAGAACAAAGCAAGCCAATTCCTCCTGCTCATAGTACACCAATTCTTAGATCAAAACAGACCTTTTCATTCCGTGACCACTGCCTCTTTTGTGGACAAACTGCCAAACTTAATCAAAGTAAAAGAGGGCATGATGTTTTTCCTGTGCGAACTCATGATTTTCAGGCTTGTATAAAATCCGTCTGTTCTACAAGACAATACGCTTGGGCAAACCAAATTTATGGTAGACTAGAAGCTGTAAATGATTTGCATGCTGCTGATGCCATCTATCATCAAACTTGTAACGTAAATTTTCGCACAGGCAAACACATACCTAAAATATTCTCACCCTCTTCGACGGAAGCCAAGAGAGGCAGACCTGTTGACACTGATATTACTGACGCATTTCTTAAAGTGGTGAACTATTTGCAGGAGAATGATGACAAACAACATCAACTGTTAGATCTTGTTGCTAAAATGAAGGACCACTGTGGTGATGATGCATACTTGCCTGTTTACTTGAAAAAGAAATTGTATGAGCGTTTTGGGGATGAAATCATCATGACGGAAGAACAAGGAAAATCAACTGTAATAACGGTACGAAAAACGGCAAGATCAATTCTTCAGAGCTTCTACAATCGGCCTAAAACAGTGGACCAGACATTGGAGAAGCGCAACATCAGTACAACTGCTGCTAAGTTGATAAAATCTGATATCCTGTCCCTTCATCTAGCTTCTGATCTGTACCCTTTGTCGTCAGATATTGAATCACTTGAAAAGAATCTTCAGTACGTTCCTGAAAGTCTTCAAACTTTTTTGAAAGTTCTCGTCCGAGAAAAGGACCCTGACTTGAAAATTGCATCGATTGGACAGACAATTAAGATGCATATTGCACCACTACAAATAGGTTTAGGAGTGCAGCTTCATCACCATTTTTCATCAAAATTTCTTATTGATACGTTGAATTCCTTAGGATTTTGTTCCTCATATTCGGAGATACAACGTTTTGAAACAAGTGTAGCCATTTCACAAGGAACAGATATTCCAAGCTATGAAAATGGACAATTTCTGCAATTCGTTGCTGACAACATGGATCACAATGTGCGCACACTTGATGGGTATGGTACATTCCATGGCATGGGCATTATTGTAGGCTCTACACCTGTTAAAAAGGTTAGCAAACCGGTCCCTAAACTGAACGTTTCATCGGCTGACCTGGTCACTGCTGGGAAAATTAATATACATTTCTACAAGCAACCACCTAAATCGTCACTGCAGATGAAATTCGCCAAAATTAATAAAGAACAGAAAGTACCAGATCCATCTTTGAGTTTAGATCTTCTTTCAGAGGCTGTATGGCCTCTTCGATCTCCAACTCCAAGTTGGTCAGGACTGATGCAGTGTACTCAAAATGGAGATTACCCTGGGAAGTCCACCATCACCTTTCTGCCGATGATAGATATGGACGCAAGCGATATGTCATGTATCTACTCTACACTGAAGTTTGTGTCTCGCCAAGCTAGAAAATATGGTACAACTCCAATTCTCACATTTGACCAGCCTCTCTACATGAAAGCAGTTACAATTGTCACTCATGAGTCACAGTGTGAAGACTTAAGCTCCATTATACTCAGGTTAGGTGGGTTTCACACACAAATGAGCTTTTTAGGATGTATCGGGCGCATTATGAGAGAATCGGGATTGCAGGAAGTTTTAGAGACTGTATATGCGTCAAATGCAGTTGGCCATATTCTTGGTGGAAAAGCAGTAGCTCGATCATTTTCTAGTTGATACAGCCCTTCATGCCTTGCTCGTGGCTAAAACCTTTGGTGCCGAATTGCCTGATAATGATGTGCCCCAAAATATATCTTCAGGTTATCTTGTAAGACCCATTGACACAGAGGCCCCTGATCACGTCCTTACTCAATCTGCAGACGTTTCCACAGCCCAACTGGAAGAAGATCATCTGCTGAAGTAAGCTGCTGCCTTGTATGACCAGTTGCTAGAGGGAGATGCTACTGCACAAGACGTGTGCAATAATTCTACCATTACACAAGTACTGGGGAAACTTGCGGACACAAAATCCTCTCTCAAGTGCTTCAGAACAGCAGCCCTTTGGCTTCAGTACTTAGAAATGACAAGTCTCTTAAAAGCTTTTATCACAGCTGAAAGAACAGGCAATTGGTTACTCCATATACAATCTCTACACGCAATGCTTCCCTATTTTGCTGCAGCTGGGCATAATATGTATGCAAAGTCAGCATACATCTATGTCATGTCAATGATCAATCTTCAAAAAGCTCATCCCGATGTACACAGCAAGTTCATGGAAGGTTATCATGTACTGAGAAGAAGTGAGAGGTATTGGGCGGGTCTGTCGTGTGATCTTGTCATGAGCAGGCATTAATGAGAAGTGTGAAAACATCAGGTGGTTTAACGAGAGGTCGAGGAATGACAGAGGTACAGCGGTCGCAGTGGCTTTTGTCTATGCCTTCTTGTGCAGCAGTAAATGAGGCAATGCAGAATCTGACAGATGTTGGCTACCACACAAGTGAGCAGCACAAGGAATCTTCAACCTCTCGCCAAGAAAGGGACAGACAACAAGATATAATTAAAGTTATATCATACCTACGAGACCGTGACACTTTTACTGAGAGCATCCCTCTTCGAAATATTGACACCGGTGTGAATGCAGACAATAATATCAACGCTCATAATGCATTAGCATGTGGACAAAAGATCATTGACTCTATGGTTGGTCAGAATATTTTTGATTTTTCCTTCAAAAAATCAATTCAGGTGTTAACTATGTCATCTAAAACATCTATCACGGTTGAGGAAGGCAGAGTTGAGGTTGATCCCCAAGTGCTTTTTCAAAGACTAACGGCAATTTCATCTAGAGAATCTGCTGAAGATATTGCAAATATCTTCAAATATGAATTATCAACGCATCCATCATCGATCTTTGAACCCTCAGGACTTCCAAGAGCAGCAAGTAAGCCTCAAATGTCAGATGCAATTTGGAGTATGGGCGATTGTGCTGTATCAGAGAAGGAATTGCTTGATGTACATTTTGTTTTGGATGGCGGTTCTTTGCTACAGCGTATCCCATGGACAAAAGGCATGTCATTCAATGCTATATGTCAGTTGTATGTTGAGTATATTATTAGAAGATACTCGAGACCAACTATTGTATTTGATGGATATTCCAGTGAACCCTCGACCAAAGACGTGACTCATCTTCGACGTTCAAAGGGCATCATCTCCCCTAATGTAACATTTACTTCAGATATGACCTTCAAATCTAAAAAAGAAATTTTTCTCACAAATAACAACAACAAATCTCGTTTCTTAAGTCTACTTGCCCAAAGACTTCGGGAAAATGAATGCACGGTCATCCTTGCAGAGGAAGATGCAGATTGTCTCATCATTTCAACAGCTGTAGCATGTGCTCAGTCAACACAAGTCGTTGTCATTGGCGAAGATACTGATCTTCTTGTTCTCCTTTGCTACCATGCATCACTGGATGGATACAACATTTACTTCCGATCTGAACTTTCTAATAAGTGCAGGCACTGGGACATACAAAAAACAAAGCGGATGCTTGGCTAGCCTATATGGGGGAGTATTGTGCGAAGGACTGGATCTTCTGAGACTCCGCTTATACACAAATAAGGCTATCACTAACAATAAGTGCGTTCAGGTACAGAGTCTCCCACCAACATCTGATTCTGCGGCTCTGCATTCTAGAAGGTCATACTATCAGTGTCAGCAGTGGATAAAACTAGATGGCACTGATCTGAACCTACTTGATTGGGGATGGACAGTCACTGATGATAGCAAATGCATGCCGCTTAAAAACACTTTGCCGCCTGCTCCCAATCGTCTTCTGAATATTATCCACTGTAATTGCATGGTAAATTGTGACACAAAGAGGTGTACGTGCCGAAAACATGGCCTAGAATGTACTATTGGATGTGATCATTGTAGAGGAACAAGTTGTTCCAATTCAACAAGGAACACGGAGGAAGAAGAAGAAACAAACTGATTTCCATGGTCTGTTCACTGAAATTACCCCCCCCCCTTTCCAAAAAAGCCTCTTAAAGGTGAAATTATTACATGAAAATTTTACAATTTCTATTTCTTACAAAAATTTATAAATGCCAATCAAGAAACTGCATTCTTATTTGATAGGTAATGATGGAAAGCTAATTTCCAGTTTTTGTCGTTTTTTCTCTTTTTCTCTGTTTTTGACCCCCAAAAAATGGTATTTCCACTTCAAACTGAAACATTAGATTTTTTATATGTTTTAGTACACATATTAGCGAGGTCAAAATCATTGAAAACAATTCTTTTGCAATTAGTTGCAAGTTTGACCCTTTTTTGGGCTAATTTGACTGGACTAAAGTCTCGCATTGGAGCACGCCTCAGGACGATGAAAATAAGTAACGTTTAGCATTATTGCCTGTATGTCAGACCTATGAATTTTAAATATGTATTTAAAAATGTGATTTAAATAACTATGCCTATATAATTACTTACACATGCTTATAGATACATGCGGTTCAATAAATATTGATTTACAACCATAACCATACTTGAGTCTGCGTATGGTTTGTAACACAGCCCTGTGTAATGCATATGTCTGGCGATGCATGAATGGGGTTTTAAACAATGATCGATTAAAAAGTATGCGTATCACGTGTATGAGTATTTAGGTCTACGATTTTCAAAAAAAAAAAAAAAAAAAAAAAGTTTGCAATTTTACGATGAATGACGTGACGGATATATACTTCATTAACGGTGATTTGAGGTTCTGTTACTTTTAAATGATAAAAACAATACATTTATTATGACACAATTACTCATTATAGTAAGATCTCCCTTGTTAAAGTCTTACAAAACTATTCAGACAATGTATTGATAATCTGTACACATGTTCTAATGACACTTGACACGGAAAGGAAGAATGTCATGTAAAGCCATCTTACTTTTTTTTTCTTTTAAAAATATTTCCATCCTGAAAATATTGGGAGGGGTATCATCACTGTTAAAAATGTTGATTTTTATGAGTGGATTTCAATCAAAATAGTCGGGGGGGGGGGGGCAGATTTTCTAACTTTATCGATACCCTTAGCTTGTGCACTCCAGTTCCGCACTCCTAGCTTTTACTGTATTAATCAGTTGCACAACTTTCGGTCTCTGGGACTAGTCACTTTTTCCTACATAGTTATAAATTAAAATTCTGCAGGTGCATGTGATGCATTTGAGATAGTGGATGCAGGTGCGGTATATTTCATGCGTAACATATTTAACGTCACCAGTATCGTGTATTCACCCCTGTAAACGCGAAATCGTTAACTCGGTCGCGATCGGCAAAGAGGTTTGTTTTTCTCTTTTTACCTTGAGCATGAGGTGAGAAATAAATTACATTCAGATTATTCTCACGAATTTCGCGATTGTGGAACAACTGATAATTGTTCACGATGTGTTTTTATCTTTACATTAATTTATTTTCTGTTTTATTTGAATTTTCCATTAATATTTACACCGAAACATACCATGTAACTAATATTACAGTGAAATTTCATACTTTATAACAAAAGTAGATGTGGGTTACCCCACATCCAAGATATTCGACTTAAAATTACAGAATACATTAAACACTTAATAATGCCAGATATTAATATCGCACAATGAACAATTGAAAATATGAAAGAAATAAGCTAGAGAAAATTAGAAATCAATTCATATTATAAAAAATCATAAAATATGTGCTAGAAAATACTTTTTTATACCGTTCGTCGGCATGTTGCATAAAATACTCATTATAAAATACGTCAAATCAAAGAGATTCCACATTAAAAGCTTGACGAAGAAAATGGATTTTTAAATCTTTTTTAAAACAGTCAAGTTTGAATATTTCTGATTTTACATGGAAGACTGTTCCATAGAGTGACCACTGCTTTATCAAACCTGCGTTCTTCGTACGTCTTAGTCTTGGTTACAGGCATATCTATCAGATGTTCAGATTCCGATCTAAGAAATCTGACGGGTTTGTATGGTACAATAATTTCTGACAGATATCTTAGTGCTAGATTGTTAAGGCACTTAAAGACATACATAAGTATCTTGTACTGTATACGGTAGTTGACTGGAAGCCAGTGTAGTTTGACAAGAACAGGTTTAATATGTTCGTGTTGGGTTTAATATGTTCGTGTTGTTTAGTCCTTGTTACTAATCTGGCAGAAGTGTTTTGTACCCTTTGAAATTTGTCCGTATATTGTTTGTTCACACTGTACAGCAACGCATTTCCGTAATCGATTCTGGTGGTTACCAATTAGTTAACCAGTAATTTACATGCCTCATCAGAGATGAAAGGTAGTATGCTACCTATTTGACGGATGTGCATGTAGCAAGATCTGGCAACGGCTGTTCAGTGTCTGTCCATGGTAAGTGACTTGTCAAAATTGGTCCCAGGGTTTTTCGCATAATTGACCTTAGAGATAATGTTGCCTTCGAACGAAATCTGGAAGTCAAGGTTCCTAGATCGATTGCACTTTGGGACAAATACTATGAGTTCTGTTTTGTCCTGATTGAGCTTTAGTAAGTTTGAACTCATCCAGATGCGGATATCTGTTAGACACGCTATGAGCCTTTCAAAAATATCGACCCAGTTGTCGCGCGGTTCAACTACAATGTAAATCCGACTGCCGTCCGCGTACCAATGATAATTCGTATTATGAGATCATATATATGAACAATGGGTTTGCTGAAAACGCAGTAAAGTCGAGGCCCGAGAATGGAGCCTTGCGGGACACCGAATTTCATTTCCTGCGATTCGGACAATTCGGAGCCGATTGATGTCTACCGCTTAGATACGATTTAATCCAAGACAAAGCTGACCCGGAAATACCGTAAGAATGTTCCATTCGTTGGAAAAGAATTCGATGGTCTATTTTATCAAATGGGGCTGACAGATCCAACATCACAAGAATACAACTACAAACATGATTCAAAGCTGAAACTATGTCATGATGAACTTTCAACAGAGCAGTTTCGGTTGAATGGCCAGGTCCGTAAGCCAACTGTTTTGTATCCATCAAGTTATTTGCCTTAAGGTGCATATCAATCCTTGCTGACACTACTTTTTCAATAAATTTGGACACAAAATGGAGATTAGATACTGGACGATAGTTCTTCAGCGACTCCTTATCTAAGCCAGGCTTCTTCAAAATTGGACGGGTGGTTGCTTGTTTGAAGATGTTCGGCATTGACGAGTCACAAAGTGATGCATTTACAAGAGATGTCACTATCAGAACAAAACTTTCTATACACTGCTTCAACAGGTAAGCTGGAATAGGGTCCATGTCGCATGTCTTAGAGGGCGAACTCTTTAGAAGTTTCCGAATTTCATCATGGTTTGTTGGAGTAAATTCCGTTAGCGGATAGCCAGTAAATTCAACATCTGCTGATAACACACCGGAGGAAATCCCACTCATATCATTTTGAGATTGTATAGTGTCTCTGATATTTTAAATTTGACCAAGAAAATATTTTCCGAATTCATTGGATAAAGACAGGTCACTAACCCCCATAGGTAAAATAACATCATTGTTATTACCAAGGAGATTGTCTGCAAGTTTGAATAACTTTTTGGTATCATTACCACATTCCATTATACTCAGGGGCCTCCGTGGCCGAGTGGTTAAAGCATTGCGCTCAAAATCACAAGGCCTCTCACCTCTAGTCGGCGCGGGTTCGATTCTCGCTCGCGCCGATATATGTGAGAAAGTTTGCCAGTTTACTTTCGGAAGGTCGGTGGTCTCTTCCCGGGTATATTGTATCTGGGTCTCTCCCCCACCTACAAAAACTGGACGCCACCAAATAACTGAAAAATTGTTGAGTGTGGCGGAAAACAACAATCAATCAATCCATTATCATCGTAGAATGATATTCCTGTTTACTTTTGAACAGAAGCATACTATTGCCTAGACACTTTTCTTTGTAAATTTGACGATGGATTTCTTGGTTAGTTCGCCTCCAAACCCTTTCAGCTTTACGTTTATCCCCTTTTAACCCCGTGGGGATCCGGGTTGTTAGAATAGATCCTCAGTACCCCTTGCTTGTCGGAAGAGGCGACTAAATGGGGCGGTCCTTCGGATGAGACTGCAAAAACCGAGGTCCCCTGTCACAGCAGGTATGGCACGTAGAAGGTCCCTCCCTGCTCAAAGGCCATAAGCGCTGAGCATAGGCCTAAATTTGCTGCCCTTCGCCGGCAACGGTGACGTCTCCATATGAGTGAAAGATTCTAGAGCGGCACGTTAAAGAATATTTAATCAATCAATTATCCCTTTTTGTGGAATGTAACTTATCTTTCTACCACTGCGAGTTCGGTCGAATGTTACTGTTTTGTATTGCATGGGCGACAATCGAACGGACACTCTCGTGATACAAAATCCAAATCATCGAGACAAAGCTCATCGTAAACGTGTGTAATAGAAGTGGATGTGTCCTTCTCAAATTCACTAATGTAAATTTTCGATACTTTCTGAAATGCACTGTTTTGCGCACTTTAGATGGTTTGTATAGGTGAATCAAGGAAGTTACACCTTTGTAATCTCCAAATGACACGCCTCTAGAGTCACATATAAATGATCGTCAACAGATGACGCTGATATCAGAACACGGCTATTTTCCCTAGTAACTACAACATCGAGAATTTGCCCGCGGACAAGGGTTGATTTGTTCGGGTCATGTTAATGTAATGATTGTGGGAACTTTTGAGAGTGTTTGTCATTTTGAACGTCTAAATGAAAGTTCAAATCACCATTAATTATGAGCTCGTCCGGTGTTAAGGCGTTATGGCTCAAATACTGACCATTCATCGAAAAATAGAGATACGCTGGATTTGTTAGATTTCGATGGCGGATATACAACACACAAACGTAATTTCGAATTTCCAGAGGAAATAACGCACTCAAGATGTTCGAACTGCGTACAATTCAACTTGGAAGTTATGGGTCTAACGCACAGCTATGCCACCACCTCGCTGCTTTCTCGGTATGTGATGGATATCATAACCTCGAGGAACAAAATCAGCAAGATCCGCGTCCGTTCCTGTCCAGGTTTCTGTAAGAGCAATCGGGTCAAAATCATTTGAGACAATGAGTTCGGAGACAGATAACGCCTTGTTCTTGACAGATCTACAGTTTAATGAGTACAGCTTGAGCGGATTGCTTTCATTCTCATGTTTTGATATGATTGATTGATTGTTTGTTTTCCGCCACACTCAACAATTTTTCAGTTATCTGGTGGCGTCCAGTTTTTTGTAGGTGGAGGAGAGACCCCAGATACAATGTATCCGGGAAGAGACCACCGACCTTCCGAAAGTAAACTGGCAAACTTTCTCACATATGTCGGCACGAGCGGGATTCAAAACCGCGCCGACTAGAGGTGAGAGGCCTTGTGATTTTGAGCGCAATGCTTTAACCACTCGGCCACGGAGGCCCCAGCAAGGGAGATAAGTCATCATACTATTTTGATACTGCATACCACAGCAACATTTGACGAACTGTAGCCTTGCAATTTATTTACATTTATTAAGTAATACGGAACTATTATTTCGTCTCCGATTCCATAACGATTTTAACAGAATATGCTACACGGGCAGTTGAACACAACCCATAGTCTCACGCGGAAGTGGACGAAATGAAAGAGACGTATTCTGTAAATAGTTTTTTCCGGAATGCTAGTGCGTAATGGAAGAAAAACAAACGAAGCGCGAGCGGGAACGTTGAAGGAAAAACTCTTTTCCTTTCCTTCGTAATGCTATGGTGGATGGAAAAAAATGACGAACATTGATCAATCGTATAAATCCCATGAAGAATGCAAAATTCTGAGTAGGGAAAGAATGGACCCTCTAGACACACCAGAGGTGGGATCAGGTATGTATTGATTGATTAAGTATTGTTTAACGTCCCGCTCGAGAATCTTTTATTCATATGGAGATGTCACCATTGCCGTTGAAGGGCTGCAAAATTTAGGCCTATGCTCGGCGCTTATGGCCTTTGAGCAGGGAGGGATCTTTATCGTGCCACACCTGCTGTGACAAGGGACCTCGGTTTTTGCGGTCTCATCCGAAGGACCGCCCCCATTTAGTCGCCTCTTACGACAACCAAGGGGTACTGAGGATCTATTCTAACGCGGATCCTCATGGGGGAAATATGTAAGGTATTTTATATTTAATAGAAATAACTGTATTATGATTAATTTTTCAAAGTTTGATACGGTTTATTATCAATCATAATCATTCTGAAAGTATATTGTTTATTAGTGATATTTCACCCTAGTACTTATAATCTCGCAAAAATACCGCTAGTGTTCATCTGCCTGTCTATCCTGGTTCCCGAGGCCTTCCGAGTGTGGAAGCACAACCTGTGCTTGCACAATCGGAAGGCTTCGATAACCAGGCTACTGCCCGTGTAACACATTCATTTTAATATTTAGAATGTTCAACGAAATCTCGTTTTCTGCATTAATTTGGGAAATATTCAGTAAACCACTCTACATGTATCGGGTAGAATGAGTTCAGGTATGGCATTGTTTGAAAATGGAAAAGAGGGACGGCAAACGTAGGTAAAAGTAGCCTTCATGTGTGTCAAAAAATTCTTGGTTAGCAAGAAAAGTATTTCTGCCCAAAGCCCCAAAATCGTGGTGGTGGTGGGAGTGGTGGGTCTCATTCAGCATACTCGTTGTACACGAATTCAGTTCATCGGTTTAGCAATGCATCTACACTACCATCTGTTACCACCATAAAAAGTGACCAGCTAATAAATTGATGTTTGCATATGAAAATAACGAGCTTGGTATGTGATAAGGGAGAATTACGTCACATATGAAGCGAAGTGGGGGGGGGGGGGGGGGGGGGGTGCTACGTGCCTAGAGTTTGATGCACAAAATGTGATTATTTACGATATCGTTGTGTAGCGGTCGGCTGTTCTACGTAATTACTCGATACAATCTTTTAAACTGAGTAAAGGAAATACACGGTGTTTTGAATTTTTTCAAGTCGCTTTCCGCTATCAAACATCAAGGAATTTAATCTAAAAATCATGTTTTTGATACAATGAAAATAATCTTCAAATCTGGCATATATTTTTGTATCAAATGAATTGTCTTTAGACATCACTAATTTGTATACAAGAGTTGCCCTAGTGAAACATAATTTTCCTAACTTCTTTCTCTGAAGAGTTCCAGATTTCTTAATCTGGTCCCCCTTCCCACAATTCACAAGGATCAGACTGCAAATTTCTTAGTTGATTGGTTGATTTTTGTTTTTTACGCCACACTCAACAATTTTTCAGTTATCTGGTGGTGTCCAGTTTTTATTAAATTTCTTAGTGTAGTAGATGTACTTTTATCATGGAAATTATAAAAGAGTGTTTAAATAAATATGTATAAATAGGTATTAAGATCTATAATCAATAGATAATTAAAGCCTTGTATTAAAACTTATAAGGTTATGGGATTAAATTTATTTCTTATAGTTTACTAATTTGGGTATTTAGTAATAGCCATACACTCCCCTTGGATCCACACACACATTCACGAGTATTTAACATTCATTGGTCTGTGTTTGCAATGGTTAGATTTTATTGACTGAAACATTCTGGTCTTAGTGTTGGATTGAACACTTTTCATCCCAGGGTTCTAGAAGTTAGACATGTAGTTTACTGGTCTTTGAAATTCTCTGACTATGTTTTGAATTATCATTACCTGGGACTTGAAGACCTGGACCCGGTTGTATCAACGTTTCATTAAATTTAATGTGACATTAAGCCTAATGTTACATTAAATCCTTAATGTGACATTAGTTAATGCCTACATTAAATACCGTTGTATTAAACGTTTATTAAGTTCACATTAGTTAATGTGGCATTAAGAAATTTAATGAAACATTAAATTTCGGAATTTCCCATAATGCAATGTTTGTAAACATCCGCTCGTCTGCTTTGTTGACATTGATTACGGTGAAAATGACAGAAGAAAGTATTTTCAAACCAAGAAATCGTGGCAAAAACTTTGATGCTAGTGAAGTACAACTGCTAACAGATCTAGTTGAGAAAAATATCCACATTATTAATTGTAAATTGTCCAACAACATGACCAACGATAAAAAGAAAAAGGTATGGGATGAAATTACCACTCAGATAAACTCTTTGGGGGTGGCCAATAGAAGTTTGAAAGAAGTAAGAACTAAATGGGTAAACATGCATACGACGGCGAAAAGAGAATTCAGTGCACGAAAGATTTCCCAAAGAAAGACTGGGGGAGGACCTTGTCCAGCACCAATGTCTTCCGTGTCTGAGAAAATAGTGGACATCTACAAAGACTCGCCAAGTTTCCATGGAATTGCAGACGGGTTTGAGACTCAAGCACTAGGTAAAATATATAAGTTACAAATGCAAACACCATTTTTTTTCTTCTTAAAATTAATAAGCACTGTTTACATGAAAGGGGGGGGGGGTATGAGATCTTACCTCGATTATATCCCTTTTATCGATAGATTAACAGTCACCTGATTTCAAAACGAATTGAGTTCACTAAGTTCTTCAATGTTCAGTGTCTCGTAAGTCGAATGCTTCAAACTGTATGCAAAACCATCCATCGAAAGCTTCGTTCATGTTCCTTGAATTCATGGTGAATGAAAATGACGTCACGATCTAAACGCCTTCATGAAGTAGAATCTTTTCAGTGGCGGATAATAAGGAGTGGTTTGAAGTACATGTAAATGGACATTTTTTAGAGCCGTCATGGGAAAATTTCAGCTATTTAAAATAAATAAGGACGATATACAAAGCATTCATGGAGAAAAGGGACTGTAAAATAAATTTGTACATCTGCTCTAAACAAAATGCCTAGATCTACTGCGCATCGATGAAAGGGACGTACACAGCACGCAGTGCATACCTCTAGATATTATGTGCGGATCCAGGATTCTTTTTTTTTTTTTTTGTGAAAAGGGGGGGGGGGCTGAAATAAAAGCCCGAAAAACAAGAATTGCACCAAAATAATAGTAATAATCATTCAAATTTAAACTTTTAATTACTACATGTATCACCAAACAAGTGATGTGAATAAATTTTGTTTAGATGAAGGAAACATGGAGCAGGGACATGTAGGATCACCTAATACCGTGTCGATTTTGGCTGACCTACTTCTATCCCAGAATGAGAGAGAAGCCACACCGATAGGCCTTCGAGTTGAAGAGGTTGCAGTTGAGGACTTAAACCAGGCTCCCACCATCAACAATCCAGATCCATCACGTTGTTCGGCGACTAATGCAGTCTCTGCTCTGAGTTTGGGAGAGCCAGCGCCTACTGCCCAAAGGTACAATCTATCTCCTGTTAATCTCAACACATGTTTCTTACAGACACTTCGAATAGCAAGTGAATACAGTCCGACTTAAGTCAGACTGCCTTAAACGTGTCATAACTAGAAAATAAAAAAGGGCGCGCGCGCGCGCACACACACACGCACGCTCTCTCTCTCTCTCTCTCTCTCTCTCAATGCATGGGTATGCATATATTACTGTATTTTCTATGTTTCTGTCCCAGGTCAGAAACATCGTCATCGAAAAGAGCAAGTACCGAGAGGCCTACTACCGATCATCCGAAGAAGATAAAGCCCGAAGACGTCACCCGTATGCAGTATGAGGTCCTCGTTGAACAGAAGAAGAAGCTAAAGGAACAGACACTTTACTACCAACTCATGAACAAAAAACTTCAACTTGAATTAAATATGACAAGTGAAGATTAATTAATCTATTGGAATTAGATCCTAGAGATAGTGTGTGAGCAGATCTAAGTTTAATTAGATTGGAAGATCGATAGATACATTTATTCAGGAACATGTAAATTATTTTTTTTAATACTAGTCCAGTTTAGATTCCAAATGATAAATCATCTAGATGGAAAATACAGATTCAATATACCAAAGTCAAAATATTAAATAAGTGTAAGCCATATATATCATCCCATCCTATTATAATAATATTACTAAATATGTTTCATCAAAACATAACCATGTTCAATGATATGCAGCTACATAGATCTATCTTAGTGGCATGGTTAAAAGCTGTTCCTGGTGATGTAGCTTCTAATGTTCTTTCCGTCCTCCGGTCCATTGTACGTCCCTGGGACGCTTCTGTCAGGAATAACCAGGTCCTCGTCAAGCACAGGTTCACGTTGCATGATTGCAATATTATGCAAAACTGCACAGGCTCCTAGAATATTTAAGTATTGGTGAATAACAAAAGTCATATTTGATGAATTCATATATATATATATATATATATATATATATATATATATATATATATATATATATATAATTGCACAAAAAAGTCCAAGGTGATAGGTAATAAATAGAAATAAATAAGTCTAACGATGATTAAGTACACATAAACATTATTTTTCTTGGTATCGGGATTGATTAAATCCAATGCTCAAACTTTTATTTATAGCGTTTTCGCCCTTTGGGCTCATCGGTAGATTTTAAAATCAAAGTAAATTATGTGTATTGCGTATGAGAAGAAGTGTGTGAAAATGTTACAAGCGGGGGAAAGAGAGAGAGAGGGAGAGAGAGATTCTTTGTTAATTATGTAATTAGCCAAATCAGTCGCACTGCGAGTTCATTATGATGTCAAATATTTCTAATTAATGTACATTATATATATGGACATGATATGAATGATTTAGAAAAATCTGCACACTCCATTTCAGCTTAATATGCAATTTGTTAAAAATATATAGAGGGATGGTCAGAAAATGAATTTACAAATCAATTTTGGTGCTTTGTTATTTTTTATTTTTTTTTTTTCCTCTAAAGGGAGGTTGTGTACAATTATTGATGGAACTTATGTGTTACGAGATTTGACCCAAACTTGTTGAAAAAAAAACCTGAAATGCATATATATATATATATATATATATATATATATATATATATATATATATATAGTTATGTACATTTAAGAGTTCATTGCTATTTCAGTGCTATATATATAAATTTCTAAAGCAATGTGTATCTACAGTTTGTATGATCCTCTCAAATGTACGTTTAATAACTGTATCCCATTTCCATTCTCAATGGCCGAGTAGTGTGTGACAGCGGAGCGAGAATTCCATCGATATCGAAAGCAAGTTTTTAGACTTGCCTAGATAACCGAGCGGTCTAGCGCGCTGATCACACACTGCCAGGAGAATTGGTTCCACAGGCCGTGAGTTCAATCCCGGGTCGAGGCGGAAGTGGGTATCCAAATAGTGAATTTTCTGTGCTTTATATATATATAATATATATTATATAATATAAATAATGCACGCAAGAGAGGGTTATATTGGAAATTGTCACCCCGAGAAAACTATTGTTGACCGAGGCGAATTTTTTAATTAATAATTTAATTAATCACCCCCATGCAAACGGTTTTATCGAATTCCTCTTCGTTTGACTTTGTTCAAAAACTCCGCATTGTAACTTCTTTGCGTGAGGAAATTACCAACCAACTTGAACGATCTTTTTTTTTTTTTTTTTTGTTTGTTTGTTTGGGTCCTTATCTTCAATTAATTTTTTATCCATATCGTCGTTTGATTAACACACATTCCTGTCACATTCTTGAATGCGCTAAAGTATAGTGAACCGTACGCGCATTACATTCGCGCAGTCGACATTTTTTGGAATGTCTCCCGTTGTCAAGCAATGTCTCCCTTTGTTATGTTCTTGTACACTTTAGAGTGCGTTTTCATCATTCAACGGTTGACAGTATATTTTATCAAAGTTTTCTTAGCCAATCAGAATCAAGTATTTAACATGAATGTATAATATATATATCTAGTAAGTATAACACAAATTTCCATACCAATTATGGTGCATACACGTTCGGGGCGCATTCTTATTTCACTATGGAGAACATGAAAACGTCTTTTGATCCAACCAAATGCTCTCTCAATAGTCACCCTAGTTTTTGAGTGTGCAGCATTAAATCTTTCCTCAGCTGGTGTTGAAGGCCTGAGGTACGGTGTCATCAAGAAGGGCTGACAAGCGTAACCACTATCCCCTAAAAGGATTCCATCGTTCAGCGAACGGAATTTCTCCTCTATGTGCCCTTTAACCCCGCTCATCCTAAATATGTGGCTATCATGGGTACTTCCAGGCCATCTGGCGACAATGTTGGTGAATTTACCTGCAGAATTTAAAATGTAAGCATTCAACATACGAAAATGATCTCGACAGTTTTGATATTTTCCCTCCTTGGCTAAAGTCCCACCCACCCCTCTCCATTGATCACTATTTTCATAAAAATTGTTAATTTTAAAATGCGGGTAGGGGTAAAAAAAAAATTTCAATCTCTCTCTCTCTCTCTCTCTCTCTCTCTCTCTCTCTCTCTCTCTCTCTCGCTCTATTTCTCTCTCCACAAGTTAACTTTGCTATATATTTTTTTTAATTTGATGACATGAAGTTTCAGTTGTTTATTCTATGCTCATCTTTGAGGCTTATACCATATTATCATCGTAACAAATTCTAAATTACCACTTTGATCGCAGATGGCTTGAACATTGATGGAATGGTATCCCTTTCTGTTGACATATGCTGCCTCATTCTCCGCAGGGGCCTGGATCCGTATGTGGGTTCCATCGATGCACCCAATGACGCCTGGGAACCCAGCCATTTTATAAAATTCATTCTTTGTGATGGACAATTCTCTATCATTGGGCCATTTTATAAACCTTGGTGCCAGTGCCGCCAGTGCAATAGAAACTCGACGCACTACTCTAGACACTGTGGATTTCTCCACTCCAGTAGTATCCCCAAGTACTTGAAGGAAGCTTCCAGTAGCGTAGAATCTTAACGCAATAAGAACCTATGTACAAATAATGTAAAGACTTTGAAATTTACCACTGTGTCTATTGAATTCATGTAGTATTATCTTTAAACGAGAAGATCTACCATAGAAAATATCATGATTTATATCATTGATTAATTTGTATTTATGATATACATGTATATAAAAGCCGGCTCCAGGATGGAATTAAAGGGGGGGGGGGCATGATTGTTTTTTGTAAATATATTTACTCTTGCAAGTAAGATTGTCAGTGCAAATGCTAATTGCATTGATAGATGTAGAATGTAATTGCATAGAGAGTATCAGATTACTTTTAGGAAGTAATTTACCCGGTACACGTTTTTACATTTTTGACTAGAGTTTGATCCACCTATATGTACTTTGTGCTACATCACACTAGATGACGTCACACTGTTTACCCATAATCCTCAGTCACTAAGTGTATAAAAAATTGTCAATAAATAATGGCCTTTTGTTAAATGTTTTGACAGCTTTTACCATTTCATACCTGTAATTCTGTGGATAAAGCCTGAGATCTGTTTGTTGCAGGTCCTATAATGGGGTCAAGCAATTCTACAATCATCGCTATCGACTGCTTGCCAAAGCGGTATCGTCTCCGAATTTCCTCAGTATTCATATCATTAATTGAAAACCGGTCGCGGAAGACTCGGTCATTCCGTTGTCTGCCCAGTCGGTGAAACATAATGTTTGCCGCCATATTTAATGCCTGCTTAATGAAGCCCCCAACCCTACATTAAAATTGTGGAATTTAATGTCACGTTAATGTGTCGATCCTGACATTAAATCATTGATACAACGGGATTTAATGTCACATTAAATATTTTGAGTTTAATGTGACGTTAATGTCACATTAAACGTTGATACAACTGGGTCCTGGACATAATGCAAGTTTTAAACTTTTCAGATTAAGTATTTTATTATTTTGATGGAAAAGAATAATATGTAGAGACAGATCTTTTAAATGGTATAAATCAGATGTACAAAAATCCGATGAGTTTTCAAGACTCATAAATTTATATTTATATGGGAATGTTTTGTGCTTACATAATTGAGGAGGATGAGTTTTATATTAATTATCACATAAAACAGACTATTTCTGTGAAGAACATATATTTATGGACAAATCTACTGTTTAAATATTAAATCCTGATTGTTGCAAATGTGTTGAAATATCTCTATTTCATAAATTGGTATGTTTGTCTGTATTTTTAATTATAAAGGGAAGACAACCCTTTATTGAACCTCTTTATTTTTGTCCATAAATCATTTTAGAGTTACTTCCCTTAGAATATGTTTATCAAAACGCAAGTGATTATCTTTGATAAAGATTTATGAGGTGTACTTTAAAAGGGAGTGATACTTGTTTTCTATTTTATATTAAAGCCATTGGTAAGATAATAGATAGTAATATGCATGGTATATTCAATATTGTTATGTATATTTCAGATCAAGTGTTTTACCATGTTCGTGTCGATCCTTATTCTGAAGAATCTGTCCTTCTCTGACTGTTGACAGGGTTTCGAATAAATTAATAAATCTTTCCTTAAAGTTTTTCTATCATTTGTTTCCTTCCTGGCCTCATGATCTGCATTTCATTGTCCTTGTAAATCCAATACCCCCTACCTTTTTTAAAATAGTATATAATTTGTGCTCACGTAAAATCATCAACATTATTATCCTGCAATGGTATTTGAATGAAAGAATAAAGTAAATGTCGATCTTTTTGAATATTATTTGTTTTTCTGAAGTTGATGTTCAAAGATGACTTGGAAGGATCAATGCATCTCGCAGATAGCCATGATTAATGATATCAAGTCCAAGGCCAGTTCTACCATACGGGCACCGCTTAAATCTAGATCCCTTAGATTAAGGTGCAACTTCATTAGAGTCGTGAGATATTGGTCACTGGTACTGAATTTATTAAAAAAAAAATTAAAAATATTTCAAGCATTTTGTACCCCGTCTATAAACTCTCTCTCTCTCTCTCTCTCTCTCTCTCTCTCTCTCTCTCTCTCTCTGGTTGTGTTTGTGTGCGTTTTCCCGTTCCTCCGAATAGTATGAAGAACGATTTATCCATTCCCCATGACGCAATTTTTCTATTTTCGGTTCGTCAACAGACTATGTAAGTATGTTGTTTATAGAAAGAAACCAGCAGTGTTTACCAAGTTGAAGGTAAGCTGTGTGGTGACAGAAAACAAGATAATCAATATTTCATTGAAAAATATTGTCGCCAGGGCAAATTCTACTGTTGTTGTTGACGATGACAAAACAATACATAAAACCAGATTCAGCTAAGTCGCTTTATTTTGCCACGTAGCTCTGTTAAGCTATATAACGCTATAAAGCTGTTTGAAATAGCTTTTTAAGCCAGTGTAGAATGAATCAGACTGAAATCCTTTAGTGTGGTGACATAGCCAAAAAGTCTCATAAGTATTTAACATGTTTATATTTTGAACTAAGTATAACACTGTTCAAATTAGAGTTCAGACAACACTACACCATTTTAAGAATTTTCATGAAAAGAGAATTTTCTTTGTGCTGATAAATGTCCACTGCCCTGTGTGCAGTCTTTATGAAAACTGTTCTGAGTTTGTAAGGCTTGTAGATTTGATATTTTTACTAGACCAATGAAATTTGTTCTAGCTCAGAAAAAATAAATAAAATTCAAAATTGATTTGGCATCATTTTATTCTGTTTCAATATTAGGATGGTTATTTTCTTTGCACCCTGTACAAAACACCCTGTAAAGTCCCTGGCAGTTACCAGTTGGAGACACTTAGCCAAGGTCTCCAGAAGTTTCCAGGACATTGTCATTATTTTAACAGATTGTTGAATTTATATTTGGAACACTTGTTTTTATTAAATAGTTTAAAGATAAATTCGTGAATAAAACTGTATTAATGGACTTTATTATAAGAGGAATTAGATTCAGCTTCAAAATTCAAACAGTGAGCTCCAGTTTTCTTCTTCTCCATGGTAATTTTCTCATGAACCCGCTATAGCCGTGATCAGAAAATTTTATCATTGTACTACCTTTCAAAATAGAATTATGTCCTTTTAATTTTGAAAATTTAACTGTTGATGTTTTGAAATACTCACAACACACAGAACATATCATATCACCATTCTTGTATTTAACCAATCACGCCATCTTTCATTGAACTGCCTTGGTTTTCTGTTTTCATCATCTTTTGGAATTTTTATTTTTTTGATTTTTTTTTTGTAGTATTATAAATAATATCTTGTCTTCTTACTGGAGATGTTTTAAACTTACCTTGGCTAATTTAGTCCAGATCATTCAGACACATTTTAGATAAGAGATTTATTGTGGAGCAACATATATTCTACATGATCAGAACTGAAAAGAGAGAAACTAAAAGCATTTCCGACATTAGTCTGAATTGATAGCAGTTTTATACTGGACTGCTCAAATTTTTACCAGACTTGTCTGATGAACCATGGTGAACACTGGCATAATCATGATAATGCAAAAATGTTATTAGAAAATAACTCACATAAAATATAATTTGGTCACCTCTTTGCTCCTGTCCATCATCAATTATCATGCAATAATTTTTCCTTTCATTAATAAATCAAACACGGAATTTTTTGTTAACTTATTTCTATTATTTTGTGTCAACCTCCTCACTTTACACAACATGCACCATAGATTTTCACCAGTGCACCAAGACAAAAACAAACGTATGTTTTATTTAAAAGCTTGCTTAATCCAAAAGTATTCAAAGTCTTGGAAAAGTGCAGAAAAAAACTGTTCATTTGTTGATAAAAATGTCACCTAAAAATGTAACTCCTCAAAGTAATGAGGAAAATACTACACATGTATTTGAAGAAAATCAAGGATTTATCCAAATAAGAGCTTTGTAAAAATTTCTAAGTAATAATGAAAAAAAAAAAATATATAATAGTAATGATGAATTTTTTTTTTCTTAAAGGAACATGGACACGATTCAAGCTGAAAATTTTCAATTTTATTTTTCCATTTTTAATGTGTACAATGTTTAACTAAGGTATTTCTAATGGTCACCAAAATTTGAATATCAGTTGTTGAGTTACAAGTGGGATACAGCACTTGCAATTCTTTGTTATGTAAATAAGGCTTATTTCTTTTGTGAACAGATAAATTGCTTAATAAAAAATATTACATTATGTTTAAAACAAAATGAGATGTGACAAACACTGGAAACTATTTAACTGTGTTCAGAAGTAACTTGTAAATTAAAGACTCTACTTTAAATGAAACTTTTACTAGTATATTTAACCCATGTAAACAAAAAACATAGCAGTAGCCTTGTTTACTTAACAAAGAATTGTGATTGATTGATTGTATATTGTTTAACGTCCCTCTCGAGAATCTTTCACTCATATGGAGACATCACCATTGCCGGTGGAGGGCTGCAAAATTTAGGCCTATGCTCGGCACTTATGGCCTTTCAGCAGGGAGGGATCTTTAACGTGCCACACCTACTGCGACACAGGACCTCGGTTTATGCGACCTCATCTGAAGGACCGCCCCATTTAGTCATCTCTTACGACAAGAAAGGGGTACTGAGGACCTATTTTAACCCAGATCCCCATGGGGTTAAAGAATTGTGACCTCTGTATCTCTCATGTAACTTAACAACTGACACTCAAATCTAAATCAATCTCTCTCTCTCTCTCTCTCTCTCTCTCTCTCTCTCTCTCTCTCTCTCTCTCTCTCTCTCATATTTGTTCCAAACCATATTCTTATGTATTCAGGCACTTCTGATCTTAGATGGAAATTTCAATGCTCAGCGCTTATAGCCTTTGAGCAGGGAGGGATCTTTAATGTGCCATACCTGCTGTGACACGGGGCCTCGGTTTTTGCGGTCTCATCCAAAGGACCGTCCCATTTAGTCGCCCCTTACGACAAGCAAGGGGTACTGAGGACCTATTCTATCCCAGATCCCTACAGGAGAAAGTAATGTTGCTTTAAAAAACTTCCTGTTTATTCCCATATAAAACTTTGATCTCCTATTGTGGCCCCACCCTACCCATGGGATCCAGAATTGTGACCTCTGTATCTCTCATGTAACTCAACAACTGACACTTAAATGTTTTGCTGACCATTAGAAACATTAAAAATGGAAAATTAAAATATTAAAATTTTCAGTTTGAATCATGTCCATGTCACTTTAATCAATATCCCAGAACATGTCATTGTATATACATATGTTTGTAACCATGCTTTTTCTTGGAGATAAAGAGTATTCTTGGTTTCAGAGAAGGCCTATTACATAATTACTTAGTTCAAAACCAAAATGCTTTCTGGAAATACAATGGACAGACATGCATGACTGCTCCATTTAAACACAGATTTAGGATATGGATACACAAATGAGTTGAATTACATCATTGATAGCAATTATCAAATTTTGATAATCTACATGTGCAGCTAATTTGTGACAACTTCTAAGTATAGTAAATTTTAATTGATGTATAATGCATCACTAACAATACATCATCTCAATAACAAGAGCAGGGTGTTTTACAGCATGTTCTAGGACATATGGTATTTTACAGCATGTTCTAGAACATACAGTGTTTTACAGCATGTTCTGGGACAAGGTGTTTTACAGCATGTTCTAGGACATATGGTGTTTTACAGTATGTTCTAGGACAAGGTGTTTTACAGCATGTTGTAGGATATATGGTGTTTTACAGCATGTTCTAGGACAAGGTGTTTTACAGCATGTTCTAGGACAGGGTGTTTTACAGTATGTTCTAGGACAAGGTGTTTTACAGCATGTTCTAGGGCTTAACTAATGACTTTCAGATTTAGATTAATATGCAATGTAAATGTGTAACACAGTAAAATTAAACTTGAGCAATGGCATGTGATACTTAAACAACAAAATGCTTTCATTGTAGCTTTATCAGTTGAAAGAAGTACCAAGCATTGCAGAAAAATTCATAACTTGTGTTAGTGGGTTATGCATATCTTTTTTGCAATGTATTCTTCACCACCCAATAGACCAACAAAGAAAGTTATTTTATTGTTTATATTCATATTTTTATGTTTTTTTTTAAAATATAAACTAGATTTAAGTTCTAAAATGTCATATCATTGACCATTTCATTACTTTAAACAGAACAGCCAATACACCCTTTGACGTTGAGGATGCTCCATATTTGGTAATGATAATGCGGACAGATGGTACTAGAATAGCCGGATCACATTAGTTTGCAACATACATGCATTCATTGTCGAGGATGAAAGCAATATTAATTTCAAAAGAAACATAAGAGAAAAGATTCAGCAAATATAAATATTATTTATTGAATATTTATTGGTTTGATTTATGAGATTCTCAAAATTGATCACTTTAAAGTATCATTACATTAAGATTAATTTACATGTGTTTTAAAATAACTTCCTTGTTTAGATTATGTAAAAGCATTCACACCTGGCTTAGGAATGGATGACAGTGACAGCAATGGAGGAGTGGATCCAGAGATTTTGGAGACGGATGGTAAACAGTTTGCTCACCAAGCCGTGGAGTATGACAGGACAGGAAATTATCCAATGGCGGTCTTCTTTTACAATGTAATACTGATGTGTGGTTGTCATCTGTTATAATGTAATACTTATATGTGGCGGTCCTTTATTATAATGTAATACTTATGTGTGGCGGTCCTCTATTATAATGTAATACTTATGTGTGGTGGTCCTCTATTATAATGTAATATTATGTGTGGCGGTCCTCTATCATAATGTAATATTGTGTGTGGCGGTCCTCTATTATAATGTAATACTTATTGTGGCGGTCCTCTATTATAATGTAGTACTTATGTGTGGCGGTCCTCTATTATAATGTAATACTTATGTGTGGCGGTCCTCAACACTGTGTTTGATGTGCACCACACCATGTATATGAAAGAAAAAAAAAGACTTGTATCTGCAATAAATACCACACATATGAAATAAACATGTATGTGTAATACACACCACACATCTGAAATAAATGTCTGTGTAATATATTCACAGAGGTTACATGTATACAGCATGATATACATACCACACATTTGAGATGACATTTACCAGGTATGTTTAGTGTACGGTGTATATAAGTGAGAACATGTACATGTGATATATAGAACACATATATGTGTGTGATAGAGAGTGGAATCATTTCAGTTCATGGAGAACAAAATTTACTGATTCCACTAAATACCACAAAATTTACTGACCCCACTAAATATCACAAAATTTAATGATTCCACTAAATATCACAAAATTTAATGATTCCACTAAATACCACAAAATTTACTGATCCCACTAAATATCACAAAATTTAATGATCCCACTAAATATCACAAGATTTAATGATTCCACTAAATATCACAAGATTTAATGATTCCATTAAATACCACAAAATTTACTCATTCCACTAAATATCACACAATGAAATGATAAGTACATTGGTTGGCTGTATGTAAATTTCGCTAGTACAGAGGTATTGTAGATGATGTTGTATCATTTGTATCTACTGCTCATTCATTGAGATTGCATTTTATTTATATCACTAGGAAGCAGCTCAAGCTCTGCTGACAGCCGCTCTGGCCGGCTCTAAATTACATGACATCATCAACAAAGCCAATGAGTACATACTGAGGGCAGAGGACCTCAAGAAAGCCAGTAAGTGTACAGAGGGAGTTCTCTCCCTTATACACAATAACGCACAGTAAGTCAACAAAGAGAGTTCTATCCCGCTAGACTGAATAATGCACAGTAAGTCTACAAAGAGAGTTCTCTCGCCTTTACTGAACAACACAGTAAGTGTACCAAGAGAGTTATCTCCCTTATACACAATAACATAAAGTGAGTCTACGAAGAAAATTTTCTCCCCTTAGACTGAATAACACACAGTAAGTCTACAAAGAGAGTTCTCTCCGCTAAGACTGAATAAACAGAGAGTTCTCTCCCCATAGACTGAATAACAAAGTATACAGAGAGAATTCTTAGTAAGTCTATGGATAGAGGTCTCCCCTTTAACTGAATAATAAACAGAAAGTATACAGAGTTCTCTCCCCGTAGACTGAATAACACTGTAAGTGTATAGAAAGAGTTCTTGTCCTTTATTGAATAACACACATTAAGTCTACAAAGAGAATTCTCTCCCCTTTATTGAATAACACACAGTAAATCTACAGAAGGAATTCCCTCCCCTTTATTGAATAACACACACAGTAAGTTTACAGAAGGAGTTTTCTCCCCTAAGACTGAATAACACAGTAAGTCAACGTAGAGAGTTCTCTACCATAGACTAAATAACACACAGTAAGTCTACAGAAGGAATTCCCTCCCCTTTATTGAATAACATACAGTGAGTCTACAGAAGGAGTTCTCTCCCCTAAGACTGAATAACACAGTAAGTCTACATAGAGAGTTCTCTACGCTATACTGAATAACACACAGTAAATTCTCTCCTCTAGACTGAAAACGACATAGTAAGTGTACATGGAGGTTATCTCCTTAGAGACTGAATAATATACAATAAGTGTACAAGAGAGTTTTCTGCCTTTAGGCAATAAGTATACAGAGAGAGTTATCTTCTCCTAGACTGAATAATGCACAGTGTCATTCTTATTACTACTGATGGTATACATAGCTTTGAATTTTGTTCCAGGTTGTTTTCGCATTTTCCAAAAACTGTCCTATTTCTTAATTCATAATTATATTTGACACATTAATACAATTTTATAGAAACACACAGTTTTGTTGATTTGAAAATATATTATTTTATGAAAGTACAACTGAGATGAAAACCAACTCTCTCAATTTGTGGGCCTCTTCCCTATGAGCTTGTGAACCTGGCCCTTAGCTTGTAAACCTACCTTACCTTGAGTTTGTAAATCTACCTTACCCTGAGCTTGTAAACCTAGCCCTAATCCTGAGCTTGTAAATCTACCTTACCCTGAGCTTGTAAACCTAGCCCTAACCCTGAGCTTGTAAATCTACCTTACCCTGAGCTTGTAAACCTAGCCCTAACCCTGAGCTTGTAAATCTACCTTACCCTGAGCTTGTAAACCTACCTTACCCTGAGGTTGTAAACCTACCTTACCCTATGCTTGTAAACCTAGCCCTAACCCTGAGCTTGTAAACCTAGCCCTAACCCTGAGCTTGTAAATCTACCTTACCCTGAGCTTGTAAACCTACCTTACCCTGAGCTTGTAAACCTACCTTACCCTGAGCTTGTAAATCTACCTTACCCTGAGCTTGTAAACCTACCTTACCCTGAGCTTGTAAATCTACCTTACCCTGAGCTTGTAAATCTACCTTACCCTGAGCTTGTAAACCTACCTTACCCTGAGCTTGTAAATCTACCTTACCCTGAGCTTGTAAGTTTATTATTTTCACTGCAGTGTGAAAGTATTTGACCTTCTGCAAAAACAGCTAAGATGAAACTGTCCTGAAAATAGACTTGTAGAAAAAAGACTACATACAAACAAACAAACACTATAGCCCTGTATAACACTAAGCAATATATGCAAAAATTCTTGGGCTGATGGGTGTATTGTACTCTATGTCCCCACAAGGGAGCTGGCCTAGACTGTCCATGACCCCCTAATCGCCTGCCATATTTTCCTGATTGCCCCACCCCTCTCATTTTTACATTCAACTCTTACTTTCTAACATTTCACAAAATGACAATCAAAATGCAATAATGTAGAACTTTGTGTCTGATTTCTGTGAATAGTTAACACAGGACATGTCCAGCCACAGCATGAGGAACAAAAGTCCGAGGAAAAACTGAATGCAGAGCGAGCAAACTTCCTCCTGCACCAAGCGTTTGATGAAGACGAGGCTGGAAACCTCTTGGAAGCCAAGGAATTGTACACAGAGGCTGTAGAAGTCTTCCTCAAAATTGTAGGTATTTTTTCTTTCAGCATTTTAGGTATAACTTCTCAACATATAAACATATTGTGTAATATCTCAATATGGTACCCAGGAGGGATCCTGGTCAGATTAGGACCTCAGTATCCCTTGTTTGGGATGGTCCTTCAGATGAGACCATGAAAACTGAGGCCCCATATCACAGCAGTTAGCTCAATAAAGATCCCTTCCTGCTCAAAGGCCATCAGCCCAAAGCATAGACCTAAATTTTAGCCCTTCACCGGCAATGTTGACGTTTCCATATGAGTGAATAATTCTTGAGTGAGACATTAACAATATTCAACCAGCCAATCAACTCATTATGGAAATTATGATTCAGGATATCCACATTTTAGAATTGAACCAAGGAGGAATCTGTGCAGTATGAAAATATAAAACCTTCTAGGTTTCACTTCATCAATGAGTGATAATGTTAAATGAATTTGAACATTTATTGATATTGTACAATATGTTATTACGATATGTACATGTAAATTACTGATCAAACACTGTTGCACTGCCCACAGCGTTTATTTAGGAATTATTATTTCTGTCTTTAGGGGAAGGGGGCAAACCATGCTATACAAACCAAATTAGTTTGTCAATTTATTGGAGTGCTCAATAAAAATTTAGTCATGGCGGAGGCTCATTTTAAGTATTATGTAGTTTTTAGCTCACCTGAGCTGAAGTTCAAGTGAGCTTTTCTGATCACCCATTGTCTGTCTGTAAACATTTCACATTTTTTACTTCTTCTCCAGAACCACTGGGCTAATTTCAACTTAACTTGGCACAAATCATCCTTTGGTCAAGAGGACAGTTTGTTCAAAGGAAGGGCAACACCCTTCTCCAAGGGGAGATACTATATATATATATATTGTTTTATGTCCCGCTTGAGAATTTTTCACTCATATGGAGATGTCATCATTGCCAGTGAAGGGCTGCAAAAGTTAGGCCAATGCTCGGCATGATAATTTAATCTGATAGACGTTGTCATGATAATTTAATCTGATAGACAATCTGATAGAAAGTGTTAGTGTCATTATAAATAAACCTAATCTGATAGACCATGTCTTGATAATTACTGTCTTTCATGATTTAATAGAGAGATAGTACCACAGATAAGGGTATGCAGGAGAAGATGACGAAAGTGGCATCACAGGCTTTAGACAGGTAACCCACACATCACAGACTTTACACAGGTAACCCACACATCACAGACTTTACACAGGTAACCCACACATCACAGATTTTACACAGGTAACCTACACATCACAGACTTTACACAGGTAATACACACATCACAGACTTTACACAGGTAACCCACACATCAGACTTTACACAGGTAACCCACACATCAGACTTTACACAGGTAACCCACACATCACAGACTTTACACAGGTAACCCACACATCAGACTTTACACAGGTAACCCACACATCACAGACTTTACACACGTAACCCACACAGCAGACTTTACACAGGTAACCCACACATCAGACTTTACACAGGTAACCCACACAGCAGACTTTACACAGGTAACCCACACATCAGACTTTACACATGTAACCCACACATCAGACTTTACACAGGTAACCCACACATCACAGACTTTACACAGGTAACCCACACATCAGACTTTACACAGGTAACCCACACATCACAGACTTTACACAGGTAACCCACACATCAGACTTTACACAGGTAACCCACACATCACAGACTTTACACACGTAACCCACACATCACAGACTTTACACAGGTAACCCACACATCACAAACTTTACACAGATAACCCACACTAGCCAATATGCAGTTTCACATTATGAGCTCTTCTGTGTGGGGAGGTGTATATAGTGGTAGTGCCTTTGAAAGACAAAGTACACCAACAGTCAGTGAAGAAGACAACAGATGACATGAACAGTGGTTTCCATTTTGAAATCTTACTGAGGAGATACACTATAAAATAGTATTGTAAAGTCAATACAAAGAAAATGTGAAATAAAGCTAAATTTGTAAGCAATACCCAAGTTACTGTAAATCTCATTTTATTCAAGGGAACATCATTTACGCTGATATTAGTGTGACCAGCAATCACAACAATTTTAGTCCTCACAAAGAAACTCTTACAGATAGATGACTTAAGGAATAAATAACGATTCAGAAAAGTTATGTCTCTTAAATATATACATTATTGTATCCATGGAAAACTAAGGTCGAGCAAAATAAAAGTGGCCTATGGTACACGTAAGTTACATCTGAGCATTAAATGGCGCAATGTGGCAAGCTTTTGTGTGATTATCTATAGATACGGATTGTAGATTTGGTTTTTGTATTCATTGAGTGTAGGTGATATGAAACTTATAGTATATATCTACACTTAATAATAATAATAATAATAGTAATTCACTTATATAGCACCTTATCTAAATATACTCTAAAGCACTTTACACTATACTAAAATGCGACTCAAAATTATACAGAACACACAAAATCACTTATAAATGCCAGACATCAATATCGCACAATGAACAATTGAAACTGTGAAAGAAATAAGCTACAGAAATTAGAAAATTAATTCATATTATAAAAATCATAAGATTTAAAATATGTGCTAAAAAAACTTGAAGTGATAAGCGTTTGTCCCTTACCAAGTACAAGAGTTCTTTTGAGGGAAATAACTCGGAAGCATCTCAAAACATACATATTGTATTGTGCTCTTGAAGCATGTATTTATATAAGCACATCAAGGATGAGACAAGATCATTTACAATGTGAAAAGGAAAATAGCTGCAGTGCAAAAGTAGCATGGTGAACGGTGACCAGCAGTGAGATATTGTATTATAGATCAACTTGTCCTAATATGCAAAAAGTCGGGAAAAAAGTGATCTTAATTTTTGTAATACACAATCAACATACATACCTCCCTGATCTTGATTCATATCAGAGATTATCTAAGATGAATTTGCCAGTTACATTGTTAATAAAAGAAGCCATTATGATTTTGTATTGTTTGTTACTGCTATCATTTTAATCAAACATTTAATGAGGATTTGAATTGTCATGAAATTTTAATTTAATCAGGGCAGAAGATCTGAAGAAAAAGCTCTCACCCTCAGGGACTGTACAAACTAACCCTTCCCGGAACAAGGTAGGAGAAAATAAACCTCCTCCCCCCCTGGGGTATGGGGCATTTTTGGATGATGAAAAGATGACAGTCTCTGCAGGAGGGAAACCATCACCAGCCAATGCTCCAAAGAGAAGCAGTCAGCTGATAAACCTGGGGCCATCTGGGTACACCAAGGAAGAAATTGAGGTTCTCAGGTATTCATGAGTTGAACGAACAGTTTCTCTGATATCCCGACACATGACACAAAAGCTTTTTCATGATAATTTAATTTTCTTTGTTCTTTAAATTGGAAGAAATTTTGAAATGCGAAAAAAGTCATTAAACAACTTATGCATTCAGTAGACAGTCACTGTATTATCGCCTGATACTGAAAATCGGGGAGTGGAGACATTATTTCTGGTCTTTCTCTCTGTGGCCTTTTTTTAATATTCTGCTTGGGTAAGTTCACCCCTGTTCTTGGGTTAGTCACATGGGTAGATTGTATAAATAGGTAGCCTGTTCAAAGCATTTTACTGCTTAGTAGGACAATAAGTACACTTAATGTAACGTCACAAATACTGTGCTTTATTTTCTGTTCGTTGATTATGGAAGGTGAGTTTTACTTTTGTGTTGTATATGAATAGAATGATATCAAGTGTTCTAGCAAGCAGCATTCCCACATACATTTCATGTTAATATCATTCAAGTATAAATGTCATATGTTCGGACAAATGAAGTGAGGGGAAATATGATATCTGCAAAATTAACCTTGCCTATAGCTTTTGAACTATGCATGATAGAAACTTTATATGCAAATCAAAAGTTAAAGGTCAAAGGTACCAGTATGTGAATGACAAAGGTAAAGGTTATTCTTCACAGTTAAGTTTGCCTCATTGAATGTGGCAGTGTAAGGGGTATAGTGTTTGACAAACCTATGTTATTTCTGTTTGCAGGAAGACATCTTTTATCAATGGGAGAGAATATGTTCCTTTCATGAGTGTAGACATGAGGGAGAAATTTGCTTTTCCAGTGCCATATAGGTAAATTTTAAATTTACGTCATTAAAATGAAGAACAAGAAATTGAACAATTCAAACATTGAAAATTTGGTTCATCCTTTGTTGAAAGGTAGTTAAGAATTGTTATGGGTAAGATTTATAATTTTAGCATATTTTGTTTGAAATCTAGCATCTTGTATGAATTTTTGCATATTGTGTATCAATTCTATCATATTTTGTATGGATTTTAGCATATTGTATATTAATTTTAGCATATTTTAGTATAAAAACATTGCAAATTATTAATTGCATCTTCTTATGTAATCTATAATTCAGTATTTGTGTAACATTTATTTTTACAATTAAAAAACAAAAATTTACAGTTTTGTCTATTCTTAGTTAGTATTTCAACCTCAGTTTAGTATTATTTCATGTCCTTTTTAATGTGTTTGTTGTTCCTTGTTTTAGTTTGTTTTATTGTTTTACATGTAAAGTGCTTTAGGGTAGCAATGGTTTTGATTAGATAAAGTGCTATATAAATATACAATAATAAATGTTTAGCTTCTTTAATTTTTACATGGTAAAGATTTCAGACCTCCAAATATTTCATTTCTGCAATGTTGACATACACTCAGTGGCCCTAACAGTAAAATAAGTCCATGCTGATTCACAACAGTAAAATATGTCCATACTGATTCACAACAGTAAAATAAGTCCGTGCTGATTCACAGCAGTAAAATAAGTCCATGCCGATTCACAACAGTAAAATAAGTTCATGCTGGTTTACAAAGTTGAAGTATTTTGAAATTGTGACATTTAGTATTTACCAATGTAACCTCTAAATCATAACAGATTTCATGGGTATATCACAAATTTGCTTGACCATTTGAGCTACATATTTGCAACAATACGTGTTTTGTGTATTTTCTTGTTTTACTTCCCTTCAAGAATTTTTCACTTATATTGAGACATCACCAGCTGTAAGGAGCACAAATTTAGACCTATGCATGGTGTTTAGGGCCGTGACAGTGAGGGCTCTTTATTGTGATAACACCTGTCTCAACACTCCACCGGACCTCTAGTTTTGTTGTCTCATTTGAAAGACCCATTATTCTCAATTTTGAATGTTTGGTAAAGGAACAATACATACTTGATTTTTGCATCGTAGGTTTGTGGTCATGAAGCGAATGCTCTAACTACTAAGTCAATTTATATGTAGCTTTGAATTTAAAGTGTTTTTAAAGATTAAATCAATACATTGAAGCCAGATCTCAATCATAATTCAAATGGTTTTAGGACTGAAGCATCGAAATGTAAATCTTAGCAACAAGTTTTATCATCTGTCAGCAAATTTTGTTATTGATTTTAATTTTGTCTTTAATTTTAATTTTGTGATTGATTTTAATTTCATTATTGATTGGGATCTTATTAAAAGTATATATCAAAGCATGAATGTATTTACACAATTCTATTGATTATATGAAATTAAAACATTTTATTCATTTATGAAAAATTAATCAAAATAATTGTTTTACTTACTGTGCAACTTACATGAATTAAGTATTTGAGTCTTCATTAATATATTAAATGATAAAATCAAGTTAGTTTTTAGTAGACAGTAAACTTCTGATGCAGTGCTGAAAGTCTTTTTATGTGTTCCCTACCATGTACAGATGCCAAGATTGGAGATATTTTTTGGGTGGTTTTCTTTGATCAATGTTTAATAATTTGCCTGTTATAGAGAATATTGCTGTTCTCTAATACTGTGCCTGTTATAGAGAATATTTCTGTTCTCTAATACTGTGCCTGTTATAGGGAAGATTTCCGTTCTCTAATACTGTGCCTGTTATAGGGAAGATTTCCATTCCCTAATACTGTGCCTGTTATAGGGAAGATTTCCATTCCCTAATACTGTGCCTGTTATAGGGAAGATTTCTGTTCTCTAATACTGTGCCTGTTATAGGGAAGATTTCCATTCCCTAATACTGTGCCTGTTATAGAGAAGATTTTCGTTGTCTAGTACTGTGCCGGTTATAGAGAAGATTTTCGTTGTCTAGTACTGTGCCGGTTATAGAGAAGATTTTCGTTGTCTAGTACTGTGCCTGTTATAGAGAAGATTTTCGTTGTCTAGTACTGTGCCTGTTATAGAGAAGATTTTCGTTGTCTAGTACTGTGCCTGTTATAGAGAATATTTTTGTCTTTTTTTCAGTGACAAGTGTGGGAAGCTGGCACTGTCTCCGAAACAAAGATCGAGTCTCAGGGACTGGACTCGACCCGAGCAGTTCTGTGATAACCCCCAGATTATATATGCTGTGTCTTGTTATAGCATAAAGCAGGTTAGTAGGTGAAGTCAAGGCCCCCTCTCTCCCCACATAAACTTTATATTAGGAGTAAAGGTATAATCGTGTAATAGGATTTTCCATTCACCTTGTTTATTCAGTATACATGTATTGACAGCATAATAACAGTTGCAAAAATTTACAAAAATTTAAACTTCGAATCTGCTAATTAGTCCCCTACCGGCTTTGCTGAAGGGGACCGTTAGGTTAGCCTCAGTCTGTCTGTCCATTTGTCTGTCTGTTATTCCACTTGAGGTTTTCTGGACTTTTGTCTGCATTGGATGAAGATATTTAACAAATTTTATACATGGCTTTGTCTTGATAGTTACAGATCAATTCTGAGTTTCGTTACGCTTGACCTATTTTTGACCAAATTATCTTATGGGAATGGGACTTTGTATTGCCTACATTACACTCAGAATGCTTGGGGTGTTTTTAGTTTTTTTGGTTTTTTTTTAGATATTATAAGCATATTAGCAGTATGGATTTTAACTGATAAATCCATTAGTATACTAGGATATGAGATTTATTATACTCTGAGCTTTCAGTTAAGCTGCCCCATGTCAAAGTGGAAGGCCTTCCCCAAGCAGTTTCTTAACCTTCACAGTTCACTTAAAATAAGCAGTTCCTTAACCATCAACAAGCCTCATTAGTATGCATGTCTCATTTGCATAAGAGCATTCATCTACCAGTTTATTGGCAGTTTCTTAGCCTTCACAGTTCACTAGCAATTTTCAAGCAGTTATTTTGGCCGAAAAATTTAAATTAGATACTTCTAAAAGCTTCCATCCATGAATATTCATTTGAACTGCTTAAAAAACTGCTAAGGAACTGCTTACTTTAACCTTTGACCCTATTCACTGTGCCATATATGGAATGTCAAACTGCTTATATTTATTCACTGTGCCATATATGGAATACCAAACTGCTTATTTTTGTCAAAGTGCAAAACAGTTATTACTAAACTGCTTATCAATCTGCTACAAATTCACAATTACCAAAACAGCAACATAAATAAGAATTAATTTCTTGAGATGAATGATTGTACAAGTTCAAGCAATTTATTTGAAACAAACTACTAACAACTATATAAAACAAACTACTATCAATCCTTAGCTAACACACTATAGATAACAAACCACTAACAAATCACTAGAACATTGTGGACTGGAGATATCAAATTCTTAATATATCATCATAGATAATTAACAAACTCCTAACAAAGCTAATATTGAAACAGACCAATTACACTGTGAAAAAATGATAAATCTTGAGTGTCCACATGAAAAATTCACATATATGATCATAGGAAATTTTTTGAATCTTTCACTTGCTAGTTGCTAGATATTTGGTTATGATTATCACAGTTTCCTCTGCATCAACGCCACTGTCATCTACATCCATAATTGTCATGTCTACACTGCAAAGTTTTACAATTCAGAACACCAATACACAGAAATACACACAGCTGATTCTTCAGGTTGATTTGGGCAAAAGTTGTCCAATTGATATTGTGGAAAGTATTTGTCACAGAAAATATATTCACAATGTCTGCATGCATCTGACTATATCTGTACTCCAACAAGTTAAAGCCTTGATTAGCGTTCCTTATATACCTCCTTGTTGAGTGGTGCCAAGTCAAAGTATCTTGCCATGAACCTCTAGCATGCTGTAGTAGATAGAGGTATTGTC